>JAOWCC010000577.1:74111769-74432830 GCA_030867875.1 Actinernus sp. WN-2022
TCCAAGAGTATCCTGGCTTACTTCACCTCGCTCGTGTTCACTAATGTTCTACTTGTGTTCGTGTTGTACTTGTATTTCCTCGTGGTCTCACTCGTGGAGTTTTAGATCAGATCGACTGTCGTCTGTGCGTACTTCCGGATCTGATTGTGCATTCGTATTAATGTGCCAAACACGCACTGAGGTGTATGAGAGCATCCGCGTTGCAAAAGATACGCCGGAGTTCAAGCTGCGTGCAGCTTCTTGTTTTTAATGTTCAGTCCAGTAAAATTTTTGATCAGTTCTGACCTCTGCCGCTAACAATGTGGGTCGGAGACGCTGCGATCGAGCGATAAAACAGGAGGCATGCGCATTAAATTTATAGATTTCTTTTACACTGTTTACATCACATAATATCATTACCGTATAATTACCACTGTGAGAATGTGAAATGAGCAACACATGAGACTTGGAGGCGTTACAGTTCTTTTTAACTACTTTTTAATCTTCTGATTCTTGTAAAGGAACTGCTATAGACCCAAAAATACACGAACAACGTAATACATTCATCTGCGCTGTCCGAACAGATCTAAAAACGTAAGCGAAATACAATCTCAGTTTAGATATAAAAGGTATCGAATTATAATCTCAGGTTAGATTCCGTCAGGCGTGCTCAGATAACAAAGGTCAAAGCTCTCAGACAAGACGAGACAAGGAGATATTGATCAATGAGTCATTGTCAGAAATCTATTCCCGGCCGTAACATTAGGCAATCTGTCAAGGGTAAAACTGTTGACAGTTTGGGTCAGGTCAACTACACAGCTAAGGCATGTTTTACGACAGAATAACCTAGCTGCACTGGAGAGTCTCAATTGGATTAAGATACTGTTACATGTCTGTTAATATGGGGAAAACTGAAGAATCCCTCATTGAGCTTGATAACCATGTACAAGAACAATTCTGCCGGTAAGATGTTTTTAGTGTATACCCGAATGCTGTGCTCGTTTTCTGGTTGAAGAAATAAACTAAAGCCGGACCTCTTTAAAGAAGTTTATCGATTCGTAATAATTAATTTACATTGTATTGAACGGAACTGCGTCGAACAAACAGGACCTTTGGCTTTATATTGTACTGCATCAGCTAAGTTTTTCCTTATCCGAGTCTGAGATGTAGTTTGAGTCTTGTCATCTGACTATATCGTATATTTAGTTTAGTTTAGGTGGTCTAGTGGAAATTGTGAGCGAATTAAGTTGGAAGACAAATTGCAAAACATACGATATTTAAATAGTATTCGGCGTTAACAGAGCGGACATGGAAAAGTTTGTGCCGTGTACTGTCTAGTGTGCGAAAACTGCACACAGTTCCGTCAAGCTAAACTTGCCAGTAAAACTACTTCGGTCCGACATGCAGTTTGAGACTTGTCATCTAACTATATCGTATATTTAGTTTAGTTTAGGTGTTCTAGTGGAAATTGTGAGAGAATTAAGTTGGAAGACAAATTGCAAAACATACGATAGTAGTACTCAGCGCAGAGCGTACATGGAGAATATTGTGTTTTAATTGTAAAGATAATTTTAATTTTTTAGAGGTTTTACATTGCAGAGCAGCCAGAATTATTTTTAATCTCCCAAGACATATGCCTTCTCAAGATGTTCTTAGAGTCGCTAAATGGGATAAATTATTTTTCATTGATATACAAAGAATTAGTACCATTACTATGGATCACATAATAACTATAAGCCTCTTAAATAATTGTAGAAAAACAAATACACTTAATTAGTGAACACTCTCCATGATATGGACTTCGATGCATTATCTGTTCAATGCACTCCTCATTTTAAGAAATATTTAATATTTTATTAGCTTGTATTCCGTGTCTGCTTGAGCTCACATAAATACAGACCCGGACATTGCTCCGGACGTACGGGGAACCACAGGCAGCCCAAGCTCAAGTTACGAAAATATCAGGGTTTGTATGGGAGCGTAGCGAATTGATAACAATAGGACAACACAGGTAACCCGAAAATACAAAGACGGCACACACTGATACTGACAGATTACCCGAAACAACTAAGCCGATAACACAATTTTTATTATTTTATTTAATGATGATTTTGTATTAATTAAATCATGAAGGGCTAGTGCACTCATGTTCATTCCTGGTCTGACTCGTGTGAGTTATATTTCAGATCCTACTAGTATTATTTGGATCCTAGTATTTTTGGGCTACCGGTCAGTATCCTAGGTATCCTAGCTTACGTGAAGTTGCTCGTGCTTATTCGTGTTCTACTTGCGTGCCCTCGTGTTCACTCGTGTTCTACTTGTGATCGCAACGTTTAAACAAAGATGTATTCTAAAGATATAAGTTTTGCTATTATATTTTTCTTGTCCCGTCTTTGCAGAGAAAATTAGTTGTCAAGGGTTCGATTCTGCGCTGGTAAATTTAGATTGCGTGTGGCTCAATTCAAAGCAAAATTTCCCCATATCGAAGAAAACAATGGTTCGAAATTAGGAGCCATTAGTTTAGCAAAAAAAAAACAGACTTGAGCCGTCTGATCGGAGGCTGCGAGGAAGGTTTCAGCTTTTCTCTTCATAGACGCGTAAGCACAATTTATTTATATCGAATACATCTTTGCATGGATATTGAATTGATTTTAGGCTTTAGTTCCTCTTTAAAAGTGCGTCCAGCTCCTTGTTACTCTGGCGCTGCTACGTGATGCGACTGTGCGTGCATACTTTCGCATCTGATTGTCCAATCCAATTTAACAGATTGTGCGTGTGTACTAACAGTGATCTGGCTGTGTGCATGATAATAACGATGTGAACACAAGTAGCCCGAAAATACAAAGAGAGGGTACCATACTTGAAACACAAGTAACCCGACACGACCAAGTGAAGCTAAAATAACACAGATAGCCCGGAAATACAAAAATAGGGTACCGCACTGATAACACAGGCAACCCGAGACAACTAAGACGATAAAACAATTATAATTATATTCGTTTATTACAATTTCTTGTTAATTAAATTATGAACTGCTGTGCACTCGTGTTCACTCATGTCCTAACTCATGTGGAGTTTTAGAACAGATCATCTAGTAATTTCGGGCTACCTGTGTTATCCTAGGGTACCCTGGCTTACTTTATGTCGCTCGTGTTCTGACTCGTGGAGTTTTAGATGAGATCAACTGTGTGTGCGTACTTTCGCATCTGATTGTGCGTTGTAATTGGCAAATACGCAGGTATCTGAGATCGTCCGCGTTACGAAAGATACGCCGGAGTTCAAGCTGCGTGCAGCTTCTTGTTATTATTTGTCGTGTCGCTGAAATGCGCCAGCAACCAATCAGATTACACAGGAGCCCATTGTTCGATTCCCAACACGTGACAGGATCAACCAATCAGATTCGACACCCGCCCGATCTTGGTTATGGTCTGTCTTGGTTTATACTTATAGTGTGCCAAGTCAGCATGCAACGGAGCGAATCTTAACCATTATTTTGCTGAAACCAAAGGTTTCTTCGAATGAAATACCAAGATGTTCAGTTATTCTAGGGCTGACAGGACTTTTAGGGGCTTTCAATGGAAAATTCTTACATTTACGAAAGGGATGTGGCGATATAATCGTACAGTCAGCTACATGTAGTCTGGCGGCCGGCGGAGGAGGAGTGATGGTTTGGTTTCGATGGTTTTGGTCCAATAACCCACGGAAACGGAAAGAAAATGCCTGAACTGCTGCATCTAAATGCCATAGGATTGCGGTGTTGATATTGTTGAAATGCTCTTCATTACGATCACACACTGTGAGGAGGTCAATGACTAATGAGGGATTTTGATTGTTTGCAATGTTGGCTGTTTACCCCGCCAAGTATACTCTCCTGAAATACTCTTGAGATTATACAACTGGGAAGTCTTGACTAAACCAGTCAATTAACCAATGGCCGAGCTTTAATACAAAGACTTCAACTCAAGAGTCACAAAACCTGGAAGTGAATAGTGATTGACCCTTGTCTTTGAACGCGAACGGAAATCAGAACTGGTGAGGTTGAAATATTTGTGTTTATAATTACGCACACCAAATCTTACTTGTTCCCTACTTTTAGAATTATATTAAGTGTAATGGTGACAGTAATTCGAACTGGAAATGAAATCGTCCATAAGGTTGAACTGTATGTGACTTTATAGAGACCAAGAAGAAAAAGTTAAAATCGTCAAAAGAATAACAGAACTCAGAAGATAGAATTGCAGACCACAAATTATACCCATAAACAGAACTGGATCCGAGAATACCGTATTAAAATTGAATTGGATCTGTCAAAAGAATAGCAGGAGCCGTAACTAGAAACCGAACTGTCATAAAACAAGAACTGGAAAGTATAAATTATGGCTCTGCCCACAGTATTATATTATGTCGTCACGCAGATTTTTGTTTGCCGACGATTGATACGAACGGGCTTCAAACTCCGGCTTTGTTTTCTCATTTTGCTGCTGCACAGAAGACCTTGAAATATAAACCGTTCAATAAATCTACCTTAATTTATCCTAAAGAAAGCTTTGATTTATCCCCTCGAAGAAGGAAATGCATTTGATTTTCCTCCACTTCGCCTTCCCTTGCCGTTAACAATAGGAAATGGATAATCTGAAATCTACATTGAATCTGCAATGTTTACCGTCTCGTTTTTCTCGGCCAATGGAAATCGAGATACCATGGCGCATGTAATCGTTTCCTCTTGGCAGCAGTAAAGGGGCCAGGTGGAACTTCTCGAAACAAGCGATAGTATTGGCCTACGCAACAATAGAAAACACCCTAACCCATTAGAAAGTCCAGTACAAAAACCATACAAGTATAGTATTATGGGTGCAATCAGCATACAGGTCTTGAGAGGTTCCATGCTACTTGGAGGAAAGGCAAAGAGATGAGAAACCTGCTCGCAGGGTAGGAGGGCCACACACTTCTCTGTGTATACTAGTTAGTGTTACTCTAATGTTATTTCCCAAGTGGTGTACATGCATGAAATCAATGCACACAATATTTTATTAACATTAGGGACTAGTCAAAAATTTGCAGGGGAGATGCAAGGAGGGAGGGGGGGGGGGGGGGGGGGTGGGATGTGGGGTAGAGAATGAAATCAAAAAGTTTAAACAATATATACGGTAACCCTCCCTGGACAATGACTATGAAATATTTTGACCCTTTCTCCCCAAAAAACAACCCTTTTTCAGTTCCCCATGATTTATGACCTTCCATTTTTGGGGATTCAAAAAATATGACCCTCCATCTCTACCGTCTCCCCCTGCTAATTTCTGACCAGTCCCTTAAGCGACAATCCTGATGAAACCCCAATTTATTTATCAGTAAAACTTTGTAATTAGAATCTCCCGTAAGGGACTGTGACCACCTTTGGTGGTTTTAAAGGATTGGAAGAAGGTGGGAAAATAGCATTTACAAACCGGTTTTGTTAATAACACTACTGATCTCATACAAGTACTTTTAAATATATGAATTAAGATTTGTTTGCTATCTAGTACAACCATGTGATTGTAATGTAAATTATCACAAGCATGAGTAGTGAATCGATTATCTTAGCACAAACCATGTATGACACAAAAATATCATTGCTGGAACTCCATGTATTAATTAAAGGTGGCCCGAGTTAAGGCCACTCAGGGCCTCTTGTTACATTGAAGTGAGGCGTTCGGGTCAATACCGCTGAAACTGCTATTCGTAGACTCGACTACAATATCATATTGTAGTTGAGTCTACGAATAGCAGTTTCAGCGGTATTGACCCAAACGCCTCACTTCAATGTAATGAAGCGCTATTCAAACTGTGTATCTAAATTAGTCGTGCTTGTTTAGGAGGGTGTTGGTGTCGTGTAAGAATGATGGTTTCAATGGCGCTTCATTACATTGAAGTGAGGCGTTCGGGTCAATACCGCTGAAACTGCTATTCGTAGACTCGACTACAATATCTCCTATTGTCTTGTATTTTAGTCTATTAAAAACATTACAGCTGTTAACGTATCATTTACAAGAAAAGATGGAATAATAATTAAGAACCATTAATAAAAATTAAGCTAAATAAACTGATTTACAATTGATAAAAATCCTTAGTGTAACCCTAAAGGGGAACTGAACCCTAAAATCAACCCAACGTCTTTACAAAGATGTATTCTAAAGAAATAAGTTCTGCTATTTTATTTTTCTGTGTTGCGCGTCCGATTAGGAGAGTTCGATTTTCCGCTGAAAAATCTATATTGTGTGGCGGCTCAATTCAGTGCAAATTTCTCTATAACGTACGTCACACATACCAAGGAAGAACGATCACACCTCCAGCACGAAGAAAACACAATGGTCCGCAATTAGAACCATTAGTCCTGCTATTCAATATCGGGGACAGCATGGCAAAACTACTTTATTCCTCCTGTACTACGTCACAAATTACGAGACATGAGCCGTCTGTACATAGCGGAGGCTGTGAGTAAGGTTTTCGGATTTTCTCTTCCTAGACGCGCAACACAGAAAAAATAAATAGTATAACCTATTTATTTCGAATATATGTTTGTACAGACATTGGGTTGATTTTAGGGTTTAGTTCCCCTTGAAGATAAGCTATTAATTTACAATTGGTAAGAAAAGATAAAATTTATAAATTATGTACAACTAAGTGTATCTAATAATCTCATAAACGCCTGACTCTGCATAATTTAATCATAAAAGAATTCCCGTATCTCTATGTCTTAAATTTATTGTTATCGGGAGTATAGTCCTATTATTCCTCAGTATATAATCATGTGATACTTTCTCATGTGACAAAGTTGTTCGACGGTCAACTGAATAGAGTTGCAAGACCAGTCAATCAGCACGGGCCTCTTTAAACCCTATTACGCACGAGTTTGTCTTCGGGACTGTAATTAATGATAAACGATCTCATGAAAAACCGAGGATGCATCCGGGGGGAGGGGGGGGGGGGGGGGTTGCGTTCTTCCTATATTCGGCTGGTAGGGGTGATCGTCGTATTTTTAGGGTTTGAAATCTGCGATATAGTATTTTTTAGGGATTGTCCAAGCGTCATCAACATGGATTCCTTTGATGTATTTTGAATTTCTGATGGCATTACCTAATATTTCGACTGCGATAGTAAACAGTATGTCAGACAATGGGCAACCTTGTCTTACGCCTCTTTCTAAATGTTCATTCAACGTTATCCTTGAAAATGCAAGACAAAAAAATCCGTATACAAATAGGCTAGGTGTTGAGTAACTCAATCTCGTCCCCAGAGCCTTCAGGACGAGATTGCGGTAACTCCATACCAGACGTACCTTTGTTGTGTGATATCATATTTGGCGTTTTCGAGTGCAAATACGGGCTGAAACGAGTGCAAATATTAGACCGTATTACACGGGTCACAAACCGGTTTGCACAGGTTTATTCAACACTTAAAAGGTTTTGTAAGCGCGCGAGCCAATCGAAATGGGGCTGTTTGAGTAATAGCCAATCAGCTTTTAGCGCGGGTAAAACCTTTTCAGTGGGCGCGCGCTCCCGACATTTGACTTCAACTGAGGCTGAGAAGTTTCTTCTCTCGAGTTTCTTGTCAAACAGAGCTGTAAGGTAAGCCAAAACAAACCTTTTTTGTTCGTGTTAGCTGTCGTATAATAAACAATTTATTACACGAAGAGCTGTGTAATACGGCTGGGAATTTTTACTCATCAATTTTATTTCTTTAGAGGTTATTACAACTTTCCGTGTAATATCCGCTCATGCATCTTTTGACGCAGTAAATCGTGGGCTCAAGAAAAACTGGTTCATTCTTATTCGTTATTTGGTATTAATAACCGAGGTTTTTGACGCAGAACTTTGTAGTGTTATCATATTTTAATTAGATAAGGCCGTTGATGCGTTATTTGACGCAGTAAATTGAGTTGCCTCAAGAAAACCTGCGTCATTGCACACTTTAAAATGTTTGTAAACAACTAGCCAATATATATCCTTCTGAGCCCAATTGTTCGAAGCAAGGGTAAGCGTAGATTCTCTCAAAGTCCTTTATTATTTTTTCACCTTCGGTTCGTTGTTTTAAAGGACTTTTTCCACTTGTTTCTCGCCAAATTTAGTACCGGTCATTTTTTTGACCGGTGACGTAGCAGCAGCCTAGCCAATAGAAAGCATGGAATAGGACGGAACGTCGTGAAGCGTGAAATCTTACAGTTTTAGCTTTTGAAAAGCCTGATGACACGAACTTTGACGGTGAGATTGCCACGTGACTGAAAATTGTCACCTTTTCCGAAACCACACGTCGATCAACTTTCGTGCCAGAATATTTATTTAGATTCAAATCCTCACAAGTGAAACAAGTCGACCTCGCGCGACTTTTTCACTCGAATAAAGAAAACATAAAGAGGTCGACTTGTGGCTAAGCGCTACCACGGCCCGAGGGTAAACTGTACCGCGTGTTTAGTTTCAAAAAGGCCATATATCAACTTATGCTGTAATAGGTTTATTCTCAAACCTACTACGAAATATATTCAATATAACACATTATTATTACTTCCGGTCCGGAATCCACGAAATCGCACGCTCTGATTGGCTGCAACCTGGTCAGGTAATGCTTGCGTAAATGTACCCTACAATTGAACATGTTGCATTAATCAAATAGGAAAAACTGTCAGTGATTAGAATGACGTCATGTGTGCCTTGTCGTTTTCTTTCTCTATCCTAACCCAAACCGAAACTTTATTTCGCAAGACTCGCTAAATTGAACACTTTTTCCCGTAAAAAACACACAACCCTCAAACAACTACTAATCTTTATTTCTTGAGCATATTTAGAGCACAGTATCGCTAAAGTTCCAATTATAGGAGTGAAAATCTAAGCTGAAGGCGACGTTTGAATTCGTAAGCCACAGGAAACCCAAAACCAAAATTGTGAGGTACAAAACTGGAGGGTGGTAAGCCTGTGGATGGACGAAAACAGTATGGCCTGATTTTCAGACGGTACGAGGTCGTCTGCTCACTTCATCCCCCTCCCCGTCTGATGGACTTCATAGACTTTCATGTTCCTGACGTCATAATTTCAACCAATCAGAGCGAACTTTACACTTTTGGCAAAGTCTGGAATTTAAGGAATGTGTTCGCAATTATTTTCTAAATGCCGTTGGGGAATAACTTGAGCAGTGTGTCGACCGAAGTTGTAAAGTTTTCAGGATGTCGAAGCTATATCCAGAGCAGAATAAAGCATTGGAATCGTGTATTCGTTGAAACGATGTGTTTGTGAATCTACGTACGGGCTTTGGTAAATCACTAATCTTCCTCCGCTTATATAAATCTCATGCATTAATAGATCTGAAACATTCTCCTAGGTTTTTGGCTTTTAGAAGCCAACATTTTTCATGGAATATTATGATTTTTCCTTGCAGAAGTGAATACACATACTGAGTATGTTATGGAAAACGTTTCATGGCACTTTGGTGAATAATTATGTTTTCAGAATTATGAACACACTTCCGTAAGTTCATGTACGGCAATGGCATCTAAACTTTGCACAAAAGTCCGGTTAAAACAATCTATGATACCAAAAAACTACAATAGGACAATTTCAGGGTCTTGTGTGACTAATCGACATACATATCAAGCCTCAAAACGTTTTAATAATAAAAGTAAAAGCGTAAAAGTTCTAAGATCACAGCAATAAACTTTACGGCGTGAATCGAGTCTGATATTTCTTGTATGCATTCTCATACACTGTCGTGCAAATACTGCACACAAACTTCCGTTTAAAAAGTTCCTGCTCTCCAAAGAACCACAGCAGCTCAAACAGGATAACATTCTGAGCAATCGACAGAAGTTTGAAGCTGTATAATTTGTTTTCCAGCCGGCATGAAAGCTGATCCAACTAGTAAAAGCCGTTTCTGCACGACTGTTCTGCATTTCACGCTTCAATTCTTACGCGTGTTCGTATTGTCTTATTGTGAAAACAAAGGTTGATGACGCCAGGAACATGAAAGTCTATGAAGTTCATCAGACGGGGAGGGGGAGGAAGTGAGCGGACGACCTCGTACCGAATAACAAAACATTTTTCACAGCCAATAGAAAAGATAACCAAACGCAAAGCCAAAGCAGCGCTCTATATACCCGTTGGGAGGGGGTACTCCCTATATTTGGTGGACAGGGATGATCGTCGTATTTTTAGGGGTTGAAATTGGTGATCCGGTAATTTTTAGGGGTTGTTGAAGCAAATCCTAATTTTTTTTAGAATCTGGTATTTCTTAGAGGTGCATCTTAAGACCGCACTCCATAGCCGATTTTTCGGCCCGAGAGCTGACCCATAATGGATTAGCGGAAATGTGCACGATAACAGTTTTTTAGGGTATTGCATTTTCTGGGTGAAGTATTTCTAGGGTGTGTTTCAGTTTCTCCGACGGTCATCCCCGATCTTTTTACCCAGGAGTACCCACCCCCCGCCCCCAGGTCTATATAGCACATTGGTGATCTTCAGTATATCAGTCACACTAGGTTGCACCTGCAGAGGCGCTGGGCCGTGCGCAAAGTGTGTGGTAAGCAAAAAAATGAAGCTGAATTGTGAACTAAAACCGGTCTTGGTCGGTGCTGAGGTTAGAGGAATAGATTTGAAGTCTCCTGTAAGTGAATCAGTGATCGAGGCGATCAGAGATCAGGTCGCAGAGTACAGCATCCTTATTTTCAAAGACCAAGGCTTGATTTCAGCCGACCGTCATGTGAAGATCAGTGAATGGTTCGGCGAAGTCATTACAGTGTACAGCAAGCATCCCAAGTCACCTCACCACCAGGTCTTCCGCGTCTCTAACGACCCGAGTGAGGGAATTGTCGGTCAAGGAAGACATGGATGGCATATCGATGGAGCTGCATTGGATAAGCCGCACAGCTATGCCATCTATCAAATGATTAGTGTCCCTACTAAAGGCGACACCATATTTACCTCGCTGTATAAGCTTGTCGAAGACCTCAGCCCCGAGATGTACGAGAAATGGGATCGGCTATGGGCTGTGATTTGTAATGAAAATCAAACAACTAACACACATCCGCTGATCTACAGCCATCCAGTCACTCGGAGGAAAACGTTGTGTTTCCATGTTGGGTTTATCAAAGAGTTCATCTGGGATTATGATACTCCGCAGCAGAGAATAGCTACCCCTGAGGAAACAGAGGAAATAAAGAGAGAAATCAACCAGCAGATTACACGGCAGGGTGGAGAATTCTTGTATTCTCACATGTGGGAAATAGGAGATTTTGTGATCACCGATAATCTAGCTGTTGGCCACGTGACAGCGCCAGAGTCGCAGTTTGCCGTTGGCGATGTTGGTCTGCGAGTCTTACATCGCACTACTGTCGATGGAACAGCAACGCCTGTGAAGTAATGCTCTTACTACACGACTAAGACCAGCCTTATTTGATCAAATCATACGAAATAAGAATTCCAAGTGGAGAACGTGATTTTGAATGATTTTATTAAAATTTATGCACTTTACACAACGCTTAATAGAGACCACCATTTTCACAGGTTGACCTTTTCGCATAACTGTGCGCAGTGCTGTAAGCATCCCCCAAGGGATTTTTCTGTCGAACCTTTCCCCTCTCCCAGAAAAGAGCCAAAACGTTCTTTGAGTTTCATCTTGTTCTAAATGCAAGGACCTTTTTGTTTATTTCCTGTATTCAGAAGCATCGTCGCTGTTCAACAGAGACTTTCGCTCTGAGGGATTCAATCAGCCGGATCATTTAGCATCCCAACAGACATTCTAATATGTCTAATATTACGTGACTTTTCGTCGCATGCATTGGTGGTTTTCATAGTCAAGGTCAAGATAGACCAGTACATTGGCGGCCGTTCTTCCGTCGCTTTTTCTTGCACGCAAACCTGTGCTGCACTTCTCTGAGCTCCTTCTCTCTCTCCCAGATACTTTGGTTACTCAAGCATGTAAAGGAGAATGTCAATCGAGTTTCTTTAAAACAAACAACAAAAATAACACCCCGAGACAGAAGAGAAATGCCATGCGAATGTCCTGTTGTGCTTTTCAAACCCTTTTCGATAGAGGATGGCAAAGATGAAAGTGGTTACGAAAGCTTCAATTGATTTCGAACCGATTCAGCTCTAAATTTCACATAAAATCAGTATTTGTTATCCACTCGAATCTTTGCCCTCCTTCATCAAAATTGTCTCTCGTATTTTAGCCATTCTCCAGTATACCTGGTAGATAGATAGATAGATAGATAGATAGGTAGGTAGGTAGGTAGGTAGGTAGATAGATAGATAGATAGATAGAGCTGTTAGCGTATCATTTACAAGAAAAGTTGGAATATTAATTAAGAACCATTAATAAAAATTAAGCTAAATAAACTGATTTACAATTGATAAAAAGTCCTTAGTGTAACCTTAAGATAAGCTATTAATTTACAATTGGTAAGAAAAGATAAAATTGATAAATTATGTCAACTAAGCGCATCTAATAATCTCATAAAGGCATTATGACTGAGTACTGACTCTGCATAACTTCATCCGGCATAAAAGAATACCCATATCTCTATGTCTTAAATTTATTGTTATCGGGAGTATAGTCTATCATTCCTCAGTATATAACTATGTGATACCGGCTTTCTCAGGTGACAAAGTTGCTAGACGGTCAACTGAATAGAGTTGCAAGACCAGTCAATTATCACGGGCCTCCTTAAACCTAGCCTCCTATGTAGCCGTCCTTAGTGTCGTCACGCAACGCTTACGACACTAAATGACGGCTGCATATACAAGAGGCTACCTTAAACTCAATTACGCACGAGTTTGTTTTCGGGACTGTAATGACAAACTCTTTCTAGCATGAAAAACCGAGGATGCACACTCGAGACTAGATCTAATACATCAAATACAAGTGGTATCAAAATGGATTAAATCCTCAACATTCGACCTAGCTCGTTTTAACTGTAGAAGAAAGTAAAGTTTAAGGGCCCATTGACATATTTCGTTGCTATGCGTTGCTATGCTCGCAGCTGCAGATGCGATTTTGCTAGCCTGAGAAAACAGGCTCTATTCAGTAAGGCCCCAAACAGTTTAATTCTTAAAAGAGTAAACATTTAGACTGGAACTCTTAACATTGTAAAATTTCCTGTCGAATTATCGTTGAAGCTTGGACGAGAAACCGAGAATACGAGATACGAGAATCCGAGATGCGAGATACGAGACTGCCAGATACGAGAATCCGAGATGCGAGAATCCGACATGCGAGAATGCGAGATACGAGAATCCGAGATGGGAGCTCGAGAATCCGAGATGCGAGGTTGCTTTCAGTGCAACGCGTTCTCAAGGTTAAAAATAATGATTATCATTATTTGTCAAATCGTTTTAAAATAATAATAACCATTATTCTAAGACAAACGACGGGTTCTCACTCACCTAGAGCTAGGGTTCACGGGTAAACAAGAAGAGTAGGTAAACGAGAGAAAAGCGCTCCTACTTGGGCTCGAACTCGTAACCGTTTGCGTGTAGTGCTTGGTAATACAGACGTCATGACCACTACACTAAGCACGTCTACCACCGTTCGGAATTTGACAATTGTTTATCTTTATCCTTGACTGGATTTAAGAATAATGATTATCATTGTTTTGAAGTGATTTGACAATTAATGATAATCATTGTTTTCTCTTGGTCAATAACAGTTATTTCTTCGGCCAAAAAAACTGGTTTCTGTCATTAGACTACCCCTACCCCCGGGGACCCTTGGATAACCATGTATACTATTTAATAATAGCTGAGATTTGGGAATTATTTTTAGTACTCCATGGCTTCTTGGAATGTTTTGAGAAGTTTGCAATCATTCAGAAATGTGACGATCACTGGAGAGTGGTTGCCATATAAAATTCATAATCGCTACGATCGCCGAGATAAACGCTCCTGGTACCAAATAGAGGGACAAAATGTGAGCGCTATCAGTTGATACTCTAGCCCAAGGTGTTTTGAAATTTGTATGATAACCTTTCTAAAGGAGTAGCTTTCATGTAGATTTTTTAATTTGAAATTTCTCAAAATGTTGCTTCAGCATGGAAACGAGGCTCCAAATGAAACCCACAAAAATTCGTTCAATACATTCTTTTGCAGTTATTCTCTTGATAACAAAGAAAGACTATTGTAACTTTTAGGAATAACGTGAAAATAAAAACAACAACTGATTAAGAAATTCGCATTGTATTATGGGTAAATCCAAGATGGCGGCTCCTAGGTAAGTATGGCATTGTTATCCTGGATTTTTCGTTGTTTTTAAAACTAAATATAAAGTTCAAGAGACTATAAATGGCTAATAAACAACTAGATGCCACGAAAAGCAGATTCGCTGAAAATGTTGAGCTTTTTAGGGAGACATTTTGGAGTAACTTACAGACCTTCAATAAATAGGCCATCGCAAGAATCGGTCAGAATAGATCGAGAATATTGATATATGCTATATGATTTCACAGGGAGCGTAAAAGGGCGAACAGTGATAATGAATACGATATCGGAAGCGATCTCGTCAAGAACGAAGTTGTGTGATTCATTGCACTGACCTAATTGCTCCTCAAGATAATGCCATCCTGGAAAATCAGGATCAAAGCTGCTGTTATTCGTAGCCATCAACCACTCCTTGCTGTTGCCGGATACTATAAATGAAGAGGAAATTCCCGATATTCTCTATCACAGAAAATGTCGCAGCATTTTTACGATGAAAAAGCCGTTGGAAAGGCTTTCTCAGGAAACAGATTTGTCGGTTACTGACAGCGGCAACTTAAGAAAATCCTCAATCCGGCAGTCCCCTAGCACGAGCACAACTTACGAACACGTCTTCATTTTCTGCGAAAAGAAGAGTAAATATGTTAGGGGAACCAGAAATCGAGAACCCTTTGTACAATGTAGTGGCAGTGGTGAATCTCCAGAAGAAGAGTACGCCCATCTGGCGTCTGATGCTTACCAGATGCTTTTTGACTACACCAGATTGGATGTACTGGGAAGTGAGAAAGTATAGTCACGTTGTCCGAGACAACTGAAATTATTGTGTCTTGTCTAAACTCGTTAGGTATTAATGAATGTAAACCATCCACAAAGAAACATAACCGAAGGAATCTTGAGGGAGAATTCGGTGATGTACTGCGCTTTGAGAATTTACTAGACGACGCCAAAGCTTTCATAATTCCCGTCAATTTGTCAACACTACACAGGTATATAACAGCACTTCTGCTGGAAAAGCAGGACAATACTAGCAAGTCATTAAAGTGTTTATGAAACCAAATTTTGCATCTTTATTTTATTGCAGAATATTAAAGTTCATTCTTTTCTGATTATCAAGAGTACATTTATTTTTCCGTTCTGCCTTCGGAAAGGTCTCTTTTTCGCCATTCAAATTGACTACTTTATGCTTAAAACGGTCCGGGGCCTGGAACCGAATCTACCATTACAATGACGTCACTGCGAGGCCTCGCAAGTGACAATAGACCATTTTCTCAAGTATGCGCACGCAACAGGCTTGACGGGCCGGTAAATACTTCACGTGGGCAATCACGTAGTGCTTTCCTATAACCCTCCCTATTATTTCAACCAATACTAAATCCAAGCTGCCTACATGGAGTATTTATTGGCGGGCCGTGAGTTTTGTTAGCTTTTGTTAGACTCGTTCTGATGCGTCAGCCTTTGTTATTCAAATTATCGGCTATTGTTAAAAAATTGGCGGCTATTCCATTTTCTCAGGTTTGCGCACGCAAAATTGGCCCCCCGAATCGCTTTGTGAACAATAGCCGCCAATTTTTGAACAATAGCCGATAATTTAAAGGCTGTCGCATCAGAACGAGTCTAACAAAAGCTAACAAAACTCACGGCCCGCCAAGAAATACTTCATGTAGGTAGCTTGGATTTAGACTGGTATGTAATCAACTAAAGTCGATTGAGGTATGCTAACAGCCGTGGAAAGCGAGTAGCAGCTGACGTTTCGAGCGTTAGCCCTTCGTCAGAGCAAAAAAGCTTGGATTTAGTATTGGTTGAAATAATAGGGAGGGTTATAGAAAACCACTACGTGATTCCCACGTGAAGTATTTACCGGCCCGTCAAGCCTGTTGCGTGCGCATACTTGAGAAAAATATGATCATGTAGGACGACACGCATTTCTACAAAAAAAAAAATTATAATAAAGCACAAACAATTCAATACAAAAAAGATGAAATACATTAGAACGCAACCAGGAGCAACAAATAAAAGATGGTTCTCCTTGTTCTATAAAATAATATTGCACGCTCGAGGTCTTGAAAAACTGCGGATGCACGAGCAGAACGCGGGTACATTTAGCAGCTCATTTCAAGACCTCGAAAGTACATTATTTTGTGATAGAACAAGGAGAACCATCTGTTATTTGTTTTATAATATAAAACTTCAATCTAGACGAAGGAAAGTAAGCTATCTAATTTTAAGAACCCAAATAAAAGTCTACTATTAAGCAAATAAACTGACTACAGCGAAAACTCCATTTTACTGTACTCATCGCTGATTGGTTCAATTCTGACAGCTTGACATTGACGATCTGAAAACTCGTTTCTTATTGGATGAAATAACCTGCTATAAAAAGAACATGTCGATTGATAAAAGTGAAAGATAGAAATTGCAAGACGCCGGCCTCAAACGGGCTGTAAAATTGTCAACTGATCAAAACTGTTGCAGGAAACACAAGTGCTTTCTTTTTACAATGTATGGCCAGCACAAGAGAAGTTAATCTGCACATTGTGATAGTGTTGAAAATGCCTGATGGAAAAACATTCATAGAGAAAGCGTTTATAATATAGCGAATTCTGAGACTGAGTTACGTGAGTTGAGGTTCCCGACTATATTTTCTACAACAACTGCATCGTTGTCAGACACTGGCTATTTCATAGTATTCTGTGGTCTGAAAAAGGATATTTTCGTTATCCCAAGGAACAGTGTTTAACTCAGTGCTGCTATGATGGCAGTGAGTTGCGTAGCTTTTGAGGCTCAGTTCGACTATACGGCTTTCGAAATTCTGGGTTCTTTGCAAGTTTTATCGTCCGTTTTTCTTTCACGAACATTCAGGATCCTCTTAAACGTATTTCTACAGGAAACCAGAGAAACCCTATATTGCATTATTTGCCATTCACTGTTCTGGCTTCAGCATAAAAGTACAGGAGTATTAAAGTTATCGCCGAGTTCTT
Organism: Actinernus sp. WN-2022; assembly: GCA_030867875.1. NCBI lineage: Eukaryota > Metazoa > Cnidaria > Anthozoa > Actiniaria > Actinernidae > Actinernus > Actinernus sp. WN-2022. The sequence goes on from JAOWCC010000577.1 coordinate 74,128,940, forward strand.
GGTGAGTCATTTCTTGTAGTTTTGTTGTATCAAACTGTGAATGAGTAACGCTGTATATTAGAACTTCAATGTCCATTGTATTTTGGCGTAGGATAAAGTTAAATACGGGAAGAAAACCAAGGCCACCATGCCCGCCACAATATCTTCCACCTCCTCGCTTATTTTTAGCTTTCCCTGAAACATTGTCGCTGGAGTCCGCCATGTTTGTAACAACGAGTCCTCACAGTGACGTCACGTATCTCATAACCGGACAGTTTTTAGCATAAAGTAGTCAATGTGAATGGCGAAAAAGAGACCTTTCCAAAGGCGGAACTGAAAAATAAATATACTCTTGATAATCAGAAAAGAATGAACTTTATTATTCTGCAATAAAATAAAGATGTAAAATTTGGTTTCATAAACACTTTAAAGATGAAAATATCCAGCGAGCTGCTTTTAACATTCGCGAAGCCATTCGTAGTAGCGAAAACAAGATGACGTGGTCTTCACGCCCTTCCGAGCTCGATAAAAGCGCACTTAATATTCCTAAGAGCTGAATGCGGGGAATAAGGACTGTGCAGAAGCAGAGTGCCCTCCAAAAGTGCAGCAATTTATAAAGTCCTTTGCGCAAGATACCATGTTTGGAATAAGTTGTGGAAAAATTAAGCCACCTAAACAGGTCCTTCTACCCTACGCCGTGAAGACCCTCACAAATAATGTTAGCTCATACAAATGCTTAACTGCTGGCCACGGAATCGCTTACTCCCAACTAGAGGACACTAACACTGCTCTTTGCCTGCAGAAAATAGGATCAGCAAATGAAATCCAATTGCCAGACAACATCCAGTCTTATGTCAGCACAATCTTGGCATTGGATAATATTGATACATCACATCGAATTAATGGAATAGCAGTGCAAGCTAGACATTTTGGCCCTCACTTCCCTCCAGACCAATCAACTTAACAGCTTTAGAAATTATTCCTAGAAACTCACCATCCTTATTAAATTTTATTGTAGACGATATTCAATCTTTCGCAGTCAATAATAATATGCAGTTAAATCCTCGTAAATGTAAGGTTATGTCGATTGACTTTTTACACTATAATAGTTGCGTGATGCGACCCATTGCTACCGGCGGAAGCTATATAGAGTGCGTGAAGTCCTTCAAGCTTCTCGGGGTATTTATCTCAGAGGAACTCACGTGGGTTGTCCAGGGTTGTCGTGTATGCCAGCCTTCCATTATACCTATCTAATGCCCTGGAAAATATCCAGAAAAGGGCATTGTCCATCATTTTTCCGCGTATTGTTTACGGCGAAGCATTGGAAAAGGCGGGTATCCCCACTCTAGCCGATCGTCGACTAGCGACGTGTAAGAAATTTATAAGCAACATTAAGCCGGGTAATCCCATCTACCCCCTAATACATAACAGAGTAATAAACTCATTGGCGCAGTACTCGCTGAGATCGGGCAAAGGCAGTTACCCAATGGCCACTAAAACTGACCGTTTTAGCAATTTCGTAACTGTGAAATTCCAAGGTATCTAAATTTAATTTATATCATATAGTACGTATTTATTTATTTATATAATCAGTATCCCATTATTATAAGTGTAATCAGCCTGTAATTCAATATACATTGCAAGAGGCGTGATTAAACTAATTATTATTATTATTATTATTATAATCACCAAGAATAGTTAAAAGCAAGCAAAGGAACGTCGATCCGCTAGATAGTGCGAATTTACCCATTTACAATGCAGGAGAGCGTTCAGGTCCTGCACCGAGGAGATATGTAGAAGTAATCCCCGAAGAAGTCGTAGAGAACGCGCGGAAGAAAAACGTACTGTGGATCTTAGTAAGACTTCATGCATATGCAAAGCAGAACGTTAGTGAATGGACGGGTTTTAATATTTATGTGCGCAAGGAAATTGAAGTTTCTCAACTGGATAATATGTGATATCTTCCTACGATCGACGCCCCTGCTACCAACATGTCGACGGTCCATGAAGTTTTAGTACGCTCACTGAGAATCATGTATTTGATCAGTCACTCTATGCTAAGGCAACCGAGATCGTTTGGAAGCAAACATTTAATGACAATAGTCTTTAAAATGGGCGTATTCCGCACTATATGTACTTTGTTATCGATAATCAGCAAGCAATTACCCTATATCATTATGACGTCACGGCTTGTTTACGAGGGAGACAGAATCGACTCGAACAATAGAGTTTTGAACTAAATATGCTCTGCTGAGGAAAATTTAACTTCGAATTGTCTGGTTTCCAGATATCAGCTGTATTAATGTTCATCCCACAATATTTACCTTATTTGGTGGCTGTTACCGCTATTCTACGTTCTGCAAAATGCATTTGATAGCGATTTCCTTTGTGTTGTTGCTGTTTTGTCCCCCTCCCACGACCGTGATCCTTAGCGTTTAAACAATAGATTATTTTGATTTGACGTCATAATGATATAGGTCAATTGCAAGATGCGGGTTTAAGGGATATCTGCATCGAGTCGGCTGCATGGGCTGATCTCTGAGGGATCTGGGGTTCTGGGGTTCTTGCTGGTCGCAGATACAACCGCAACCGTTCTGATTTCTGATTATTTCCTAGTTCAACGGCCGTGAAGTCAATAGCCGGATTGCATCTCTGCAATTTGGTCGACTTTCATCTCTTTGCAGATGATACAAATCTTTTTTATGATAATAAGGACATAACTGTTCTAGAGTCAAATATTAATAGTCATCTGGAGTATGTCAGTACATGGTTAGCCTGTAACAAACTCTCACTTAATATAGATAAAACTGATTTTGTTATCTTCCACCCCCCTCAAAAGAAAATCCTCTTTCCCATCAATTTGGCTATTCATCAAAAAGTAATTACACAGAAACAAAGTCTAAAGTATTTGGGTGTTTACTTAGATTCAAATCTGAATTGGAAGAGTCAAGTTCAGCATATATCTGCTAAAATTCGTAGAGGGGTAGGAATATTATCTAAGATTCGTAAATATTTAACTATAAATATCCTAATACAATTATATTATTCTCTGATATACCCTTTCTTAACTTACGGCTTACTAGTATGGGGAAATACTTATCATTCCACATTAAAGCAAGTCATCATTCTTCAAAAAAAGGCAATGAGAATTATGACTCACTCTGACTTTCGTGAACATAGTAGCCCCCTATTCAAAAACCTTAACATTCTAAAACTCACTGATTTGATAGCTCTAAGCAATGCATTATTTGTGTATGACTATTATACAAATAAGCTGCCTCATGCATTTTCTTTTTTTTTTACCAAAGTTGATAAAATTCATAATTATAACACCCGACTGGCCTCAAGAAAATCTTTTTATCTTCCCTCCACTAGAACTAACTACGGGAAATTCAGTTTACGCTTCACTGGAGTCAAAATATGGAATGAAATAAAAGAAGATTATAAATCCCTAAAAAAATCCGCATTTAAATATAATCTAAAATTAGATTTTTTGAATTGCTATTAGTTGAATTGACTTATAATTATTATTGTTATTTAAAGTTTAATCTCTTCCATCTCCTGATTTCTATATATATGTGTGTATGTATGTGTGTTTATAAATATTTGTTTCAAACGACCTACAAATTTATTTATTATCTTAACAATGTAAGCTGTCTGACTCGACTAGCTCTTTAGCTATTTCAGACAGCTCGTGTCAACCCTGTTATTCTCTTTCGCCATTAAGTATCACTTTGTAAATCATTGACACAAATAAATTATGTTGTTGTTGTTGTTGTTGTTGATCTGTGTCTGGGGTTCTTGCTGGTCGCAGATACAACCGCAACCGTTCTGATTTCTGATTATTTCCTAGTTCAACGGCCGTGAAGTCAATAGCCGGATTGCATTTCTGCAATTTGGTCGACAATAATACTTTTCAGTGGCGAATTAAATCACGGTTCGTTGTCGAGTTCTCTTTACCGTAAATGTCATACTCTTTCCAAAGCCTGTCGAAAGCACAGCCATCTCTAGGATATCTTTACCTAGAAGCCTAGGCTCTGTATAGCTTCCACTTGCTCCGTTTTCAAAGTCCGCGGAGACTGAAAGAAGCGAGCAGCTGTGTTATCTCTAGAAAACCTCTGGAATCAGGGTAAAGGCGAAAGCGAACTTTGAAAATGGAGCAGGAGGAAGCTATATACAGAGTCTACTTAAAAGTAAAGATCTTCTGGCGCTTTGGAAAGAGTATGATATTTACGGTTTACGAAGTCAGTGCGAAAAGAGAACTCGACAACAAACCTCTCGCAGTTCGCCGATCGTCGCCTTCGCGGCTCTTTCTCCGTTGCTGTTCTCTCTAGAAAACCTCTGGAACCAGGGTACTTCACCTTAGTCTTCAAAAAAGACAAAGCTTTTTGTATTACTCGCCATATTTTATCAACTGCAAGCTCAGTACACAACACTGACTTTATATTCTAGTTACGTCGCTTATTCCTTTCAGACTTGCCGCGATAAGCTTTGATTGACACCGTTTCAGCCAATCATATACCCCGTCCGCTGGTGGACGGGATCTAACTTTTGTACTCAGAATTAGCTTTCCTTTCTGCTTCTCCCCCTCTCCCTCCCCCCTCCATTTGTCATTCGATCCCAAGTCTCAATCACGCTCGGCCAATATGGCGGCCGCTTCGGTGATCCGTTTGCTGCGCGAAAAAAACACCATCCACCGCCTGCAAGCAGGCTAGGAAAGATTGGAGCCCTTCGAATTGTCAAACAGTTTCTTTCAAGAAATGTTAAAGCACTCAGGTATGGAATGGGAGCTTTCGGAGGGGCTGGTCGAAAAACTCCAGAAGTTCACATCAGTGCCAGTTGTATATATAGCTCTCAACCAGGAACAAATGACATAAACGAGCTTAGGTACAGGTTGTTCTGTGCCAAGAAGGGCAACATTGAATCAACTCAACTACCGCCATGCGCTGACTGCTTTACTGAAGCATGCTTCTCGTGCAAACTATCAAGCGGCGATCTGGAAGCGGAGCCTTCAAAGCCTGTCCTTAGATCCCCAACCCCATCGGTTCTGGCTGGTGTCAGACTACTGCCGTTCTAGAGCTCTCATTTTGCTCATGCACGAGGTCATGCCAGCTTCCGACATCGACCTGCACCTGTCTGGCAAATGGCCTGAAATTCACGGACATGTGTAAGTTACAAGACTGCGAGAACCGGCGTGAGGATCCCGTCGAGGAGGCTGTCTCCGATGACGACGATACTTAAGATTAATGTAAGGGTGAAAACAACCATTCTATAATTCAATCAGCTGATCACCAACATTAGATGAGCACTAAATTCGTGCAGTCTTTCTTTCCAAAAACGCTTTCTGCTTTTGTTATGTCGTGATTTTCGAATAATTCTTCGAATTCACGTTGTATTTTGCCATCTGTTGCCATGGAAACCGTTTGAGAATCACGCCTATATTTAAACGTTTCTCCAAATTAACTCTGGAAGCATTTTTGGGTTTGTTAACAGCTAAACACCTATGAATATGGCTTTTACAGGCTTCAATTTGAATATTTCTAGTGATCTTTGTACAATATCCGGCCATTCAGTGAAATTGAGTGACGTCACTTGATCACGTGATAACTACCAGAAAGCTACTCATTTGACACGGTTATCATATACCAAAATAGACTGGAGGAAACAAGGTTTTCAAAAATATATGTTAGAATTTGTCTCTCATTTTGGTAGCAAATGGACATTTTGGGGGTCCTGGCCCATGGACTATAGAGGTCGTTGGGTTCGAGTCCCACTTGGGTCAGATATTTTTTCTCTTTCCCTCGTAGGGCGTGCGCACTTAGCACTACAGCTTACCACTTTACATCACATTCTTTACACTTACTAGTGCTACGCGGCAAACATGATTTCATATCATAACTACATATACATATATAATCGCCGTGACCCCATAAAACGCACCAATACCCACGATTGCTCTCATCTGACTTGATAGCTCAGTTGGTAGAGCGCCAGACATGTAACCTGGAGGTCGTTGGGTTCGAGTCCCACTTGGGTCAGATATTTTTTCTCTTTCTCTCGTAGGGCGTGCACAATTACCACTACAGCTTACCACTTTACATCACATGGACTATAGGTCTATCTTCCCCATTGGTTCTGTTCCCAGCACAGGAGTAGATGTAGTCTCCTTCGCAGCGGTTATGGTCTCTGTCACGCAACGCTCTGAGCCCCATTTAGAATTGCATTTCGAGCGAAATAAACAAAGGCCATGTTGTCTTAGCCAATCAGATAGCTATACGTCACTTCTCATTATTATTCATTATCAGTCTTCCACTTTCAATGCGGGAATTCGAATTCTAAATATAGCCAACACAACCTCGAGGTTAAAACAATGATTATCATTAATTGTCAAATCACTTCAAAATAATGTAAATCATTATTCCTAAAACCAGTTATAAACAATTGTCAAATTCCGAACGGCGGTCAGAGGTCATGACCATTACACTAAGCGCGCCGTACTACCAAGAACTACACACAAACGGTTACGAGTTCGATCCCGAGTAGGAGCGCTAAAAAAATTGTTTTCTCTCGTTTACCTTCTCTTCTGGTAGTATCGTCGTGTACCGTTTAACCAACTGCGTCATAAAATTCCCTTTGTTACCCACGTTCGCTATGAATAATTTTAGACTCGGAAATTTTATACGAACATCCGAAACGACACTTAGAAATTTTAGAAGGATTTACGTTATCCTCAGTATAAAAAAAACACCGCCTGAACCGAGATTCGAACTCGGGCCGGTTAAGAATCAATGCAGTGGCTTACCCACCACCAACACAAACCCTAACCATTAGACCACGAGAGAATTCGCTGATTGCAATCGTTTTTTTACCAGATTTATATCAACTGTCATTAGCCGGCAAGTTCATAAAATATTCGTTCTATTATTGTATAATATATACTATAATAGCGGTACGACAACCCTCCGAGCGCGCGAGGTGTGATTCCCCACGGATCTCAACGGTACACGACGATACTACCTCTCTTCTTATTTACCTGTGAACCCTAGCTCTAGGTGAGTGATAACCCGTCGTTTACCCGTGAACTCGTCCGATAGGGTTCGGTTTGTGGTTCGGGTTTGTCTTAGAATAATGATTACATTATTTTAAAGCGATTTGACAAATAATGATAATCATTGTTTTTAACCTCGAGAACGCGTTGATATAGCCACATCTACTCCTGTGCTGGGGGCCCAGCCCATGACATAGGAACGCTCCTGGTATTGGGCCTATTGCTAATATAACCCAAAGCTCTGAAAATGTTAAATCCGCGCTATTTTGACAAATTTCTCTACACAAACTGTACTCTGTTTAAGCAATGCATTCTTCTCCCGCTACCATCAGCTCCGATGGCTGCAATTAGGTCCCAGACTTTCCCGCTTTTCCTATCCTAACTCGCATTCTCACATCACAGATTCTCGGACTCTCGCATCTCGCATCCTCTTATCTCGGATTCTTGTATCTCGGAATCTCCTATCTCGGATTCTCGCATTTTTTGGAGAGTGGAAAAAGTGAAATCATAAAACTCTTCAAATGGCCTTTAGACTCCCAATAAACAGGTGAGTCTTTATTTCATATTTATCGATTTTTAAATTTACAAACAAATTTAAGTCAAGTTTATATACATATAGGGAGCTTGGGGTACCTGTGGTTTCCTAACCAAAGAAAAACGGTAACAAAAGAATATCGGGACTCCTGTGGTATGCATTTACCACAGGAAGCCCGTTTTCTATGCCAGTCCGCCATTTTGTTTGACGTTTGGTGTTGTGTGTGTGGTGTTTCTTCTCTATTTTCGGTAAGTATTTCGTTCTTGTTTATGTCATGATTCACTAAACGGTCTCTACAACGATATACCAAAGACTTCAGGATTTGTATGTGGAATTCGTTCCCAAAATTTCCCATTTGCTGGCTATTAAATCGGGCATATAGGTGGGTTGCACAGGAATCGCTCACTTAATTAATTCATGAAATGACAATATAAACTAACTAAAATCCTACCCTGAACCATAAAAAACCCTAACCGGTTAGTAAACTAGATCTTACCCACCTAGAGTTAGGGTTCTGAAGAAAAACTTCTCAAGAAAATGTTGAGGTAAAAATAAATTGAGACATTTACTGGAACTCGAACCCCGCTCCTCCTATTCATATGGCCCGGGGCCGGGGTAGCCAATCGATGAAATCGATGCCAATCGATACCAATCAATCGATTGATATTGGAAATCGATGAACAATCGATGGACCAAATCTTTGTGACCTTATCGATTGATATCGATTGCCCTTAATTGCAATCGATTGACATCGATTGGTATCGATTGACATCGATTTTTGAAAGGATTAATATAAACAAGGCAGGTAGGTAAATAGTAACGTATCGTAAACGTATCTCCAACGGCCACATCAAATAAATAATTATGGTATCCTTTCACTATACAGTAATGCACCTATCAATGTTAACCCCCAGGGGGGGAGGCCGGGCAGATGTGGGGCATTTGACCGTTCTTGGTGTCTCCACCCTGGGGAATTTGAACAGGAGACTGGACTCCAGGGTGGGGACATTTGACTTTTGGAAAACAGAGACTGGTACTAAATGTTTGTCGGCCATCTTGGATTCGTCCAAAAGGTAGGTTTACCGTCCAGTTCACATTAAAAATATAAATTAATTTAATACTTCAAAGCTTCATTCCTATTTACTATAGATTATTCCAAATACTCCTTGGATTTGTGTAAATCAATTTCATACAAGGGTGGGGGATTTGATCCGTTTTGACCCAGAATTTAGTCCCCAGGGTGGGGATTTTGACCAAAAATTCTCCCAAAAAGTCAAATGCCCCACATCTGCCCGGCCTCCCCCCCCTGGGGGTTGACATTGATAGGTGCATAAATGGAAAGCTTATCTGTACTACCTTCTGATGCTCGTGCCATTTTGCCAGTGTATGTACGTTTACTGGTGAAGTTTGCTGCTAGCTAGTAACATGATATTCCATTGCGTTTCCTTTTAGAAGATTCGCGAAAATTAAGCACACCCCAAAATCGCGAAATTAACGTGTCAGGCTCAATCGATATCAATCAAAAATGCCAATCGATATTCATCGATTGATAATTTTTCTGTGACTATTGATTGGTCATCGATTGACCGATACCAATCGATATCAATTAACTAATTTTATCGATTGATATCGATTTATCGATTGATATCGATTTATCGATTGGATTTCCGATCATCGATTTCATCGATTGGCTACTACTAAACAACCATCGTCGCTCAATTGCTGTCAAATTTGTACATTTTAAAACCACTGCTAATTTTAGTTAGTTTATATGGTCATTCCCTGAATTAATTAAGTGAGTCATTCCTGTATTTAGCCGCTTTTGTGGGTTGCACTGGCGGCCATGTTGGTTGGTTGGAACAAAAGAAACCACATTTGCTTCTTTTGTTTGGCCGCTACGCTTTTGTGATTGTATTCCCTTAGGAATGATTGCAACCCACGGAGACTATGTAACAGAACACTACCATGAAGTATAAACCGGGAAACCCGAGCCTGTCAAGCCCGAAAGATGAAAGCCCCGAGGGATTCAAACTATACTTATATTATAATTAATATATGCTTTAGTGTATACCACACCAGTGAATATCACTTTTCGCACGCTCTGATTGGCTACTCAAACAGTGAATATGATTTCATATTCAGCTCCGAGCAAAGCAGCGATCATCTCGTGCGAGTTTTTGCCCATTTGACAGAAAATAAAATAACTATTTGGTGCTGGCTATTCACCTGGAGTGTGGTATATACTAAAACAATTATTCACCTCAGTGTTGGTGGATAGCGGCTCGGTAAATATCCACCACTATTCACCTCCACTTCGGTGAATAATTGTTAAATATAGCGAGAATCTATTCTTTTTTACACATTCATGCAGTTCATGTTTTCGATAACCCCAAAACAGAGATTTGGTGTTGAAATGAGCACGGATCGGAATAGATCCAAACAAGAGGCTGTACTCAGCCGTAGGCTGTTAACTCGGGCCGTAATTGTTGGCATAATTTTATAATTCCAACAAAAAAATGAATGAAAGATAAATTATTTTTCATGAAGGCAAAAATCAGTTGCAATGATCAGGGGTTTTATTTGGAAGCCAGCTACTGCTGGAGTTCTGGTGGCTACTCATTCTCAACCCTGGCCTGAATGATTGTGTGGAATGGGGGATGTACGTTGTACATGTAGTCATTTTTGTTTTGCGAAGTCCATCTGTGTAATCTGTGTAAAATAATGGTGTGAGGTGTCCAGTGGGGGGGGGGGGGGGGGGGGGGGGGTTTAAATGAGGGGCATTTGAGATTTATATAATTAGAGTGGTGCAAATGACCCATGGTGGAGTCAGCTAAGCTAAGTATTAATGGAACTACCTACAATATCAAAGCATTTTGGGTGAGAGGATCGAGTAGCACGATTAGGCTTCTGAATATATGAAGGAATTGCAATTATAGCTATCTGCCCATCCATGATTTTGTGAAAAGTGACCAATCTAGCAATCTTGCAGCATTGCTCCAAGGATTGCCAGCCGAGTTCCAAGTCTAGTGGAATCTCTGATGTATCAAACTCAGATCTGTAGGGGTTCACATCAGCTCCTATATACACTCTATTACATGTACATCCTAATAAATAACTGGTTAAAGTATCCAGGGGCATAGGCAGAGGGGGGTCCAGGGAGTCCGCCCCCTCCCCCCCTTTCGTAAAAAAAACGCAACTGAAAAGTAGCATCACAGTAATGCACCTAATAAGCTAAGTGATTTACCTGGAGTCTGTGAACAATGCAACAGTCTTACTGGAAAAGGTTGGTGACTGAAAACTGAGATGTACATGTACCTGAATAGACGAGATTGGTGTGAAAGACCGCGTTCTCTATGTAAAAGAGTACTGCAGTCGTGAAATTTGTGAGTTTGGTGTAGCTTTACTTGAAAGCAAGCAGTTACACTTTTTAGTTTCTATACATTTCTCTATAAAAATACAGACAAATTAATGTATGGGAATGGGAAAATACAGTTGCTAGATCTTTCAAGTAAAGCTATACCACTCAAATTTTATCAGTAAAATATTTTGCCTAGTATCTTAAGTTTACAATTATTGATGAATTTCACATAATTGAAATAATATGGAAATTATTTGACATCAGATTCTCATACAAACATAGCCTGCTTTCAGGTGGTAGATGTGTTTTTTTTCACACAGCAAATGGATCATCGAAGCGGCCGCCATATTGGCCGAGCGTGTTCGATCCCAGGTTTCAAACACGCTCGGCCAATATGGCGGCCGCTTCGATGATGTATGGGAATGGGAAAATACAGTTGCTAGATCTTTCAAGTAAAGCTACACCACTCAAATTTTATCAGTAAAATATTTTGCCTAGTATCTTAAGTTTACAATTATTGATGAATTTCACATAATTGAAAAAATATGGAAATTATTTGACATCAGATTCTCATACAAACATAGCCTGCTTTCAGGTGGTAGATGTTTTTTTTTCACACAGCAAATGGATCATCGAAGCGGCCGCCATATTGGCCGAGCGTGTTCGATCCCAGGTTTCAAACACGCTCGGCCAATATGGCGGCCGCTTCGATGATCTGTTTGCTGTGCGAAAAAAACACCATCTACCTGAAAGCAGGCTAATACAAACACTGCATTTGCCATCATGCTTCATTTTCTTGAAAAGGCTTAAAGTGGCAAAATCTGGTTAGTGTTATTAGCTAGCAAAAACCTTTGTAAATGACATTTAATTTCATTGCAGGATTATTAAAGATGGAGTCCAACTGGAATGTGTCTTTTTGCAAATCTGGTGAAGTTCTGTTCCACTACAATACAACCACTCATGAAGTTAAATGGCCACATGTACATATGGCAGACTGCTCTGTCAATGTAGGTAACATTGGAGAGTAATGCATATTTGACACCCTTGTGAATAATCAATATCTCAATAATTAAATAGTGATAAAAGTACCCACATAAGCCTTGCTTATCTACATGTACATGTACAATGCATTCTACCCTGGAAAAGTCTACTGTTAAAATGAAATGTTTCATTCTAACATATACTTGTAACTGTGGCGGCATTGTGTTTCTCAGTATTTTTGACTTGACTGGATCTACATTGTATAAAGTAGATTTGGCACTCTATATAAGAATCCTTACTATCAAAAGAATTGTAGTCATGCACTGGGGCGGACCCAGGATTCCCTGAGAGGGGATTCAAAAGGGGGGTTCAACAGGTTTGAAAGGGAGTTCGATCTCTGCAACTTCTTGTTTTTCTTTATAAAAGGGAGGGAGAGTATAAGGAGCCGGGATTCAATAATTGAGAGAAAAGGGGTTTGATCAAACCCCCATTAATTACCCTGGACCTGTCCCAGATCCAACTTTACTGATAGTACAATTAGCCTGTCTGCCTAATCTCTTGTAATTTTTTTTAGTGAATTTGTTTTGGGGTCAGGCTGCGCTACATGTACATCATTGTGATGTGCAGTTGAAATGGGGCTAGTGGCAGTCACTTGATGCCAATGCAACCAATCAGGAACTGATATAAAGACAGTTTTGTTTCATGTCAAACTTGGTAGCTGCCACCTTATAGCCAGTAGGAAATTTCTGTGTGTGGATGAACAGAAAATACTTAAAAAACAACAGCATCTATCTCCCCCTCCCTCCTTCCTTTTTCTCCTCACTCCATTTTGACTGTGAATCACAGGTAGCCCAACCCCAAAACAAATTACCAACCACTTACTGTCAGACCACTTACCAATCACTCACCAACCATGTACCAACAATTTACCAACCACTTACTGTCAGACCACTAATGCCAACCACTTACGGACCACTTACGAACCACTTACCAACAACTTACAGAGTTCCCACTACTTTGAAAAATAGGGGTCCTTGGGACCTCCAATTTCATCTGACTGAGGGTCCTTTTTGATTTTTAAGGGTGACAGCCCACATCCACAGCAAATTGCAACAAAGTGCCATTCCATTCTTTTCCACACCCCCCCCCCCCTACTAATGATGTCTACATCACTTTACCCCCTAAGAAATGAATTTTAGGCCTTCACCCCCAGAACAAATGCCTTTTTGTCTTAAGTTTACCCCCCAGGAAATATACTTGGAATCCCAGTGACCCCCAGAAAAATCACTTTGAAATTGTGAAACCCCTTCAGAGAAACTCTTGCAAAATGGAAACCCCCCAGAAAAACTAGAAAAAGAGCTTTTGACCCCCTCAGAAAATCTTTTTAATAGGAGGGTGTGCATATTAAATTGAATGGCACAAATTTCCTTGAGTTATTTTACATTATATCTTGTTTTCGTCATAATTGTAAGCCACGTAAACTCTTTGAGCCATTTAAAACAAAATGTACGTTTCTTAGGCTGGGAAGTTTCATGTGAATCACCTTTCCTTTTCTTTCCCAATGTCTGAGCCTAATTTAAAACTTTAAGTTTAAGAAGTTCATTGAACGTTTTCTGCATGTGCGAAGACAATTGGCAGTGAAACAAGATGGCGGATCTAGAAAATCTGCTGAGTTGCGTGCAAAGACTTCTGGGTAGGTCTCGATCTCCAGGCCCTAAAAAATGTCCTATCCCAGTCTCCAGGCCTCCTGCGTCCCAGGGACGCACAGCACCAACAAAATGGGGGTCCTTTTTCATTTTTGTGCATAAAATACGCACATCTGTGCGTTAATAGGAACCCTGCTTACAGGCCTGACTTACCAATCGCTCACCAACCATGTACCAACCATGCACTTACCAACAATTTACCAACCACTTACGGACCACTTACGGACCATTCGCTTACCAATCACTCCCCAACCATGTACCAACCATGTACCACTGGTCAACCACTTAGGGGAGCCAGGGTGGTGCAGTGGTTAAGCGCTTCGCCTCTCACCTCTGTGGCCCAGGTTCGATTCCCGGACTGGGCGCCATGTGTGAGTTGAGTTTGTTGGTACCTCGCCCTTGCTCCGAGGGTTTTTCTCCGGGTTCTCTGGTTTTCCTCCCTCCGCAAAAACCAACATGCTAAATTCCAATTCGATCTGTGCATTAGCCGGGACCTGGCTTTGATCAGCCCCCATGGTTGTGGCTGCCAAATTTGAACTTTCCGCGTCGTTGTTTTCTGTCCCATATTTTGAACTCGTATCTCAGTATTACATGTATGAACACCCGTAATCATTGTATTATTTATCAGGTTTAATGTCATAGACTTCAATCTCCTCTTCGCTGAGGGTAACAGTAGAACGGCGACATGTTGCGACGATAAGGTTTAAAAATTACGGTGACGAAACTAACTGGCTGGAAGAACTTCTGCTGAGAGGCGAATTAACTGCAACTATTACGACCTTCTGTACTGACTAAAAACTGATGTCGTAATGTCACTTTATGGAAGCTGCCTAAAACTAACAAACTGAAATTTGACTAACAATGAATAACAAAATTATTAGGAATGAAAGCTATGCACACGATAACGACACAAAGCGAGAAATGTAAACATGAAAGCTACGATTACGAAACAAAGCGAGAAATGGAAGCGACAAAACTAATAGATATTTAACAATAGGAGCAATAAAATAACAGTGCTTCGGATCCAACACACCGGCCCCTAAGTGTGAAAACGCGAGTGAAACACTTATCAAATAATTTATAAGGATCCGTGCTATTATATTCAAACTAACAGTTTCTGTTTCAACATTCCTTGTTTCAATAAGTCTCGAGTCCACCTTGAGTAGACTGACTAAGTTACACATCTTTAAGAGACATCGATTGTATCATCGTATTCATTCTTCCGATTCGACGACCACGCACAGCTTGTCAACTGGTCGCTGAAGAACTGTTAATTTAGTTTTCACCATGGCACGGCGTACAAATCCTCTCTTATCAGGTAGTACTTCGAGAATTCTCCCAAGTGGCCACGAGTTCCTCGGGGAGTTGTCATCTAGGACCAAAACGATATCTCCCACGGCGAGGTTTCTTCGGGGTCGAGTCCACTTCTGTCTTTCCTGAAGCAATGGTAGATACTCGCGGGTCCATCTCCTCCAGAAAATATCTGCAAGATACTGCACCTGTCTCCATCTGCGTCGTGAGTATGTATCTTCTTTGATGAACAATCCTGGCGGTAACGACGGTTCAGATCGAAGCAGCAACAGGTGATTTGGGGTGAGGGCTTCCAGATCATTGGGATCATCCGAGACTTGTGTGATAGGACGACCGTTGATGATAGCTTCTACTTCACACATAAGAATGGCAAGGCTTTCGTCATTCATGGTTTGCTCTTTAAGCAAGGCGTTCAGGATCTTGCGAATCGTTCTGATGCAGCGCTCCCAGATACCTCCATGATGAGAGCCTGAAGGAGGGTTGAACGTCCACTTTATGTTCCTTTGCAATAGATGATTGTGGATGTTCTCTTGGTTCCACTTGGAGATGTTTTCACGGAGCTCTTTCTCGCCGCTGGTGAAATTGGTGCCATTGTCTGATCGGATTTCTTTTACTTGTCCTCTTCTTGCAATGAATCTTCGCAGTACTTGCAAGAACGAGTTGGTATCGAGGCTGTGAGCGATTTCGATATGAACAGCACGAATCGCCATACAAGTGAAAATCACTCCATATCTCTTCACCTGGCTTCGGCCTTGACGAACAAATAATGGACCAAAATAATCTACTCCGACTGAAGTGAATGGTGGTCTGTCCGGAGTTAGGCGATCCTTTGGCAAGTCTGCCATTTTCTGCTCTCCAGCGGGAGCTTGTCGTCGTCGACAACTGAAGCAATTCCTAAGACTTCTTCTTACTGTAGAATTTGCCTTGATGATCCAGTACTTTCTGCGTAACAGCGCCAACACGTACTCTCTACCAGAGTGCCCGGAGATGTGATGGTAATGTTCAATGATAAGGCTTGTCACATGGTTGTTTTTGGGCAAGATTATTTGATGTTTTGAATCGTTAGAGATGCATGCTAGGCTCAGTCGTCCGCCCACACGTAGGAGGCCATCAGTCAAGATGGGATCAAGCTTGAAGAGGGGGCTAGATTTCTTTACTTGACTTGCCTTCTTTCTTGGTGTGACGTTTTCTTCTGCACAATCATACCTCTTTCCCTTTTTAAGGATGCTGAGCTCGTCTGGAAACGATTGGTGTTGCACGTATCTTAGGATTTCTATTTCACTGGCTTTCATTTCTTCAGTCGAGATTGGTTCAGGTTGTTCGTTCTTCATATCCTGGATCTTCTCGTCTGTCTTGCGCTTTCTGCATGCTTCGTATAACCTTCTACGATACTTTAATATCCAAGCAACGATTTTCTTAAGACGATACCATGAAGAAAATCTCTTGAAGACATTATCCACTGCGGCTACTGACTCATCGAGAATGACTGCACGGGAAGATACCTCTCTCTTAAGTTCTGGGTCGTCTTCAGGGACCACTCCCATTGCTACGGGTCGTCCCGGCCACAATTCTTCTTCTTTCCAAAGGAATTCTGGTCCTTTCTTCCATCGTTCACGGTTGAGAAGAGCATCAGCTGATAATCCTCTTGACGCATCGTCTGCAGGATTGGAATTGATGTCTACGTACCTCCATTGTGATGGATTTGATCCATCCCGGATGACGGCAATACGGTTTGCGACAAATGTGTGAAATCGTTTGTTTTCGTTTTCGACGTAGCGCAGCACCGACGTACTATCCGTCCAGAATGTGGCATTATTGATCGGAATCTCCAATTCTCTTCTCATCATCTTGTCAAGCCGGATTGAGATTGTTGCGGCCGTAAGCTCTAAGCGCGGGATTGTGATTGGATTCAATGGAGCGAGGCGTGCTTTTCCCATCAGGAAGGAGCAATGGATTCTGTTATCAGCGTTAATCAATCGAAGATAGGATACTGATCCGTAGCCATCTTGAGGCATCGGAGAAATGATGCAGCTGGGCACATGTAATGTTACCAAAATTGGATGGCTTGAGGCATCGATTAACTGTAAATTGTGCCAGATTTGGTAGATCTGTTATCCACTTCTGCCACCGGATTTTATGTTCGCTTGGGATGTCGTCGTCCCATCCAAGTTTCATTCTGCATAGGTCTTGCAAAATGAATTTTGCTGTCAAAATGAAAGGTGCAGCAAATCCGAGTGGGTCGTATACGGAGCTTACGATAGACAATATACCTCGCCTTGTGAGTGGTCGCTCTTTGACGACAACCTTAAAACCAAACTCGTCAGATTCAACGGACCATTGTACCCCAAGGGCTCTTTCAATTGGAAGACTATCTCTGTCTAGATCGATATCTTTAATCTTCTTGGCACGTTCGACCTCAGGAATGGTATCCAGTACTTCGCGACTGTTACTAATCCACTTCGTCAGACGGAAGCCGCCTCTTGTAAGGAGTTCAGAAAGGTCTTGCACGTGCAAAATAGCATCGTGGGTTGAGGGTAGGGACTTCAAACAATCGTCTACATAGAAATTATCTTTGACTGTGTTGATCACGTTGGCATTGAAGTCCTCTTGGTTATCTTCAGCTGTCTTTCGTAGTGCAAAGTTTACACAGCTTGGCGATGAAATTGCACCGAACAAATGTACCACCATCTGGTAGTTTTCTAGGTCGTGCTCGAGATCGCCGTCTGGCCACCAGAGGAAACGCAGGACGTCGCAATCCGAATCGGGTACTTTGGTTTGATGAAACATGGCTTCTATGTCGGCCATAATAGCAACTGGTTCTTGTCGAAACCTTGTCAAAACTCCCACCAATATGTTGGTCAAGTCTGGGCCTTTTAACAGTTGATCATTAAGAGATGTTCCTTTGTACTTTGCTGAGCAATCAAAAACAACTCTGATCTTGTCAGGTTTATGCGGGTGATAAACACCATGATGTGGTATGTACCAAATCTTGCCGTCTTGTCGCTCAGGCTGATTCACAGAGATTGTTCGTGCATATCCCTTTTGAAGGAGATCTCCAATAAAGGCGTTATAATCACTGAATAACTTGGGATTCTTCTGTAGTTTTCTTTTCAGCCAGCTCGCACGTTGTTCCGCTTGTGACCTGTTATTAGGCATGTGTGGCTGATGGTCTTTGAATGGTAGGTTGATCTGATAATGGCCATCCTTAAGCTTGGCGGTCTTCTCTATGCTCGACATGAAACGGCGTTCGCTTTGCGACATCTCAGTTTTATCATCTGCCGTGAAATCGTTAAAGTCTCGATTAAACGAATCCATGACGATCTGATTCAGCTGTGCATCGGCCTTGACGAAGAAGTTACTGATACGAGAACGTCCACGTCCCAAGGGACCATTGACGGCCCATCCCAAACGTGTTCTAGATGCATAAGGACCGGCATTATGGCTGTGTCTCACTTCTTCCGGTTCTAGTGCTTCTGGGACATCGCTTGCTATGAGAAGGCCAATTTCAGCATCAACATGCGGTAATTGGATACCTTGCAAGTGAGGCCATCTATCGACGTCTTCTTGGGTGGGGATGTCATGTTTTGTGACGGGTACCTCGTGACGAGTGTACAGTAATGGTAGCTTGATGTAGTTATTTTCGTCTAGGTCAGCGACCTCAAGATCCCTAATCAGAAAACTGTCGATCACGCTGTTTCTTTTCTCCAATGTTGTTAACGAAATCTTTGTTTTCGCTCCTTCAACACCCAGCTGATTCATGAGAGACTCAGAACAAAACGTTTGATTGCTTCCGTTGTCCAGGAAAGCATATGTAATAACTGATTTGCTGCTACCTTTAACTCTGACCTTTACCGGCACAATGGCCATGCCTGTTACTGATTTTCCGGCCCCAGTCATTCCAGTCAACATTGGTTAGACCGTTGTGCACATCTGATGTCTTGTCCGAATTGTTGTCAGTCTTCTTGCCATACTGTTCAGCATCGTTTCTTTTTCCATTGGTACTTTGATTAGTGAACTGGTTAGTGTGGAGGACAGTAGGATGTTTCTTGTGACAGTTTGCAACTTTGCAAGAGCTTCTATCTTTACATTCCTTTACAATGTGCTTGTCGGACAAACAACCAAAGCAAAGCCTCTTCTGCTTAAAGAATTTGATTCGTTCCTCATACGGCTTATTCCTGAGGGCTGTACACTCATCAATAGCATGGTTGGCGTCACAGAAAGAACAAGGCTTCTTGACATCTTCTGACGCAAAAGATGTATGTTTATTTCCATCTGAGCGACGAACATTCGAGTCCTCCCTTTCAGTGTCTGATCGAGTGGCAAAGCTAAATTTCCTTGGTTTGGCTGGGTTAGATTTCTGCCATCTAGCCGTGTTGTCCTTCGAACTGTCGGAGATTTTTCCAAATACAGGATTGGTAGCTATCCTGGCTTCTCGTTCAACAAGGTTAACAAGGTCACTGAACTTGACGGTCTTCTGCTTGATTTCCATAATATCGTCAACAACACGGCGCCATCTCTCCCTCATGCCATACGGTAATTTCTGTACTACCTGCTGCATATTGTCAGGGTGCTCGAACTTGTTCATATACTCGTTGCATTCCATTGCATTCTTGCAACTTGTGAGGAAAGTGGAGAATCTATGCAGGGCTGCACTGTCCTCTGACTTGAACGCTGGCCAGTTCAAAGCTTTATCGAAGTAAGCTGATGCTATTTTAAATTCATCTCCATATTTCTTTTTCAGTAGTCTTCGGGCTTCCTTGTATCCCTTATCTGAATCCATGTGATTACACGATTTGACAAGATCGTTCACTTCGCCTGATGTATACTGTTCCAGATAATATAGTCTGTCACTGCTGCTTGTGGTTTTGGATTCGATTAAACTTTCAAAGGCACGTATGAATGTAGAGTACTCTATTGGATGTCCCCCGAATGTCGGCACTTTGGGTTGCGGTAGCGTACTCTTTTGTTGCTGGACTGCGAACATTTGCATGACCTCGTTTTGCTGCTGTTGTAGTATATTCTGCTGTTGTTGCAACGTGATCATTTCCTGAAGAGTCCTATCACTAATAAGTGATCCAGCGGTCCCAACTCTAGAAGCATTGCTGACAGCACTCGAATTGTCATAATTAGGCTGCTGTTGAGATTCCAGAACATTGCTTCTCTGGTGGAAATCTTGAGGCCATTCAGGTGCATATGGATTCAAAGACATACAAGATAATGCAGGACTCATAGAAATTGGCATTGTCTGAGACCATACTTCAGCTGCTAAAGGTGGGGTGGTAACGTTCTGTGCGGTTTCGCCGAAGTTGTCATTCATCCCGCTACTGCGGCGTGGCTCACCTCGCTGTACTGCTTCCAAGTTCCCCAATACTTGCTCTTTTGCTTCGCTTTTAGCGATTTTAGTATCCAACTGCAAACGGGCTTCTTTCTGATTTAAATAGAATTCCTTTTCAGCTATTTCTTGTTGTAGTTGAAATCGCTGATGTGCCAAGGCCTGCTGCTTCTCAAAGGCAACTGCCTCCACCTTCAAGGCTGCCATTCGCGCTGCCTCCTTTGCTCTCGCCACTAATAGACTGCTTGTTAAACTCGAGGAGGAGGAGCGACTTCTAACCGACCTCGCCTTTGAACGCCTAGATACACTTGATACTTTCGAACCATTTCGTGAGCTGATATTGCTAGCAGAGTCCTCTGGTTCAATCTCACGCGTCTCCTTTAATTTCGACTCTGCGGCCACCATCCACTCATTTATTCTTTGGTCGAAATCGTACATTACTCTGTACTCTCTGTCGTAGTATTCGTTAGATTCTTGTTCATCTTCCTCATCTTTGAGCTCGCCATGATAGGAACTGTGTGCTTCTTTGAACCGTTCAAATAAATTATTCAATTTGATAACTTTCTTCTTAATGTCTTCTAAATTACTGTCATCTAAGCGTAAAGCAATAATTTCATTCCGTATTACGGTAACGGCTGACAAGGTGCCCCTCCTAACATTTTTCAAATGCCGAAGTCTTTCTGACTGCACTCCTGAATAATCCAGGGTAGCGTTTGTCTGTTTGCGTCTTGCACCCGTACGTCTTGCGACTGTCTCCGCTTCATCACGGCCCAGTATTTCTTCCCTCGCACCGGGAATAGACATGGTGTAGATTGGCGTCGACGAATTGAACTGATCCTTCACCACTGGTGATTACTGTCGTAATTTTTAAACTAATGTGGCTGCCAAATTTGAACTTTCCGCGTCGTTGTTTTCTGTCCCATATTTTGAACTCATATCTCAGTATTACATGTATGAACACCCGTAATCCTTGTATTATTTATCAGGTTTAATGTCATAAACTTCAATCTCCTCTTCGCTGAGGGTAACAATAGAACGGCGACATGTTGCGACGATAAGGTTTAAAAATTACGGTGACGAAACTAACTGGCTGGAAGAACTTCTGCTGAGAGGCGAATTAACTGCAACTATTACGTCCTTCTGTACTGACTAAAAACTGATGTCGTAATGTCACTTTATGGAAGCTGCCTAAAACTAACAAACTGAAATTTGACTAACAATGAATAACAAAATTATTAGGAATGAAAGCTATGCACACGATAACGAAACAAAGCGAGAAATGTAAACATGAAAGCTACGATTACGAAACAAAGCGAGAAATGTAAGCGACAAAACTAATAGATATTTAACAATAGGAGCAATAAAATAACAGTACTTCGGATCCAACAGTTGTTTCAGGTCTCGTTAGAAATTCAGAGTTTTTTTTTACCGACAATACTTAATAACTGTATACAGTCTGTAGAACCATCCATTTCCCCAACCACATTTATGCATACATGTGTACAAAGTCATGTATTGCATTGTAGCTTTCCAATAATTTAAGAAACAATGTTGCAGATCACAAACAAATTCTACGTCATTGATAGATGCATTTTGATGAAAATATTGTAACGTTATCAGTTATTAATAATTATAAACCAGTTTGAATGAATTTGTTTTGTCTTCATAGGGGGATATGTCTAAGCAAATACCAGACCAACTTCAATGTCAGACAAGTCTAAATTTTGACATTTTGAAAACATCCCCAACCAGAGAATCTGCATAATCTGGAGGATATTGGAACACCATTTCTTGACCATATTGAGCCTACAGATGAGTGCTCTAACTTGATAAGGGAGGAATGTCCGGTTACAGTTGTATTAGAGCCATGCTCAGATAGTGATGAGAAGGCTGAGTCTACATGTAGTTCATCTGTGATCATGGATTCTAAAGAGAGATGGCCAAAGCTACTTGTAAACAAAATTCTAGTGGTGCAGGGAGCAGTTTGGGGATCACAGACAGTGGAAAGAGAAAAGCAGTACTGGTTGTAAATCTTTTTTTTTTGTAGCATTATTAATTAATTTTTTTTAAACATTTAAACAAGGACCATCAGTGACTATAAAAGGGCCTCAACCAGGTCAAAGACACCTTTATGTAATAGATAAAGAATGCAATCTTTATCCGATTTACAAACTCGAGCTGAAAGTGAGAGTTTGTAAATCGGATTAAGATCAGATGCAAATTCTTTATCTTACTTACATGTATCAAACGTCTATATGTAGAGAGTCATGTTTTCAGTTATTTTGGCGATACTACTTATTTTGGCAGAGAAAATCGAAGCCAAAGTGTATATAAATCAGGACGAAATCAGTATCAGATTTAAAGATCACTTATCGGTCAGTGATTTCCTTTGTTTTTGCTTCATGAATTATTGATGAGTTTGACAAATATAGTTGTCAATCAGCCTTTGTCAAGTTGAAATTGCTGTTCAAAGCTCTGCAACACAAAGCTCTGCTTGAGTGATCTCTGACATTTGGTACCATGCATTGAAAACTTGAATGTCTAAAAACGGTTCTAAAATGTTATTGACAAAACATAACTGAGCAACTAGCTTCCTGTTGTTAATTTACTTTATCTTCAGTTGGCTTATTTTAATTTTGCCTTAAGCAACAGAAGACTGCAAAAATTACTTGCTTACTTGCTTGACAGCTGTTCTGAATTTGAAATTCAAATTTCAAATCTCAAAGGATGAGAAGGGGAAGGGTCTTTTCCCTTTTATAGTGCGGGTCCTTGTTTAAGTGGCATCGAAGAATGTTGTGCCTTTTGTTGGTATACATGTAAGTATAGTAAGTGCCAAAGGTGCAAGGAGATATCGATTGGCATTAGTGCCAGAGGTGTGAGATGGTAAAATTCTAATATCTGGAGTGAGCCAAATATGTTATCTTGTTTTCATGCAAATTTTGTTATCATTAATATTGACTCTACATACTTTAATTTAGTAGAATAGTTCTCTCGAAAGTACAGTAGAAACGACCCGATTTCTCAGTTTTCTGACTGACAGGGGCCTTTTAAATTATTATATGCACATGTAATGTTTATAAATTCGGGAACGAAAATCTATCATGCAGTAAGTGAGTATATATAAACTGAGTATTAGTAATCCGAAATGAAGATTTTTTCAAACAAACGATAAATGAGTCTAATGTTGAAATCGCATATTTATCTGTGGCGTGTTATTGACACTGGTAAAAACCAAGCTTTCCTAAACACAAAACCAAGGGACAGTTACCACCTAATACAATTATTAACTTTTATTTTGTTCTATTTCCCAGGTCTATTTACACCTGGCCTGTACCTCTTTGTATTTGATTATTATCTCTGGGTTCAGGCAGTCTACAGTGTATTTAATGTTTTTTTTAGAACTGACATACTTCATAATGATTTATGTATAGATCTAGTGTATTTATCATTATTGCAAGTTTATAAAATAAACAAAATTTGGTCCAGAACTGAGAGTATACTTACATGTAAGTGTCGACCCCAATGATAGAAAAAAATGTGTGGACATTGCATGTTTCTTTGTGGCCTGCCATTATAAGTTTCAGGCTACTTCAAGATGTAGAAAATGAGCACTAGCACAGTGGCAGCTCGCTAATACTAGAAAATGGTGGTCTGTAAGTTTATGACCCCAATCGAAAATATTGTATTGAGAATTTAGCCTGAATTTCAGCCGTCTATACTGGTTTGTTATTGAGAATTACAAATATATGCCTTATTTTCATATGACTAGAACGAAATTCCCTAACTAGGTATTCACAATGAATAGCAACATTATGTGGAATTTGTTGTTCTAAATTCCTTTATTTTTCGTAGTCGTACTGCACCTGATACAATTACAATGCATCAAATTGAGTGACTCGATATCGTGCAGACTACTCAAATAACCATTTCACTTCAATCAACAACACCCATACCAAGTTTTTTTAATAATTCTAACGACCCTTAAGGAACAATATTGAAAAGAAAGTAATATTAAACTACAGAATTGAAGGAAATTGTGGCTGAAATGTACATGCACAGCATGTATGTATGTGTGTTGTGTGTGTATTATGGCTCTATCATTTCTATCCCCCCCCCCCCCCCCCCCCCCCCCCCCCCTCAGCATACGTGGGGCATTTGCACATTCATTTGACAGACAAGAGCATCAGTAGAGAACCAATTCTCTGGCTACTCTAGCACAAACCATGTATGACACAAAATTATGCTAGAACTCCATGCAGTACATGCAATAGATGGCCCGAGTTAAGGCCACTCAGGGCCTCTTGTTAATAATATTTTTTCCCTACAGATGGCCTATGTCACCAAAAGTGCTTTTCAGTAGGGTTCTGGGAAATTTAAAATGAAATAAATAAGTAAATTGATAAAATACATACATGAGGCGAGTGTTTAACCACTCCGCCAACCAGCATCCTTAATGAGCTGAGATTCTCCGTAAGGGTCTATATATGGATTTTACTGTGCAAGTGAGGGCCGTGAACAGCAATAATTGTTGGCTACAAACATTATAGCAATTGTCTGCTATGTCAGATACATGTCTATTTCTTACACACTACATGTATCTTAAAAAGGGAATTTTGCTTTACTCCTCTGATCCCTTTTCTTCAAGACATTCTAAGCTTATATCCTATATCATAACTATACTGGTATAATAATAATGGTTTAATCACAGCATCTCTACTAAGTAGCTTTACATCTGTGAGATCAATATAAAAGATATTACTGGTAATAGTGAACAATCACGTACCAAATTTTCGGTCGTTAGGTTGTCGGTAGGTTGTCGGTAGGCTGTCGGTAGGCTGTTGGTAGGTTGTCGGTAGGCTGTTGGTAGGTTGTCGGCAGGTTGTGTCGGTAGGCTGTTGGTAGGTTGTTGATAGATTGTCGGTAGGTTGTTGGCAGGTTGTCGGTAGATTGTCGGTAGGTTGTTGGCAGATTGTCGGCGCAAAACCTGTCGGTAGGTTGTTGGTAGATTGTCGGCCGATTTCATACACGACTTTCATAATGGCCGCCTCCTAATTTGCATAATTTGGAAGATAAATCTGTAGAGGGAAACCAATGCTACCATATGAAAGATCACATTAAAACTAGTAATAGTTTTGAGATTTAGGGCAATGTGGAGAATTGCTGTTGAGCTACGAGCATTTCTAATGCAGAAAAACATGAAAGCGAGGCTAGAAAGGCGTCCGTTGTTTTTCTCATACAAATCTCTCTAATTTCAACTGGCTGTAACTTCATTGCTTTTTAAGCTACAGCACTCAACTTTCACAAGTTCACTAATGTCGACATGCTATTTCACATGGCAATGTTCATGTTTTCTATAAATGTGGATAAACAACCGAAACTGAAAATCACATATGCAAATTAGGAGGCGGCCATTATGAAAGTCGTGTATGTGGTTGTCGGTAGGTTGTCGGTGGAATTTACGTATTTGTCGGTAGGTTGTTGGCGTGTTGTCGGCCGACAACCTACCGACTACCTACCGACAACAACTTTGGTACGTGATTGTTCACTATTACCGATATTACTATAACTACTACAACTGCTACAACTTTATATTACATAAGGAAAAGAAAAACTATGGTGAACTACATGTATATAAACGACTATGTACAATTATTATATATACAAGGCAAGAGAAAAATAGTAATGAGTATTATTAGAATCAGCTACAACTTTATATTACCATAAAAAAGAAAGGAAACACTGGAAACCATGGTAACCATACACGCCATGGTGAACTATATACAACTATGTACGACTATAATGTATAAAAGGCACTGAAAAGGGAAATACTAATGGGTTAATCAATCCGATGTTTTGCTCTGTTGTATGGTTTTGGGTCAACACATATCTTATGTTAGCAGGGAGTTCGTTAAATAACTTTGCCGTTCACACTTAGTTGTGGCGCTAAACTAGAGCGCAGCTGCCTGTTCGGTTCATGTTTCTTTAGGTATGAACTTTAGTGGAGGAAATGATAGATGAGACTGACTGTCATTACGTATATTGTTGCTAGTGACTCAGATGATACATTTCAGTTGTATAATCGGTTGCACCATCCAACATTCCCAGGTATTCCCACATTAGTAATGTCATGTATATTTCCTTCCAAGTTATTATGGTTAAGAATTATTTTTTTGCACAAATATAGGAGCAGCTGTATTCTGAAAAGAACTCGGACATGAAGCATGTCGGAACTATTGATACGAAAATTAACAATGTGACAATGATATCGAGAGATACATCAACAGAAGGAACAGGTGAAGAACTTGCATCTGACAACCAGCCAACTGCACTATTTACACCTGATACCAATGATGTGGAAGATAATCACCATGTACATAAGGAGGGTAACATCACAGGAAATAGAACAGCATATGGAGAAAGAATTCAAGCCCCACAACCAGAAAAGGCCTGGTACAAAGATCATTGCAGCAAGTGTTTCAAGAGGTGTAGTATTGGAGTTACTCAACTTGAAACAAATTCCGATGACAAAGTGTGTAAAAAGTGCTTCAGAAAGTCTCACGGCGGAACAGACTTAGCAGACAAGCCATACAAATGCCCGCATTGTGAAAGGTGGTTTAGTTATCCTAGTAAATTAGCTTGTCATGTTCGAATTCACACTGGAGAGAGGCCATTTAAATGTAACCAGTGCGGAAAGTGCTTTAAGAATGCTAATCATTTAACTAAACATCTTCAAATGCACTCTGGAGAGAAGCCATTTAAATGTAACTACTGCAAAAAATGCTTTAGCCAGTCTAGTTACTTAACTACACATGTGCGAACACACACTGGGGAGAAGCCATTTAAATGTAAACACTGCGAAAAATGCTTTACCCAGTCTAGTTACTTAACTCAACATATTCGAAAACACTCTGGAGAGAGGCCTTTTAAATGTAAGCAGTGTGACAAGTGTTTTAGTTATGCTGGTAGCTTAGCTTCTCATGTTCGAACACACTCTGGAGAGAAAGCACGGAAAATATTTGAATGTAGTGTGTGCAGGAAGTGTTTCAAGACTAAGAGTAATCTAGTAAATCATCTTCGAACACACTGTGAAGAGAACCCATTCAAGTGCGAGCAGTGTGAAAAATGCTTCAGGAAGTGCAGTCAGTTAACATGTCATATGCAAGCACACTCCAGACAAAAGCCACATAAATGCAAGCGGTGTACAAAATCATACAGCACTTTAACATGCCTAGCTCGTCATGTTTATAAAATCCATTCTAAAGTGAAAACATGTAAATGTAGGGAGTGCGGCAAGAGTTTCAAGACAAATAGTACTCTAGCTGCTCATGTCCGAATACACTCTGGAGAGAAGCCATATAAATGTGAGAAGTGCAGAAAGTTCTTTAGACATCTTAATACCTTTACTAGACATTCTCTTATACACTCTGGAGAGAAGCCATATAAATGTAAGCAGTGTGGAGAGTGCTTCAGGCATGGTATTGGCCTAGCTAAACATTTTCAAACACACACTGGAGAAGTTACAAAGAAACACTGAAACGCAGTCGGTGCGAGAAGAGTTGACGCTAAGTTCCGTAGATTTCTGGAATAACTTTAAAGTGCCACTACGACGAAAAGTTACCGTTTCGATTTGTCACTTTTTCAATGTCAATAGTTCAATCAGTGTTAGAAATATCCGAGATAGTAAAAAAAAATCTCAAATGGGCAAGTTAAACCACAACATTTTAGGAGAGTTTACCGGTATAATCCTGTCCGCCATTACTGGAAGCGGTTCCATTATTGAGCGGAAGTGATGTCATACACTTAACCACGTCGCGCGAAATAGTGTGCATAAAAAAGTAGCCAACCTCGCAAAGATAAATATAACTTTCTTCCTGTGTATGTGAAGACATTTTTAGTAGAAATATGCCTCCAAGGCGTTGTGTTGTGCAGGCGAGCGTTGAGTGTATGACATCACTTCCGCTGAATAACCCTTTGTATAAGGCCGAACAAAGGGAACGGCTTCCAGTAATGGCGGACGTTTAGATTCAATATTCGGAGTTAAAAAAATAAGACTTACTTTCGTTTGTAAATGCTATTTTCCACCTCCATCTTCTAAAACTGCGTTTTTGAAGATGCTTGCTATCCAGCATCCATGGCAACGCCTTTCCCATGAGGAACACGAGCTTAGTTCATTTGTTAATGAAGTATTATATCAGCACGTGACTGTATCCTGCAAAAGGCCTATCGTACTCGTGATCCCATGGCAAAGGCTTCACTGGAAACAGTCACGTGCTGATATAGCACTCCAATAACGAATGAATTGTGATCTGATCCCATGGGAAAGAGTTTACTGGATGGGAAACAAACTTTAAAACGCTGTTTTAGAAAGATCGACAATCGATTGCAAGCGGAAAATAGCATTAATTTTACAAACATGTTTTGTTAATAACACAACCGATCTCGTACAAGTGCATTTAAATATAGTTCAACCACGTACAACCACGTGATTGCAACCACGTGATTGCATTCCTGCAAAAGGCCAATTGAGATGCGTCAGGTATGGCGAATGGACTGAAATAGTTTTGGCCCTGAGAAAATATAACAGAACGGCATAACTACAGGATGAACCGATAACTCGCGGCAAATAAAACATTTCACGAAGGGTAAAGAGAACACTTGTGTGTACATATTTTCACGTCTTCAAATGACTATAAATATCCAATAGCGAGAACGATTTTAAAGACTCGAGCGAGTGA
Organism: Actinernus sp. WN-2022; assembly: GCA_030867875.1. Lineage (NCBI taxonomy): Eukaryota > Metazoa > Cnidaria > Anthozoa > Actiniaria > Actinernidae > Actinernus > Actinernus sp. WN-2022. The sequence goes on from JAOWCC010000577.1 coordinate 74,157,925, forward strand.
TATGAAATTCCGAGCTTGAAAGCGTAAAACCATTAGGCCTTTTATAGGAAACAATCACATGCAGATATATCATTTCCATGGCCAATGAATTGAGCTCGTGATCTGGATGGCAAACAAACTTCAAGATACTGGCTTTAGAAAGATGATTGGGAGTGGAAAATAGCATTTTTACTCTACATTCGATATTAATGACACATCGGCCAATCAGGAGCGTTCATTGTGGTCACGTGTAGATACACAGAAACTAGGGAAAGATCACATTGTCAATTATGCAAGTTAACAGGGCATTGAAAGAGGGAAGTAAGAGTAAAACAAAAGCACTAATTTGCATATGGTAACTAGAAACGATTCCAATGTACAGGAAACTGTACATTGAAATCGTTTCTAGATACAATATGCAAATTAATTATAGAAACTACGGTGAAATCGTTTCTAGATACAATGTACAAATATTAGTTCTACGGCAGTTCTATAAAATTACAAACTACAATCATGACAGGAGACATCAACTTTCATGCCTCAAAATATTACATTATTCAAAATAAATATAATAAGTACATTAATTATTTTCCTTACAGTTATTTGGCGTTTAAATATCACCGTGGACATCATGTGGAAGGCTAGTGGGTGTTTGGCGGTATAGTTAACAATTATTCGCCAAAGGCGAAGTCGATATTTGTGATTATTTCATACTTGACACGGTTTTCTTTGTTATTCATGAGGCTTTATTTTCCATACATACCCCCATACAATCTTAAAGCAGGGGAGGGATTTTAATTCAGCAGAGAAAAGTGGGGTTGATGAATTGAATTGAATTGCTCCTTATAAATGCAAGGGATGTATGAGAAAAGTTCCCGGGATGTATCTGGTTACATCCCGGGAACTTTTTTCATACATCCCTTGCATTTATAATGAGCAATTTAATTCACCAACCACACTTCTCTCTACTGAATATCAATTTTTCCCAGACTAGTTAACACAAATAATAATAAACTAATCCTTAAAGTTAATTAACATTTTACAGATTAAAGTCTTTACATATGAAAAAGGAAACATTTTCAAAAATAATATCCTTATCGTTACGACTCTTAACTTTCTTGCTTGCTGTCGTTGAGGCACTTTCTTCTTCTGAAATCCTCTTTTTGTGTGACAAGAAAGGCTCTGTTGATAGCTCTGGAGCGACCTGATATCTCTATGGCCAGTTCGCTGCATTATAAACTTCTCCGGTATTCCCTTTTCAAAACCTCGTGTTGCTGTGGTTGCTCTGAGACTATTATAAACTGACTCGGTAAGATATTGAATACATTAAACGAAACACACAAAAGACCAAACTCAAACCACATTGACATTCAAAATAGTAACGTGTTCACGTGCACATTGCCACTGTCCTAAAATCCCACAACTGAACAAAAAAATCTAACTATCACGTCCCTATTCGGAACGTTCGCAAATGCAACCGATAGATTAATAGATATTTTATTGTTATTTCTTGACTTATATCACTGAACTGTGCATGCATTGAGGAATTTGTTTGCGAACGTTCACAAAGGCAACGGATAGATTAATCAACGATATTTTGTTGTTTCTAGCTTATACACTGAATTGCGCTTGCATTAAGGAATTTGTTTTATTATTTTCTCCAAGGAATTCATTCACCTTGGCTTCAGCCAAACTTACTAAATATCCCTATAATGATTTAGAACCTTTTCTCCATCTTGGTACTCGCCCAAAATCTACCTAAAAAGAGCTACATCTATGAAAATTTTGCGAAAACCTCGTCAAGAATTAAATAAGACACTTAAATACCTCGAACGTCGGCAATAAGCCATATACGGCCCTCGGGATGTATATGGCTTATTGCCTCCGTTCTCGGTATTTAACTCTCACATATTACCCGAGACGAAGTCGAGGGGAATATTCACCAATATCGACTGAGCCTGAAGCGAATAATTGTTTTAGTATATACAACACGGGAACCTGCTTTTGGGCACTGCATCTTGTTGAATTTCTAAAATTTTCGTGTCGGAAACAATCGCGAAACGTGAATTTACGCCTGCTATTTTGTTTCAAAATTATCCCGAGTTTTGTAGGTGGCTATTGCTCATTAGTATATACCACACCAGCGAATATCACTTTTCGCGCGCTCTGATTGGCTAATCGAACAGTGAATACGATTTCATATTCACCTCCAAGCGAAGCAGTGATCACCTTGCCCAAGTTTTTGTCCATTTGAGAGAAAATAAAATAACTATTTGGTCAGTGCTGGCTATTCACGAACAAAGAAAGCAGGTCGAACAATAGCCTGAATTTCAGCCGTCTCCTCTGGTTCGTTCCTCCCGAGAGAGACGTCTGAATCCAATAGCCGATAATGCCGTCCAGTGACGTCGAGGCGGATTAACAATTTAATTTATGCAAATATAACTGTCACGGCGGTAGTAAGAGTTTGTGGGTCACAAAAACAAAGCCATCGCTCGCCTTGAGAAATTATTTGAGATCATGCCAGCCAAAATAAAAGCTTTACCTATATATATATCCATCCCATTTGCTTCTCAAGTGCCTCTTATGTTGTGAAAACCTTTTCGAAGCAACAAATCGTTATATTATATTTGGAGGCAAAGTACAGTTGATCTTTGTCTTTCCGTTGATCTTTGCGTCGCGATCTGCCGTTCGAATCGACACAGCTACGAGATCAGTATTACCTACTGATGTAAATGATGCAACAGAAAAGTAGAAAAACATGAAAGGTAATGGAGAATTTTCGAAGAAATACGAAGACTCTTTTACGGGAAAAAACAGTTCCTTGAAGAGAGAAGCGACATTCTTTACCACTGCGAGTGTGAACAAATAATCGATTATCAACAACCCCGCGGACGCGACGGGATAAAATGTACATGTTTACAGGACAGTCGGCCGGTTATTGTGCAGGACACTTTCAATCCATTTCCAGATGTTTTCCTTACGAATTCAAGGTCTTTGCCAAAGGCAATCACTCCAGTGAAACTCAACGATCAACAATCGCGAGTCCAAAGTGAATCCTGCCGTCTTCTCGGATGAGTTAATTATGATAATTTTGCGAAATTATAGAATATGAACCAATCACAGATCACTACCAGGTTTTCTGGTAGTGACGTCACTGGACGGCATTATCGACTATTAGATTCAGACGTCTCTCTCAGGAGGAACGAACCGGAGGAGACGGCTGAAATTCAGGCTAGTCGAACAAAGAAAGCAGAAAAAGGTGACTTTTTTTCCGATTTGAAGAAAAACACGAAAACCAGAAAAGTCTCGAGAAATATTATGAAATATTAAGAAGCACATAAACAGACCGGGCAAAAAAATAATTAACCATGATATACTAAATAACGAAGTTAGAGATTGAAATTCTGAGCCGATTAAAAGTCCCAATAGCTGCCCGATATAATGCTAAGCTAATTCCCATTTATAAAAGAAGCAGAAACGTAAACTTACCTCATGTTGCACCTGTACGTAAGAATAAAGTAAGAATAGTACTGATAATATAAAGGACATAAAAGAGAGACGCATATTAACAAAGAACGCTAAGTTAATACCTAAGTATAGAGAAAACAAGTACGAAAAAATAACATCAGAAAACAGATTAAAGTTTGGATGTTTAACACGTTCATAGATATTAAGTTCAGGTGTAAGACGGGGCAGAAGGAAACTATTTAAAGTCTGTGGTGTAACATATATTCCATGCATGCATGCTTTTGATACGAACAATTTTTTGATCAGCCATCGCTGGTCCAGACCTTGAGGTCCGGTTGCTCTTTACGAATTGTGTCGAAGAGCTTTTTGTTTGCTGCTGTTAAATCTTCATTAACATATAGCCTTTTCCCCCGCAAATTTCTCTTTCCTTTCATTATACGAGCTTTATGTTCGTATGACATAAGCTTAACGATCATAGGTCTGGGTTGATCTTCCCTTGGCCTGCCGACACGATGGGCTCTATCAATGTTATTTTTAAATGGTACACTTTAAATCTTGATCACAGAAAGCTAGTACCTTGTCGTAGCAATTTTCACTTTCTTCCTCCGAGATACCATAAATTCTGACATTGTACCTCCTCGAATATTGTTCATTCTCATTTGCTTGTGCTTTGACTTCGACTAATTCTTGAGACAGATATCTGATTTGAGTTTTCAAGGGTTCGCGCGACCTCCTTGTTAACCGCTTCTTTACAGCTTCATTGCGGACGGCTTTCGAAACCTGCGTTTTTGTCGTTTCCTTCATGAAATTCTGAAAAGTTTCTGAAGCAAGATAGTACTCGAACTGTTTCGACAAGGCATTGCATGTATTGTAGTGTGAAAAGCTTCTGATGTAAAGTAGCTTCTAGTTCTCTTCTTGTCTCTGTTTTCTCTTCTAGTTCTGCGGGACACCTCGGCGGAGGCAGTAAGTCTTGGCGGCCATTTTGTCTATGAAATAGCTGCCCAGCCACTTTACAACGCTGCAATTACTTAACGGTAAATCACGTTATATCGATTAACTCGTCAGCTACAATACAACTGAATCCGAGGTCAAAGTAGATTACACATAAGTGGTCAGGTAATGAAATCGATGGCGGAGAGAAGCAAAACACGTCCTTCCTCCTCAGAGACCTTAGCACATTAGAAGTTTCCTTCTATGAAATCACTCCACAAATAAGTGCATTCTCTGCACAACCGTGGCCAATACATTTTCGTGACCATATTTAACCGTTATTTGTGGTCATCTAGTAAAAGTTTCCTTCTATAAAACCACTCCACAAATAAGTGCATTCTCTGCACCACTGTGGCCAATACATTTCCGTAGCCATATTTAACCCTCATCTGTAGTCATCCATTAAACGTTAATGAATCACGCCACAAATAAATACATTCTTTGTAAATTTCAGAACTGAGGCCATTTACGAACATTCTTCGCGCTTCCCCGAGCATATGAAATGAGATTCAGTTTGTTTACATGGGTTACAACAGAAGTCCATAACCAGAAGTGTCCATCTCCCACTATAGGGTTTGGCCCATCAGTTTACAGAGTAGTCTATTTATAGAAAGCTTTTCCCGCCATCTCGCAGCCAATCATATTCTTCGAAAATTTATCAGCAGTACCTGATTGGCTAATACAACGATTTCCTTTGTTTGTAATATTGTACATTTAATTATATATGCGACAAAATTTTGGCGGACAAGCCGAGCGAATGCTACTTGCTAGTGTAGAAACTTCTTGATAATCAGCTATTTCTCATTTATAACAGGCAAGGACTGGTGAGCACCATATGTTCAGGAAAGACCATTATAAACCAGAACATGTGGTTCCTTTGTAACTTTTTATTTTCCCGTTTCAGACTTCGTGTTTATAGCACTTGTGTGATGTATACAGAACGAAGCTAAGTTTTGTCTTTTGGTTCATAAACACAGATTTTTGTAGTGATATTTGGCATAAATACAGCAAGTGATAAATATCACATACAAATCATGCTATTTTTGTTTATAATATGACCTAAGAAATGTACTGAAAAAGACAATAACATGTTCTCTCAAGAGTAATTAAGTGCACCGAGTTTGTACATACATACATACATACATATCTTTAATATAAGTTCCCAGAAGGGCTTTTCAACATATATCAGTTTACAAATAAATTAAAATAAGTTAAACTAGGAGAGACTATAAATTTGTTAAAATACTTATCGATAAAATTGCGTGAAAACTATCATATCTAAGATTAAACACTATTACATTGAATTCAGTCGTAATAAGAAGCTAGTAACTAACTTTTAAAATAGCTCTCTTAAATTTAGGAACTGAAGTTGACGCTTTAAGTGTGCTATCTAAGGCATTCCAGATCTTAACACCTCTGATCTGTAACTAAAGGACCTCTGACCGGATGCTGAGTTACATTTAGGAATGTTAAGGTCACCGCAATTTCGAGTATTGCGCTGGTGTATACTGGATCTCTTGCAAAACTTATCCGATAAGTAGGATGGCGAAAGCCCATTTAAGCATTTAAAGGTCAATAAAGTGTCTCTGAGATTAACAGTTTCTTTAACCGGTAGCCATTGAAGATTGCGCAATATAGGTGTGATATGAACAAATTTGCGTGCGCCACTTATTATTCTGGCTGAGAAATTCTGCGCAAGTTGCAGTTTCTTGAAGTTCTTATCGGAGGTGTTAGCCCAAACCGATGAACAATAAAATAGTTTGCTTAGAACAAGGGCATTAACAATCGTATTTAGAGTTTCGGAATTGAATAAGTGTTTTACTCTGTTGATTTGACACAAACTCGCCATACATGATGAGACAAGTTTTGTGACATGGGCATCATAAGTTAGATTGGTGTCAATAATCACGCCTAAGTCTTTAGCTGAAGATACTGGAGTTAACTGCTTTCCTAAGAGTTCTACATGTATATCCAGGGGGGTCTGCTTCAGCATCTGTCGAGTGCCTAGATGTAATAGCTTGGTCTTGTCTGCGGTGATGAGTAAGCTGTTATCACAGCACCATTTTCCAACTCTCTGCAGATCTTCCACGAGTTTCTGGGTGCTGTCTTCCATATCACTTCTTGGGAATGATATGAATAGTTTAGAATCATATCATCAACGTACGACTTAAGTGAGCAATGACGGGCGATGGAAGGGAGGTCATTTATGTAGATGTTGAACAGCAATGGTGACAAGATAGCTCCTTGTGGGACACCATTCCGCAATGGAAGTGAGCTAGAGACACTGGGACCAATACGAACAGCTTGTCCCCTTCCGGAAAGATAACTCTCGAACCATTTGGAAGCGACTAGAGATACGCCTACCCCTTGGAGCTTGCGCAGTAGAATCCGATGGTTAATACTGTCAAACGCCTTAGACAGGTCCAGTAGAACAAGTGTGGTCACCTTTTTTTGGTCCATTGCACTAAGGACTGATCATGAATCTGTAGTATAGCTATTGAGTGTCTCGGTGGAGTGGTACTGGCGGTTTCCGCTTTGATGAACGTTAAGACGTTTGTGATGTGATAGATAGTCAGAAAACTGAATCAGTGCTACTTTCTCGCAGATTTTAGAAACGACTGGTAAGAGTGATAATGGCCGGTTGTTCGTAGGATCTTCATGATCGCCCTCCTTTAGCAGTGGTATAACCTCAGCTTGCTTCCAATTTTCAGGGTATAAGTAGAAGTCATCAGGGAACAGTTGATGATGTCAGTTAACGCAGGTAAGATGTGCAGTAAGCCGGAGTCCTTGATGACCCGAATGGAAATATTATCCGGTCCGGGTGCTTTATTCGATGGCATCAACATAATTATATTATGTAACTCGCTGTATGACACTGGTTTGAAGTAAAAGAGTTCAGTTTCAGCATATACAGGAGTGTGGGTGGGGATCTCTGTATAGTGGTACTGTTAACGTTTGATTAACTTTAACAGTATTCCTTGCATTTCTGTAAGATATCCAATCAGTATAGGATCGCGAGTGATACTAAAACGTTTATGTAGGCGGTCTCTACTTCTCATACTGTCCTTGATTTCCTTGTTAACATGCAAATATAGCCGAGCGGTTACGTATTTTCACTGTTTTCATAGGCGCATGACTGTTAAGAACATCTAAAAATTATTTATTGAAGATAGACAGTTTCTGATTCACCTCCGTGACGTTAAATAAGCCGTATCAAATGGGAGACGGCTTCCGAGAAAAGGACAGAGTTATAGTTCCTATACGATCTCACGTAAATGTAGAAAGGTGGTGGCTTGGGTACTTTTAAGTTTAACGTGCAGTAAACAAGGAAATGGTCACTGATACACACGTTGACGACGCCATTTTCTTCAACGAGATCTTTATCCGATACAAGGATAACGTCAATGAGTGATGTAGATTTATCAGTAATTCTGGTGGGCTCGGTTATAACTTGAGATAAGTTGTTTGTTTACTTTGAGTTTGAGCTCAAGTGAACATTCGAAAATCCTGTAAGTAATTTAATTTGCGTTTGGCAGATAAAAGAACAGCCCGGCAAATCTCCAAGCAAGGCTTAATAATCGACTGGAACTGAAAGAAAATAGCTATAAACTGTGAAAAAAGTCAATTTCTGGTACACTTAACACTAGCAAGAAGCGAAATTTGATTTCAGGCAGTTCATCAAGCACAATCAAACAATGAAACAGTTGTCACTTTGCTGTTTTATTAAAGACACTAACTGTTGTACATCTCCAAGAATAAACTTTACAATCGAAAACTAGAAAGCTGAACGCAACTATCACAGCTGGAAATGAAATTCCAGTTCTTAAAATTAGTACAAACAAGGTGTTTTTTTTTTCAGACAACCAGTGAACAAGATTATTAGAAGATTTGAATGAAATGCCTCACGGCAACGGGTCATATGCGACCGAGTTTCCAAGGCCGATTTCAATGGATTAAAAACAAAACAATTAAATAAAAAAGTAAAAGTAAACTTGGCTTACTTTGATTTAATTTTGTCCTTGTATAATGTCAGTTGTTCCTGGCCAGATGAATGTGAATTTTCGGTTCCGTTTTCATTCATTGTCATAATTCAAACTTGTATACTCGTCGCTAGTCAACACTTGAAGACTTGAAAATCACTTTTAACTTTCTCAAATCACCCCAAGATTCATTAGCAGAGGCACAGATGATCAGTCTATTGATCGTTTGCATTGACGTCACAAAAAAAATTACCTCAAGAAAAAACTTATATTAGTAAAATATTTTTAATGCTGTGTATAGAGCAGGTAAAAATAGAGAAATGACCGAAATTTTGGACCAATAGAGTACTTCGTAACCGAGCTGTCGGCCAAATAATATTCGAACAATTTAGTGTAATTAGTATGCGGCGGCCATGTTGGTGTACAGCTTTAGTACACCAAGATGGCGGCCAAAAGCGTACTATACAAATAAAGCTGTTTTCCCCATCAATATGATTAGCATTCACTTCAAAACACCTTAGGTATCACTTTTAAAGGTTTATCAAGTCTAAAATTTGAAATTGGCCGAAATATATGGATTTCCTTGACATTTAGGAAACACGCTGACCTGGGCTGTCACAAAATTCAAAGTACTGTAACTCAAAAACAAATCACCGTATCGACGTAATTTTTTCGGAGAATACTGAGAATACCGATATCTAAATCATATTAAAAGAACAGCTTCATATATCTCATAGTTTAGATTTTAGCATTTTGATGACGTCACATGCAAAGGATCTATACATTTCGTTTCATTACAATTCCAATATCTTCAATTTTAGTCGTCAAAAGCCCAACATTTGCCACCGTACTTAGCTTTGTAGTTTGTAGCACCGCTTGGTGAACTGTATGTACTGAGCTTCAAACCGGGGGGCACTGCTTGCATAATAAAGGAGAGGTATGCGAGGTATCGTCTTCAGAGCCCGACCCAGTTTGCAAAATAAAATGTAATGAAGGTGTTATTATTAACCAGAATTTCCAATAAAATTTATGAAAATCAACCCGAATTGATAGTTGATTTGCTCCAAAACAAGACTTAGTTTGCCAAATTGGGCTCAAACCTTTATCCGGTACCGCCGCACATCTCATTTACGTCGTGTACATGAGTGCCCCCCTCGGAGCCATGACTCTCGCATCTGACCCAATGTCCGCCATTGATTTTCCCCGCGAAATTTGAGATTAGCATTTCTAAAAATAGACTCTGACTCTGTAAACTGATGGGCCGCTACCCCAATACCAGATGAACACTTCTGGTTATGGACTTCTGGTCACACCCAAAATCCAATTCTTCTTACCGAAACGCATACTATTATTCAGGACTGCCGACTCTACTCAGTGCGGGACATGTATATATATACAAAAGGAGACAAACTATGCGAAAACCATAATACTCAACTAAAAGAGAAAAAAACAAATGCCGCACGAAACAAGGCATACGAAGCCAAACCGTATTTGTAACTGGCAAACATATTCACATGTCACCTCAAACTTCTCATCCGCTGTCAAGACTACTTGTCCAGCTCCAGCGACTTGTCCAGCTCCAGCGACTGTTCAACTCCAGCGACTTGTCCTGCTCTAGCTACTTGTCTAGCTCTAGCCTGCGTACAGCATCCCCTACTTGAGGGAGAACGGCGATTTCATCGTTTCCGTTTCTCCCCATGTAGGGTCTGCGACTCAGAGCCCAAAACCGTGTCCGTGACGTCACTTCCAAATTTCTGGTAATTAGCTATTTATGCATAACGAAGTCAAAACGAGATGGCGATTGAAATGAGATTTCGAAGTGTAAAGTCTGTCGCAGAGGAAATTTCTCTCCAATTTGGAATCCCATCTCTCCAATATGAACAGCTTAATGCTTTATGTAACTTTATTCGTGGGAAAGATGTGTTCGTGAGCCTTCCAACATGCTCAGGAAGGTCACTGATATTTTCAACTGGCGGCCCCTTCAAACCAACTCGCGCCAGGTTCGGGCTTTTTGAAGAAAAATGCATTTGTCATTGAAATCACTCCGCTTGTTGCCCTCATGAAGGATCAAGTGAAGCGCTTACTTGGTCATGGATTTAAGGTGAATATTTGAGCAGGGATTTTAATTGTCTGAACAGAGATAAATAAATGTAATTTACAGTTTCGCTCGGTACGAACCGACTATTATATTCTTGGCAGGGAGAGAGAAACATAGCAGAACTAAACAAATGCTTCATTACTTCGATCCCTGTTATACTCCTATATAAAAACTTTTTTTTCCCCAACCTCCAAACAACATTGTTAATAAAGACCTCCGTGTAAATCCTTAATGAGGGCAACAAGCGGAGTGATTTCAATGACAAATGCATTTTTCTTCAAAAAGCCCGAACCTGGCGCGAGTTGGTTTGAAGGGGCCGCCAGTTGAAAATATCAGTGACCTTCCTGAGCATGTTGGAAGGCTCACGAACACATCTTTCCCACGAATAAAGTTACATAAAGCATTAAGCTGTTCATATTGGAGAGATGGGATTCCAAATTGGAGAGAAATTTCCTCTGCGACAGACTTTACACTTCGAAATCTCATTTCAATCGCCATCTCGTTTTGACTTCGTTATGCATAAATAGCTAATTACCAGAAATTTGGAAGTGACGTCACGGACACGGTTTTGGGCTCTGAGTCGCAGACCCTACATGGGCAGAAACGGAAACGATGAAATCGCCGTTCTCCCTCAAGTAGGGGATGCTGTACGCAGGCTAGTCTAGCTCCAGCAACTCAGTTGTCCAGCTCCTGGTACTTGTCCAATTCCTGGTGGTTGTCCAGCTAGTTCTGGTACTTGAATCGCAGCCTGTCTTCGAGGGAACTGAACTGGGCCAGTGGTTGTGCCATGTAGTCCCGTAGAGAAATTCGTGTTGTGTAGCAGTAGATCCACTATCCTCGCGCTGCTATGAAGACTGAATGGAGAAGGAGGGTCCGACGATACATATACCCATCCCCGGGGAATCAAAAGTCCATAATCATGTGCTCACTATGTTTATTTAACCATATTTGGTGTGTTTATTCTTCGCGCTTCGTTTGCGAGCGTTAAGACTGATGCTCAGGGGCATTAAGGCATCGGTCTCCAATATGGCCGCCGCAAATTAAGAGGGAGTTCTCTTTGTGCTTGTGAGATATAATCTTGACACTTTGATAGATTTGATAAAGTCACAACCTTAACACATTTTTGTGACAGTTTCCATGGAAACGTGTAATGTGTTAAGGTTGTGACTTTTCAAATTGGAGCAGGAATGTGTGCACTAACCTTGATTCACTTGCATGAAAGTATCCACTATATTAACAACTTTTACCAACCTCCAAGAGGCTTTTCCCAATTTTCCTTAAAATTAGAGTTCAAAGGTCACATAACACGTTTCCATGGAAACTTCCACAACAAGGTATAAAGGTTGTGACTTTATGGAATCTGTAAAAGTGCAAAGACTATATCTAACAAGCTCGAAGAGATAGACCATCCCCTCTTGATTTGCGGCGGCCATATTGAAATAGTTTGAGACCCATGCCTTAATGCCCCTGAGCGTGATTTATAAGGCAATTCTGGTTCTGGGCCGTGAAATACATTGGAAGATGAATAAACTAAATATTTTGTATAAACGGAAGTGATGTAACATTTTTATTACATACCGCTTCCATCTACGCCCGGGGGAAATGCCTCCAGTTATATATGTAACCAGGCATACTAGCGGACACAAGGACTGCATGGTAGCGAAATCATTTGCATACTTGTTTGTTTGCATCACGTTTTTTTTTGCATCGTAGTTAAAGGGGAACTGAACCCTAAAATTAACACAACGTCTATACAAAGATGTATTCGAAAGAAATAAGTTCTGCTATTTTATATTTCCGTATTAATTTGCGCGTCTATGCCGAAGAGAAAATTAGTTCGATTTTCCGCTGAAAAATCTATATTGTGTGGAGGCTCAATTCAGTGCAAATTTCTCCATATCGTACGTCACACATACCAAGGCGAAACGATCACACCTCCAGCACAAAGAAAACAATGGTCCGCAATTAGAAGCCGTTAGTCCCGCTATACAATGAACTATGACCGTGCACAGTCTTTCGTCTTACCGGCCCTTCCAACTTAAATCGAAGCGCCTTTGTTAGCCCTTTGCAGTTTGCCGGGTTTCCCAACCATGCCTTCTCCTCTGTTAACTATGTTTGCATCAATATTTTTGTTTGCATCAACGTTGTGGTGTTTGTATCAGACTTTCATTGTTTGTATCAAAGTTTCAATGTTTGCATGAACCAGTTTTTTTTGCATACTGTTATTTTTGCGTTGAGCTTTCTGGGCCACCGTCATTCTCGACTCCAGACCCTTCTCTTATTTCTTACGATTTCGTCGAGCATGCGCAGTAAGAAATAAGAGAAGGGTCTGGGGTCGAGAATGGGCCACGGTATACTTTTCATTGCCATACATATATTTTTTCATTGCCGTGTATATATTTTTCATTACCGTATATATTTATATATGTCACCAGAATAGCCTCATTTTACAACAGGAAGACCGTACATAAAAAAATATCGGGACTCCTGTGGTAAAGATAACAAGAAAATACTACTCTTAGTACCGGGACTCCTGTGGAATGCAGTTCACCACAGGTAACCCATTTCTCCAATTCCCCAACCTCGTCCCCAGGGTCTTCTCGGTCAGATCTTGGATCTTGGATCTTGGATCTGACCGAGAAGACCCTGGGGACGAGGTTGCCAATTCCCTTCCGCCGCCATTTTGTTTGGTTTTGTGTGGTGTCTCTTGACTCTTCTCTATTTCGGTAAGTATTTTGTCCTTGTTCTATATCATGCTTCACTAAACAATATTTACCCCATTCCAAAACGTCATTTTCTCTCCACCATACAACTAGGAAGGTTGTTCTGAAACATTTAAAAAAGCTATCAAAAGCAACCGCGGCAATACAACTCGTGATACGGATGGGCGCCGATACAACCATTTACAAGGAGCTCATTTGCAAGCTACCGTTAAGCGTGAACCGTTTTCCGCGTTCATTTATGTTTGAAACCTAGACGTCTGGCGGCACAAACCTTTGCAATTTAACCGCGATAATGACAACCTTTGACATGTCCCGCCTTCATGTTTCAGCGAGTGGGATTCAGGTTTGGAAACTTTTCAGCTAGATTTTCTTTCGCGCTACGCACTAATTGACTAAAGTCTAAATCATATAAATTTCGGTTCAAGTTAAAGTTTTGAGCGCTCAGAATTATGAGAGATGCAAGACAACAACTGTCTCTTGGCATAATCTGAGTTACACGACGGTAGAAGAGATATCGAAGGTTTTCAACATTAAGGTTAGAAAAAACGTAATCAAATGCCGTTTGACCTCGCAAACCGACGCCATCTTGGAAAAACCTCGTTTCCATGCGCCCTGAGTGAGGTAAATGAGCATGGTAAGCAACCCGGGTGGAAAAAAGAACTTCACTAAAACTAATAGGGGTTGTTTACATGATAAGAGGGTAACCCTTGTACTAGGGTCATCCTAATAGCAGAATCATTCTACTGCCATTGTATTCTGCGTTCTGTTTACATGTAAAAGATCAGTTTTGTCTTGAGTACCTGAGAGGTACGATCATCCTAGCACTAGTTCAACGTTTGCACGCGTTACTTCATGTAAAGAGTTCGCTAGGGACAATTCGCCTACCCGTAACAACTCTATTCTAGAGCCAAATTTTACATTGCAAGTTGCTGGGGTTGTCTAGCAATTAGTAGGTAACATACTAGCACTATAGGATCCCCAGGACACTAGCCTGCGTCACATCCGGACTTTTCTCTGGTATAGTCCGTCTGCGAAGCAGCGACACAAACCGTATTCTAGACCCCAGCAGCGTACCGTGATTTGAGCACACGTTCTGATTGGCTTTTAAAAATGCTCATTTCTTACACGTCTTCTGACTTGCCATTCAACTGTCACCAGCCTGTCACCTGTTAGTCTACCCAGAATCCAAGAACCACTCGCGCTAGACCACTCGTCTGGCAGGAAATCGTTAGTGGAAATATAGAGGCTAAACTTAAAAATATGGATGTAGAATCGGTTCAAATAGCTTCGTATATATTCTGTTCTTAGCTTTTATCAAGAAATAACAAATATTTTGGAAGAACTCATTTATTTTTAGGCTGAACTAGTGAGCTCGTGTAAAATGCCGACAAAAGCGAGTCGTTGCTTATTTAATTTGTACATTTACGCTGTAATTGGTCTAGACAAATGGGGAATGGAATGTTGTGCTGATGTAACCAGCTGTTGGAGCTATCGCATGGCGTGACGATCCTAGTCATTTCAAAATAGCCAGTCAGAAGGCGTGTGAGAAAAAGCATTTTTAAAAGCCAATCAGAATGCATACTCAAATCACGGTACGCTGCTGGGGGTCTAGAACGAGCTTTCCGTCGCTGGTTCGCAGACGACAATAACAAGGTTTTGTTCGGATGAAACGCAGGCTACAGGACACTAGACAGCAGCAATAAAGGGCACCACAGAAAAAGAATCAACGTTGATCCACCAATGACCCATCAAAATTCTACTTGTGTACTCTATGCTTGAATGATTTTGGCGGCTGCCCTCCTTTATGTAAACATTAGCCTCCGAAAACCGCCGACTTCTTTACGCTCACTTCGTGACTCCCTTTAAACTGGGCTATCAGATTTTCATAAAATGACTGTTTACAGTTTGAAAAATCTTGTAATTTTCTTCATATCAAGGGCGGAGTATGCTGCATATTATGTCGCTTGATGAAGCTCTATGGCTGTCCAGTCCTTCCCAGGCTCCATAATCTGACTAAGGGGGCGTGGAAACAAGGCTTTTCCAAGATGGCGTCGGTTAGTTAGGGAAAACAGTTTTCTAACCTAAATGACCAGCTAATGATACAACAATGCATTGAATACACACATAATTACTCCCTTTTTATTTTAGCAGTCAAAAATACTGTGTTTCTAAGGTCACGTCCCCACATCCCCGTCCCCACGTCCCTGTCCATGTTTTACGACCATCCGCTTGCAAATGGTAGTACTATTTCTGATTTGCTCACGCTTTTTATATTTAACACTTCCATCATATAAGAGCTGGCAAACAGGCAAAAGCAAACCCTGTACATAAAAGCGGGACGCGTTCAGACACAAACAATATTATCGTATTATAGAGCGTAGCAAAAAAACGAGTTGTTTACGACCATTATAGCATTAACAAATTGTCAATCCAGTTTCCGTAAACTACACTCAACTGTTACTGCACTGCTCAGTGCTTGAAGCAGCTGATAAATGGCCACTAAATATTGATAAAGGATTGATAAATGCGATTGCCTTTGTGGGCCTAATAAAGGATTTTCAACACGATTGACCACACCATACTTCATACAGCATAAATTACTGCTCCAAAAACTACACGAGCCTCTGTCATTTTGCTGAAAAGACCACTACAGGGTATTTTGATAGATGTAGATGTAGCTATGGCATGTATCAAGTGGCCAGTATCACATGGTTTAAGTCATCTCAGTGGGAGAGACACTGAGAGGGGTTTAGAATGGTCCCTCAAAAAATCGTACCAACTCCTGTCGTACCATGCTCTATGTGAGCAGCTCCGTACAGTCAATGTACCTATCGTACGAGTCGATGCTCAATCTTGGCATCCTACCATCCACATTCCCGTCCGTTGAAAACAACTTGAGTCTCGGCAAAATTCAAGCAAGTCTCAATCTCAGTGTTTCAAAAAAAGAGTCTAGGATTTTGAAACAAGGGTCTCTGCATCTCAGCGAGTCTCAGATTTGACCATTCTACCTCTTAGAGAAGAGTCTTGGGTAGGCCTAGACACAAATATCACGTAAAATCGCCTAAATATCTATCCAGAAATTCCCCCCAAAAAATCTAAATATCTCGAAACATTTTCTAAATATCTCGAAAAAAAATCCAAATATCCCGAATTTTTTTCTAAATGTCTCGTTATATTTCTTATAAATATCACAATTTTGACTAATTTTGACTCAATAAGAACAAAAGTTTCATAGCTAACGATTGTTAACCACTCGGCAGCTTCAACTTCAGGCTCCTCGGCATCCGCCATCTTGTTCAGTACTGGCTACCATAAGACATATGGAAACGTTATTCGAGGGGAAACCACTGATCGGATTACTGACTTATTGTTGGCACTAAATTGAGTGAAACAGCTTCAAATGTAAAAAAAAAAAAAAAAAAAGAAAATAAGCATAAAACCTATAAGAAAATTCTAAATATCTCCCAAAATATTTATTTCTTCTAAATATCTAGAATTTTTCTAAATATCCTACAACCTTCTAAATATCTCAAAAAATATCCGGATATTTGTGTCTAGGCCTAGTCTTAGGCTTGAATTTTGAAACAAGGGTCTGGCCGTCTCAGCAAGTCTTGGATTTGACCATTCTATACCCCTACTGAGGTCCTTACCTGTGGTATTCCACATGGAACTATTTTAGGGCCTTTACTGTTTTTGATATACAATGTATATAAATGACCTTCCTAATTGCTTAAAATTGTCCAACACCCAAATGTATGCTGACGATATGACCATGTAATACAATGGCAAGTCAGTCATTATGGTATCCTTCACAGCTGTTATTGGTGTCGTTATGCAATGCTTCTCCCCATTAACGGCTGCTTCAACCTGAACAACATTCCTTTCCCCAGATTTAACCATACACAGTATGGCTTTCATAATCAAAAGTCAGTTGCGCCAAATTCTTTACTCGGAAATTGACGAATCGTAGCTTGTCTCTTATTTTTTTGCCGCCTTCACTCGTTGCTGGCAAAGTAAAGATTTATATTGATTCAAAGTATTGAAACTGTTTCAATTTCCAAATTTTGGTCTTTTTTTCTTGTTATTTTGCTGAACTGCACAGAAGACCTTGAAATTACCATTCAATAATTAATCTACCTTAATTTGTACCTATAGAACTGGCTTGATTTTTACCCTTGAAGAATGGAATTTATTTTATTTTCCCCGCTTTGCAGCATCCTCTTGTCGGATTGCCGTTAACAATAGGAAATGAACAATCTGAAATCTTCAATGTTTACTGTCTCATTTTTCTCGGCCAATGGAAAGGTACAGTAACTGTCGGGCACTGAAAGTAGCGACTCACGTCTACATCCAGCGAAGCTCAAATATTTCCAGCCAAATTACTTAGAATTTCTTCTGAAAATTTTGTTTTTCTTGAGTGCAGCTGACGAACAAATGAAGCACTTAGAACCACTTTCCACTTTTTTGGGGGGAGTTTCAGCATTATGGAAAATTTACACAGAGACAGCGGAAACCACTGCTATTGATTTTCATACTGGAAATAATTAATGTCATGATTAATTTACTGTCTCATGATTGGTTTAATGAAAACAAAGTCAGCCGTTTGATTGCTGCAGTCCCAACAAAGGGAAAGGAATGTTGTTTGGGTTGAGGCAGCCATTAGTGGGGAGAAGCATATTTGCATGACAACACAAATAACGGCTGCGAAGGAGACTGTCAGTCTAGCCATGAAATCGAATTAAAGATGAAAATCTATCTCAAAAACATATATGAGTGGATGAGAGCAAATACAGTAGGCTGAGTCTAAATACAGCTAAAACAGAGTTTTTGTTAGTGGGTTCCTGACAGAGACTTTCCCAATGCTTAAATCAGGGGTGAAAACATCCCTAGAAATAATAGCATCTACCAAAACCTTAGGAGTGTACATACATGTACATGTAGACGAAGCACTCAATTGGTCAAAACATATTGAGGAGATCTCAGTAAAGATATCATCTTCTATTGGAGCTCTTAAATGAATAAGGCATTACATCCTCATGTCCTCTCTGCAAACTTTGTATAACTCATTTATTCAGCCAAAATTTGATTATTGAAGTTAGTTTGGGAGGGACTGGGTACTGAACTTGCACACAAACGACAAAAACTTTAAAACTGTGCAGCTAAAGTGGTCACATACATTTGTATTCCAATTTCGATGCTATAGAAATTATGTTTTTGTGAGAGTTAAGTGAGCCATTGATGACTACCCTTGTTGAAGAGAGTAAAGACTGGTGCCATCTCGATTGGTGGCAACATTACTGCTTTCAACTGGGTATAGTTGTTATGACTGCATTAAGGCAACCAATTGGAGCACTTGATCATGAAGGGTTCTGTGATAATTGACTGAGCAATCAGAAAACTTGCTTATCAAGATCAACGTGTTTGGGATTTCTGGAAATTCAAGATAAGCATGCTTGGGAATTTGATGTTCACTGTACCGCCAGTCGACGGTTGGTCAAACCCAAAAAACTCGATCTGCATACACAACCACAGGGAACCCAAGCAGGAATCACAAATGCACTCAATCAGAAGCCTTGCAAAGTTTGGTGCTTCACACGGGAATAATAACATAGGCTCCATTGCACAATGATCACCTAACATGATTATAGAAAATAAGAGCCTCGACCACCTAATGCTGTGGTCTTTACCGTAGTCTTTTAATACAGTTTTAGGTGTCAGAGTCACAATATGCTTTTGGGTGAGCAATACGATTTTATCTTTGCAGTTTAATCAAAGATGTACTCCGACTGGAATGTGTCTTTTTGTAAATCTGGCGAAGTTCTGTTCTACTACAATACAGTTACTGGTGAAGTTAAATGGCCACATGTACCAGACTATCCTATCACTGTACATGTAAGTATAGTACTTACATAGTTATCTTAATTTCCATTATCTCTATTTCAAGAAAGAATATGATAAAATTTGCTTTTTCAGGAACTACATTGTACATGTACAGTATGTAAAAATTCTGTAAAATGTTTGTAATTTTTTTGTAGAAATGTAGAATGAGGAAAATGGCCTGGGGAGAGAAGTGCAATACTAACAGCCAATCAAAGTGAACTATGTTAAAGATATGCTAATCACATCTGTGACGTCAAATTGATTTACACAATCGTCTATATTCGTCTAAATTGTAAAAACGACAACAACAAAAAAGTGCATTTTTTGTCTATTAATTTTCATTACACTTACTATGTCTTACTCGAGGGGCCTTGCTATCCGTCATATTTTTTCCTCAAAGAAACCTTGCCATCTGCCATATTTTTACTTTTGCTTATTTTACAGAATAATATAAAAGTGCAAATCAATAGCTGTTATTACGGCTGAGCCAAATGGACAGCGGTTTCACCCATCAGCCCTCATGAAAACGAGGCTTTCGGGTCAACCATTTCAAAATGGTACAGAGATGGAGTCACGTTGAATGGAGATCACCAAGAAAATGATGCCCCAAACGATTATTTTCTAATGAAAAGCAAGAATAAATGTTAAGTGGTGTCCATCCTTGGCCACTAGAGTGATTTGACGGAATGGTTTTACAAGCCTTGTCTTCAGAAGCTTCTTGGGTCCGTAAAGTCAACAACTCACACGCCAACTCCTCTTCCCATTCAGCCTTATCAAATCGGTTAGTCAATCCTTAGGCCACTCAGCATCTTACAGTCGCTACTAGTGCATCGAATGAAGTGACAGGAATGATAAAGCAAGTAAAACAAGGATATTTCAAAGAAAATTTCACTCAAACAAGCTCACAGCTGAAACAGCCTCCAATGAGTCGATGACCCGATAAGATGGGTGAAACCGCTGACCGTTTCATAGTATTTGGCTCAGCCGTAATAACAGCTATGTGATTAGCATATCTTTAACACCATAAAATTGTTGCATGATTTTGGCAATTATGCCTGACTTCGACATGAAAAAAATAGTTTCTTCCTCTCCAAATTAATTATAAATATAAGCACAAAATGACTTAGGGAAGACTAAAGTTTAATAAAATAAGATAAAAACACAGTCAATTTTTCCAATTTATAGACACTGTTTAACTGTGAATTTCATTATGAAAAAATGATGTTAATGACTGACAAAAGTGTGAAGAAAAACAATATTCTACAAATATAAAGAATAGGAAATTACATGTACATACATGATTGTACTATGGTAGCCATACTATTTGAAGTGGTTGCTTGTTTCCATCTAGCCTGAATTTCTGCCATCTACTCTGGTTCGTTCCTTCCGATAGTGACATCTGAATTCATTTGACGATAATGCCGTCCAGTGACGTCAATGTGGATTAAAATTTTAATTTATGCAAATGAAACTGCCACGGTGGCTGAAAAGTGTTTGTTGGGTTCACAAAAACAAAGCTCTCGTCTTGAGAAATTATTTGAGATTATGTCAGAATTAAGACCCTACATATCTACATCCCATTTGCTTCTCAAGTGCCTCTTAAATGTACAATGTATGCCGTGAAAACCTTTTTGAAGCAACAAATCGTTCAGTAACATTTGAGGCCTTCGTCTCAGTTCCGTTTACTGGTAAAGTCTCTCGATCTACTGTTTGGTTCGAGACAGGGTGAGATTACATTTGTAAATTTGTAAATAATGCAGCAGAAAAGTAGAAAAGCATTGAAGGATATTTGAAGAATTTACAAAGAAGTTTGAAGACTCTTTTACGGGAAAGAACAGTTCCTTGAAGAGAGTAGCGACAGTTTTACCACTGTCGAATAATCGATTATCAACAACCCCACGAACAGCGACGTGAAGAAATGTACATGTTTACAGGACAGCCGGCCGGTTATTTTGCAGGACACTTTCAATCCATTTCCAGTTGTTTTCCTTACGAAGTTAAGGTCTTTGCCAAAGACAAGCACTCCATTGAAACTAATGAGTCTAAAACAGAAACAAAAAATCCTGCTGTCTTCTTTGATGAGTTACTTATGATAATTATGCGAAATTATAAAATATGAACCAATCAAAGATCACTACCAGGTTTTCTGGTAGTGACGTCACTGGACGGCATTATCGGCTATTGGATTCAGACGTCTCTCTCGGGAGGAACGAACCAGAGGAGACGGCTGAAATTCAGGCTAGTTTCCATCATCCAAACTGCCCTTAGCCTGCGAACAGCATCCCCTTCTTGATGGGAGAACTGCAATTTCATTGTTTCCGTTTCTGCCCAAGAAGGGTCTGCAACTCAGAGCCCAAAACTGTGTCCAAATTTTTGGTAATTACATGTAGCTATTTATGCATAACGAAGTCAAAACAAGATGGTGGAGACTCGGGAGATTTCAAAGTGTAAAGTCTGTTGCAGAGGAAATTTCTCTCAAATTTGGAATCCCATCTCAATTGTGAACAGCTTAGTGTTTTATGTAACTTTATCCGTGGGAAAGATGTGATTGTGAGCCTTCCAACAGGCTCAGGAAAGTCAATGATATTTTCAACTGGCGGTCCCTTGTCGAATCCAAACTCGCAGCCAGGTTCAGGTGTTTGGAAGAAAAATGCATTAGTCATTGAAGTTACACTGCTTGCTGCCCTCATGAATTAAGGATCAAGTGAAGCGCTTGTACTTAAACCCCAATCATGGTTTTAAGGTGAATATTTGAGCAGAGATTTTAATTGTGTGAATAGAGATTTAAACCGATTCACTCATTCAGTTCCATCAACAAAACAAAACTGTCAAAAGCAAAATAATTAAAAAGCAAACAAATTATGCTTGTTGTGTAAGCAAGGTATTTATATATACAAGAATTAGAATACAAAAGAACTGTCACATGTATTAATTAATTAATTAATTAATTTGTTCATTATTAAAGAGCACATACAGGGCACATACCTACATAGTACAACATAATTATTATTTACATTATTACTCGGGCCAGGCCTTTGGCCGGCACTAGTCACAAAATGCAAGCCGTTTATTATTATAGTTTTTTGTGTCGCTGTTTTGCGCCGGCAACCAATCAGATTGCACCTTTTTTCAAGTTCACCACCAATCAGATTGCACTGTGCTGGTCACGTGAACAATCGGCTAAATACAAGATGGTGGACCTGGGAGGAAATTTCTGTCAAATTTGGAGTGGGAAATGTTTCGTCCTTGTCGGAGCCGAAGGACCATGTTTTTTACCCAGATCGGCAGATGGCAAGAGATTTTATATATGACACGACGACCAGGGGCTGATCAAAGCCAGGACCCGACTAATCCACAGATCGAATTGGAATTTGGCATGTTGATTTGCTGCTGAAACCAAAGGCTTCTTCGATAGAAATGGCAAGATGTTGAGTTTTTCTAGGAGGACTTTGGATGGAAATTTCTCACCTTTTAGGAAAGGATTATGGATAACTACATGGCGCTCCTAAAGTCTAAACGCATGTGGTGAAATGACATTTGTAAGTAAAATACACAACAGTTGTCCAGACCAGCGTCGGCACTTTCACTGAACTGAACTGAAACTTTGTTTATCCACGTAATTCATATTGCCTATAAGGCTATATTGGTTTTCATAGAAGCTGTGTTATAAATATAGTTGCATCAAGTATGACTACATGTTTAACTTTTTGACAAATACTGTAGTATTAAAAATACTCTATGTTAGGTAATCATACAGTTTCGAGTGCAATTTGGGATTAATTTGCACGAGTGGGTTTTTCAAAGAGTATCAAAATTGCACAAGCCCGCACTCCATTGAAACTAATGAGTCTAAAACAGAAACAAAAAATCCTGCTGTCTTCTTTGATGAGTTACTTATGATAATTATGCGAAATTATAAAATATGAACCAATCAAAGATCACTACCAGGTTTTCTGGTAGTGACGTCACTGGACGGCATTATCGGCTATTGGATTCAGACGTCTCTCTCGGGAGGAACGAACCAGAGGAGACGGCTGAAATTCAGGCTAGTTTCCATCATCCAAACTGCCCTTAGCCTGCGAACAGCATCCCCTTCTTGATGGGAGAACTGCAATTTCATTGTTTCCGTTTCTGCCCAAGAAGGGTCTGCAACTCAGAGCCCAAAACTGTGTCCAAATTTTTGGTAATTACATGTAGCTATTTATGCATAACGAAGTCAAAACAAGATGGTGGAGACTCGGGAGATTTCAAAGTGTAAAGTCTGTTGCAGAGGAAATTTCTCTCAAATTTGGAATCCCATCTCAATTGTGAACAGCTTAGTGTTTTATGTAACTTTATCCGTGGGAAAGATGTGATTGTGAGCCTTCCAACAGGCTCAGGAAAGTCAATGATATTTTCAACTGGCGGTCCCTTGTCGAATCCAAACTCGCAGCCAGGTTCAGGTGTTTGGAAGAAAAATGCATTAGTCATTGAAGTTACACTGCTTGCTGCCCTCATGAATTAAGGATCAAGTGAAGCGCTTGTACTTAAACCCCAATCATGGTTTTAAGGTGAATATTTGAGCAGAGATTTTAATTGTGTGAATAGAGATTTAAACCGATTCACTCATTCAGTTCCATCAACAAAACAAAACTGTCAAAAGCAAAATAATTAAAAAGCAAACAAATTATGCTTGTTGTGTAAGCAAGGTATTTATATATACAAGAATTAGAATACAAAAGAACTGTCACATGTATTAATTAATTAATTAATTAATTTGTTCATTATTAAAGAGCACATACAGGGCACATACCTACATAGTACAACATAATTATTATTTACATTATTACTCGGGCCAGGCCTTTGGCCGGCACTAGTCACAAAATGCAAGCCGTTTATTATTATAGTTTTTTGTGTCGCTGTTTTGCGCCGGCAACCAATCAGATTGCACCTTTTTTCAAGTTCACCACCAATCAGATTGCACTGTGCTGGTCACGTGAACAATCGGCTAAATACAAGATGGTGGACCTGGGAGGAAATTTCTGTCAAATTTGGAGTGGGAAATGTTTCGTCCTTGTCGGAGCCGAAGGACCATGTTTTTTACCCAGATCGGCAGATGGCAAGAGATTTTATATATGACACGACGACCAGGGGCTGATCAAAGCCAGGACCCGACTAATCCACAGATCGAATTGGAATTTGGCATGTTGATTTGCTGCTGAAACCAAAGGCTTCTTCGATAGAAATGGCAAGATGTTGAGTTTTTCTAGGAGGACTTTGGATGGAAATTTCTCACCTTTTAGGAAAGGATTATGGATAACTACATGGCGCTCCTAAAGTCTAAACGCATGTGGTGAAATGACATTTGTAAGTAAAATACACAACAGTTGTCCAGACCAGCGTCGGCACTTTCACTGAACTGAACTGAAACTTTGTTTATCCACGTAATTCATATTGCCTATAAGGCTATATTGGTTTTCATAGAAGCTGTGTTATAAATATAGTTGCATCAAGTATGACTACATGTTTAACTTTTTGACAAATACTGTAGTATTAAAAATACTCTATGTTAGGTAATCATACAGTTTCGAGTGCAATTTGGGATTAATTTGCACGAGTGGGTTTTTCAAAGAGTATCAAAATTGCACAAGCCCGCAGGGCGAGTGCAATTTGAGCTCTTTGAAAAACACACAAGTGAAAATTAATCCCAAATTGCACAAGAAAACCGTATGATTACTTATTAATAATATACATGAAAAAATTGTCAGGAACTGACGTTGGCAAGTCATGTGACAAAGCAATTTATTCAGTCAATAAACCATAATAGTTCACACTTTAAAATTCATTCAAATTGTTCGAGTGTTCTCAGAAGTCGAAAGGAAATGTTTCATTGCTTTCCAAAGAAATTTGCATCGTATTTCCTTTTTTCGGCACTATTTCCTTTTTCTGCACTGTGTTTCCTTGAAATTGCATTGCCCTCAACCAATCAGAATTGAGCATTTTTTCATGTATATTATTATAAAAATAACAACGCATATTCATGTGTAAAAAATTAAGAATTTTCACTCGGTCACTTCATGACATGTATATGTACTGATATGTACAGTGCAAAACTGAATGGTAAATCACTGGGAGGAAGTTCAAAGGAACATTGCATGTGTTATTTTAAAGACTTGTCGTTGAGGTTAATTTACTTGGCCTCTTGTATAATTCCCTGAAAACCATGCCTTGAACCATGTGAAATGGAACTTGTTTGGTAAAGAGTTGTAAGGGACTGGTCATGAAGTAAAGGGGGGTGGGTGATGAAAATTAGGGGTGTGGGTCGACCCTCGATGTGGTGGCAAAATTTCCATGGTCACACTAAAATCTGCTTTGATTTTACCCTTGAAAGGTATTAAACAGTTAATTTTATTTTGTTTTTACAAAGCACAAATATTACATGAACTGATGTTGTATTTATTCCAAATGTGATTTTCATTTAAAAAAGTTTGTATAAAAACAACAAACTGTCTCAGTGTCAGAAAACATTGCAAATCAACAAAACAATTAAATGAAAACAAATGCATACAGTAGACCACAATGTACTAGGGGGTGGGTCATGATGTTTTTCAGCTGCAAAATATACATGTAGGTAGGTCATGTGTAATTCTGTACTGATCCAGCCTTTGAAAAATCGGATTTCATCACCCCCCTGTACTTTATGACCATGCAGTCCCTTAGTCTCATAACAGCAGGGCAGGGGCCATTCAATAAAAAAAATACATATTATGTACTTTACAAGTGTAGCTATTGTTTCTGCATCCAAAAACAATGGCTACAAGTGTAAAATACACATGTAAATTAAACTTTTATTGAATTGGTGCCAGGATGGAATTAATCATTCATGTTCACTCTTTATCGCTGGTGTTGTTTTGCCACATGCATATTGTCTCAAACACATTTAGCTACTGTTAATGTTACAAACATGGCTGCAATTTGCTTTCCGCTTTCCATGGCAGTTCATCATAGGCACTGTAAAATAGGATTCTTTTTACATGACTAATATAATATTCTTATTATATGGCTTCTCTGGAGACAAAGAATCACAATTGTTCTTCAAAATAATTTATATATGTAACTCTTGTAAAAAAAAAAGAATCTAAATTTGTTTTTATCGTCTCAAAGATTAAAAATATAAGTGTAAAATACTTTTTTAATCGAACCTGCAAAGTTGTACCAACTACAGTACCGTGCAAAAAGATTTCAACGGGGGAAGTGATATATCCTCTGAAAAAGAGATATATCCCCTGAAAAAAGGATATTTCCCTTTTGGGGGAAGTTTCAGGGGAAGTTTCAGGGGATATATCCTTTTCAAATGGGGTTATTTCACTTCACAAAAAAGGGATATATCCCTTTTAAAGGATATATCCCCAGGGATATATCCCCAATTAGCGTTGAAATCTTTTTGCACGGTACTGTACAATGTATTCCTTGTTGAAATTCCATATGGCCCGAGTAAAGGCTGGTACAGCCTCTTGTTGTCAACAAAATTGCACAGAGTAATATTCAGTAAGTCTAAACTTTAGTATTGGTTAATAAATGCAATAAAATGGTTAAGCTCGGTACAAACCACTGTTTTCTTGGGAGGGAGAGAGGATGAGAAACAGCAGAACTAAACAAATGCTTGATTACTTCGATTTTTCCCCAACCTACAAACAACATTGTTAATCAAGATTTACTGAATATTACTCTGTGTAATTTTGTTGGCAATAATGTAAAGAATATGTTGTACTAGGTATGTGCCCTGTATGTGCTCTTTAATAATGAATAAATAAATACATGTGACAGTTCTTTTGTATTCTAATTCTTGTGTCTATAAATGCCTTGCAGTTACACAACAAGCATGGTACCCAACAACAACAACAACAACAACAACGCTTTATTTGTACCATGAAATAGCAAATTTACATAAGTAAACATAAGAAAGAAAGAGATATTCTGGAAATCTGGTACTAGCTACCTGAAATAACCATATAGGGCTAGACAAGTCAGGCAGCTAATTATTTTACATACAAGATTTATGGTCAAAGCGAACAAGGGCACAAAGAAACAAGTAGTTGGAAAAAATATTTCTTTATAAAAATAGAGTAAATATATACTTGAGAGAGGATGAGAGAGAGAGGAGAGTTAATATGTATTAATAATGTTAAGTTTAAGTTTCTTTTTGAAAGTTAATCTCTTAAGAGATTTTGTATCGTTATTAATAGAGTTCCATATTTTTGCACCTTGAAATCTAATATTAAATTTTCCATAATTTGTTCTTATTGAAGGAAGAGAGTAGGAGGACCTAGAAGCAAGTCTTGTATTATATTTGTGTATTTTGTTGACTGGAATAAAAAAGTTATTGAATGCCAGAGGCAGATTACCTGATTTAAAGTCATACATAAATAATGCATTATGTAAAAATACAAGGTCAAGAAGTTTAATGATATTTAAGGTTTTGAAAAGGGGTTTAGAGTGGTCTTTATAATTGGAAAAGGTTATGATTCTCATGGCTCTTTTTTGTATTATAATAATTGGATTTAGAGTTGAGATATATGTATTTCCCCAAGCAACTATTCCATAGATCAAAAATGGATAAATTAAAGAATAATATAGGTTGATAAGAATGTTTAAATTGACAAAGTATCGAATTTTAGATAATATACCAATACTTCTTTTAATTTTCTTTGTTATGTAATTAACTTGAGATTTCCAATTTAAATGCGAGTCTATCATTATACCTAAATATTTTATATTTTTTTCATTCTTTAGTGACTGTTTATCGATTATCAAGTTAACTATGTAATTTAACTTTTTTTGTGGCGGGTGAAAAATAACAAAATTAGATTTAGTGATATTTAAAGACAGTTTATTAACACACAGCCAATTGTAAACTTCTTGTAGTTCTTTATTAACAGTTAATTCAAGTGTTGATAAATTCTTATTGGCATAAAATAAATTAGAGTCGTCAGCAAATAGATGAAAATCAAATATGTTAGAAGATTTATTAAAATCATTGATATATAGAAGAAACAAGAGTGGTCCAAGGTACCCATTATTTTTGTCGTGTTGATGATATGTTCTGAGTATGGGAACCCTGCTAGCAGAGGTTCTTTTCTCTTACCCTCTCTCCAGCTCCACTAACGAGGGAGAAAGGAACCTCTGCCACGATCCGAACGGTTCTTTAGATCTTGCCGGCTCCAAGTTTTTGGAGGTAAGTCACATGACAAACCGTTTTTCGAGGTCAACGTCACACACGCATGACTTGTTGGTACTTTAAAACACTGCCCAGTCTAGAGTTTGCAGTTTCAAGATGGCATCTGTCTTTGGGGTTAGCGTGAGCGAGTTCGAAGTAGCGTTAAAAGCAGCTGTGTCAAACCTCAAGGAAAGCAACATCACCCTCGAAGAAGGAAATTAATTTTATTTTCTCCACTTCGCCTTCTCTTGCCGTTAACAACAGGAAATGGACAATTTGAAATGCACAATGTTTACCGTCTCGTTTTTCTCGGCCAATGGAAATCCAGATACGCTGCGCATGCTCAACAGAAAACCGTTCGGATCGTGGCAGAGGTTCCTTTCTCCCTCGTTAGTGGAGCTGGAGAGAGGGTAAGAGAAAAGAACCTCTGCTAGCAGAGTTGAGTATGGGTATACATGTGCCCAAAAATCTAGAGGTGCTGAGACCCTGTGAAAAGGTAGTCTCTGTCTGCCTGTTAGGAGTGCTATGCTCAAGTTACAATGTAGTCTCGTGTGTAGTTTGCCTTGCCCAAAATGCTTGTCATGTAAACTGCCAGGGCTTACATGTACAACAACCTTTTTACATGCAACTGTATTATTTATTAGTGTTCCAAGTTCTTTTTAAAGTAAGATTATTCAGATTCAGTTCACATGGAGTTCTAACTTATATTTTGGTTTTTTTTTTTTTGCGAGAAGACATGCAGGCTGACAGGACTGTATATTAAGTTAGAACTCCCTGTGTTCAGTTACCATGTTGGTAGTTAATTGATACCCAAAAATTGTCACAATAAAAATAAGAAAGTGCAAAAAACAACTTTGAATTAGATATTAGAATTTGATGTAGAGCAGTGGACAAATAGCAGTGGACAAATAGCAGTCTCATGTACGTGCCACTTGCAAATCTCATGTATTTAATATAATAAACTTGCCTTTTAATTTAATAGCTCCTGATTCTGTTTTAATGCATTATAAGGTCATTAAGAACCTGGGGAATACTCCCAGGAATTTTGGGTAGAAATTCTGAAAATAGCTACATGTAGGTACAATGTATGTCAGGTCAAAGGCTGGCTATTATTAGATTGGCTTCAATCAGTTAAAGTGCCCTCGCTTAGCTTAATGCTTGATTGAAAGGATATGTGATATTTTCCATGGGCTAAAATAATCTACGCGCAGTTTGTTAGTTATTTTTGCACATTTACTTTGATTTCATCCATCCCACATATGTGCTAGGTTCGTCAGTTTATATGAAAATCACTGAAAATAATTTTGTTTTGGCCCAGAACTTAAAGGTGTGTCCCTCACCGTGACATAATCAATGATGGTTTGTTGTCTTTCTTGATATATATAATTATATTGAAGATTGATGTTGTGGTCTCATACTTCACTTTCAAATTCATATCATATTCCAGACTAAAAGGCAAAATGAATAACTTACCCTGATTTCAGACTAAAACAGCTCAAAAACCATACCCTCTGGGACAGAACATAGAATGGCAGTTATTTATATTTTTTACTGAAGTTGTTACATGTATACAAGTACTAGAACAGGAAAAGAACTGTCACAAGTCCATATCATTTGAATGTATTTATTTATTCATTATTAAAGAGCATAATTACTATACAGGCCAGTGCAGATGTAGTACAACATATTCTTTACTATTATTGCCAAATAATTGCAAGTCTTGCATGATTTATAACAATGTTGTTTGGAGGTTGGGGAAAAAGTGATTACACAGGAGTCATATAGGGAAGTAATTAAAACATTTTTTTGCCTGAATTTCAGCTGTCTCCTCTGGTTCTGAAATTCAGGCTAACATTTTTTTAGTTCTGCTGTTTCTCATCCTCTCTCCCTCCCAAGAATACAGTGGTTTGTACCGAGCTTAACTATAAATTACATTTATTAATCAATACTAAAGTTTAGACTGCTTTTTAATTTTTTGCTTTTGACAGTTTTGTTTGATTGATGGAACTGAATGAGTGAATCGGTTTAAATCTCTATTCACACAATTAAAATCCCTGCTCAAATATTCACCTTAAATCCATGATTGGGATTATGTAAGTGCTTCACTTGATCCTTCATGAAGGCAGCAAGCAGTGTAACTTCAATGACTAATGCATTTTTCTTCCAAACACCCAAACCTGGCCGCGAGTTTGGTTGGATTTGACAAGGAGGGGTCGCATGTTGACAATATCAGTGACTTTCCTGAGCCTGTTGTAAGGCTCACAAACACATCTTTTCCAGATATAAAGTTACATAGAACATTAAGTTGTTCACATTTGAGAGATGGAATTACACATTTGAGAGAAATTTCCTCCTTGACAGACTTTACACTTCAAAATCTAATTTCAATCATTCCCGGGTCTCCACCATCTTGTTTTGACTTTGTTATGCATAAATAGCTGATTACCAAAAATTTGGAAGTGAGATCACAGACACAGTTTTGGGTCCTTATTGGGGAGAAGTGGAAACAATGAAATCGCCGTTCTCCCATCAAGAAGGGAATGCTGTTTGCAGGCTAAACTGCCCTTCACTGCTAGACAACTGGGTAGTTACATAGGCACCAATCAAGCATATGAAAATGTGTCGCAGTCCAAGCAGATTGTCTGCTTTTAATTGCATACAAATCGAAAATTGAGGATGGGTAATGGTTTCCATTTGTCAATAATTTTTATATCCTGTCATTCCAGAGATGTTGAGGTTTTAAACATATGCAAATTAGATTAACTGTGATCTCATTTGATTGACACAGCCTGGAGACAAATCACAAAATGAAGAATATATCTCAGTCTGCAAATAGTGAATAAGGACAATTGAAAGTTTGCACACTAATTATAGGCCGATTTCAGTTGACATCATTCTTTACATTTTGCCTCGTTACCATAAGTCATACACAATGTACTTCAAGCTACAAACAAATCAACTCTATAAATTGAAAGAGAAAGTCAAGCTTAATAATTACCGAAGAATTGAGTTCAATATATTGAATAGTTTTTGAGAAAACAGCTTTTAAAAAGTGTAAAATTTACAAAGAATAATGTATGGTGTGTTTTTAAAGATGTTGCCATGGAAACACTGTTGGCCCCTAGCCTCTTCCATGAGGAAATAAAAATTGTTAATTTCTCTTTGTTAAACATAATTTTCTACTGTGGGCATATCAGAAGACTTGGAACAATATAGGCATTGTAACTTGAAGGTGAAAGGAGCCTGGGGCCAAGAGTGTTTACATGGCAACATCATAATTTCCACAGTGATGTGTATTCATTTTCTTTTGTACTATGCAAGTGCAAAGTTTCGATTGTTTGTACTCACTATTTGCAGAGATATTCTTCATTTTTATGATTTGTCTCCAAGCTGTCAGGCAAATGACGTCACAGTTAATCTCATTTGCATATTACAAAAAGCTGAATATCTCTGGAAACAGATGAGATATTGACTTACCCAATTTGAACGAGTATTTAAATGAGATCAACTTAATTTTCGATTCGTAGGCACTTTACATGCAGAAGGTTATGGTTTGAATTCCAGTAGAACCAACACATTTATTTTCCTCTTGTTGATCTTCTCCTCTTGTTTACCTGTGAACCTTAGCCACAAATTAGCGCTAAACCATCATTGTTTACTTGGGAACTTGTTTGCGGTTGGGGTACATGTATGTGTTTTTTAGTTCGGGTTTGTGTTAATGTACAGTATGTGACTTTTCAGATCAATGGCATAGTCCCTACCTGCTTATCACTGAGCAGTACTGTAAAATGTATGGCTGTTGATTAACAATATTTTGTAGAATTTTTTTCGAAGAGCACTCAACCTCGTGACCAGGGTCTTCTCGGTCAGATACTCCGAGAGAAGACCCTGGTAAATGCCGAACTATGACATATTCTGGTTGGCTTTTCGGTTGATACAAAAGTTGTTCTAACAATGATTTTTATGGGCCAAACGGGCTGAGACCACGGAGATGATACGTACATGTATATTGTTTAATTTCCCCAAATTTTATCAATAAAACGATTTTAAATAACCTTAAAACACGTTGTGTAGGTAGAGCAATAGTTGAAGTGTATTACTGGGTAGTTTTCTGATAAGTTTCATCAGTGGGAAAGCCAGGAGAAGCCGTTTATTAACCTGAACATGTGCTATCGATCGCTTCGCTTCAGCGCTAACGGAAAATGAACAGCTTTTTAGGATTCTCTTCTAGCTTAGGTACATCCTGGTAGCATTGTGATACCCTTCCGCTGTTTCTTTATCCAAGTAAACTCCATTTCGACCCGTTTAGGGAAGGTACGTTTTTTTATGGGGGGGGGGGGGGGGGGGGGGGGGGGGGGGAGGAGGGCTGGGGCTTCAGAAGGGAGGGTCATCAGAAGAATTTGGAACTTTTTTGCAGGGTCAAGCCTTTTTATTTTGAAAGCCGGGGAGGGTCAACCTTTTCCCCCCGAGATGTCGTCTTTTTTAAGGTGGCTCGCCTGGATTTTCCAGGGTATCACCATACCCACTTTGAACGGCTGATACTCCACTGTCAGAGCTCGGTCAGGCTAGCCACTTCACCCATTTACTAGAAATAGAACAAACTTTCCAAAAATGTAGGTTTGTTTGACATCGGTGTTACCATAGCAACACAGCGTTGACGTCATCAATTTTCTCGAAATATTCAAGACTAATATCGTTAAAAAAATAACAATTCGCCTTACTTCCTGTTTAGTCATCGAGAACTGTGTTTTTACGGACCGATTCAAGCGATATTTTTAGCACATTTCATACCTGTGGCATAGGACTACTTCCCATGACAATTTCATTCCATTTGCTTTATTCGATTTCGGTTTATGGAATCATAAGTAATGTCATAAATCTGCTCATTTTACTCAAAATAGTAACGTTTTGCTAAGGAAAATAACAAAACTAGTCGATAAATATATTTTTTAATCTTTTCACCTGAAATTCAACATGTACTACCCTGTCCCTGTAAATTTTAAGAGCATTGAACATTTTAAGGGCGCGGAATTAAAACAAAAACATAGGGAACTTTTATATTCATCCACGCAAGCTTCGTTGCTGTATCATTTTGTTGATAGCTTGTGTCTTTCCGAAATTTCTCTTTTGTCTAGATTCTTATGTACTTGTGTGCTTTTGAACTAACAAGTTTACCATACACGCTTGCTACGCTTCGCTACTGCCGGAACGCTCGTGCAAATTATATTCTTAGTACAATGGCATGCAATTATCATAGTCACGCTGCCAGTTGTAACGCTGTTATAATAAATATTTATTTACAAAACCTTTATAATATCACTAATACAAAATCTCGTTATTGATTAATATTTAGAAAATCTGGTCTAGACGTCACGGGCACTTTTACCCGATTTGGTTACTAAAAACACACTTGGTCAACATTATCATCCCGCACTGCCTAGCTTCATGGTTTAACTAATTTGCATGACATTGTACTTCATACTTCATACTTCATACTTTATTTATCTTTCCTTAAAAAGGCATTTCAAAGACAAAATACAAATACAATACAACTACAGTGTACATGATAATTTGAATTACACCTATTAATTTAACCTATTTTGAGTTTGATATAATTTGCTCTTCAGCTTTCGCTTGAAACGTAAAACGTCTTTACTTAATTTCAGTTCATTATCTAGTGAGTTCCATATTTTTACTGTTCTGTAATAAAAACTTCTCTGACCACTCGCAGATTTGAATAAGGGGATTTGTAATAATTGCGAGTTTCGAGTTTCACGACCACTAATATTGAAGCACTTCGTGAATTTAGATATTAAATAACCTGGTGCGGAATCAGTCATACATTTGAATGCCAGAGTGGCACTTCTAAAATACACTAGCTTATCTACTGGGAGCCAATTTAGCTCTTTTAGTATAGGTGTAATATGGTTATACTTTTTGGCCCCGCTAACAATACGACAGGCATAGTTTTGACATGATTGTAGCTTACGTATGTTTCTATAGATGTATTTGCCCATACATTCGAGCAGTAAAGCAACTTACTAAATACTAATGTATTAATAACAGTAATTAAAGTGTTCTTATTAAACGCGTGTTTAACACGGTTTATTTGTGCTAGTCGAGAAAAGCATGAAGAAACAGTCTTAGTAATGTGTTCGTCGTAGGTTAAGTTCGTGTCTAAGATCACGCCCAAGTCTTTGGCACTGGATACTGGTAACAGCTCCTTTCCTAGCAATGAAATCTTAAAATATTCTAGTTCAGCTATCTTCTGTTTACTACCAAATACTAAGAGTTTAGTTTTATCTGGGTTTAATAATAAGCGGTTCTGACAGCACCACTTGCTGACGTTAAATAAATCTTCTTCTATATCAGTTATTGTAGATGTCCTCTCTCTCAGATTGAATGATATAAGTAGTTTGGTGTCGTCCACATAACTCGTTGCAATACATTTCTGTGGTACAGAGGTGAGATCATTCGTATATATACTGAATAGGAGTGGTGCCAGTATGCTCCCTTGAGGCACGCCGCTGACCATAGTAAGAGGCTCAGATAGGGCTGAGTTAATTCGGACAACTTGTCGTCTGTCACTCAAGTAGCTACGAAACCAGTCTGTGCATGTACTAAGAACAGAATTTGCACGAGCGTTCGAAGCATAGCAAGCGTGCATTGTAAACTTGTTAGTTAAAAAGCACAGAAGTATGTAGAATCTAGACTAAAGAAAAATTTCAGAAAGACACAAGCTATCAACAAAATAATACAGCAATGAAGCTTGCGTGGATGAATGTAAAGGCTGGTATTTTACAGTGAAAACGAGCTCGACGCAAGCGCAAGCACTGACGCAAGCACAAAGATAACAACTTTTCCTTGTGCTTGTGCTTATGCTTGCGTTCGCGTTGTGCTAGTGAAAACGGAAGACAACGCAAGCACGAGGAGAATTACTAGAAGCCAGAGGAGAATTACTACAAGCAATAATAGCTGTTCGAGCACGATGGCTACCATGTTGGATTATTGGCCGCAACACAAAGAGACAAGTGACCAGCGAGTCTTGCGCTTATTGCACGGTTCGTTTTCACTTGACGCTCGCGTCGCTAGTGAAATCCAGGCTTAAAAGTTCCCTATGTTTTTGTTTTTATTTCGCGCCCTTAAAATGATTCAATGCTCTTGAAATTTACAGGGACAGGGTAGTACATGTTGAATTTCAGGTGAAAAGATAAAAAAAAAAATTATCGACAAGTTTTCGAATTACAGCTTTCTTAGCAAATACGTTAGTATTTTGAGTAAAATGAGCAGATTTATGACATTACTTACGATTCCATAAACCGAAATCGAATAAAGCAAATGGAATTAAATTTTCGTGGCAATTAGTCCTATGCTACAGGTATGAAATATGCTAAAAACATCACTTGAATCGGTCCGGAAAACACAGTTCTCGACGACTAAACAGGAAGTAAGGTGAATTGTTAATTATTTAAACGAAAATATTCAACCCATTTTTTTTTTAAAAACTTTGCAGTCTTGGAGGCCTACATTTAGTCTACAAGGGACACTAGGTCGTTTTAAAAGTTTAGGTCTAGATTTCGAGAAAATTGATGATATGTAAAATACATGACGTCAACGCTATGTTGCTATGGTAATACCGATGTCAAACAAACCTACATTTTTGGAAAGTTTATTCTATTTCTAGTAAGTGGATGAAGTGGCTTGCCCGACCGAGCTCTGACAGTGGAGTATCAGCCGTTCAAATTGGGTATGGTGCGTCCCTGGAAAATCCAGGCGAGCCACCTTAAAGTTAGGCTGTTAAATTTGCCAGTTCTTAAGCTGTTTCAAACATACAAAAACAGTGAAAGTATCCCACATTCATGACATCCAGTGTATTTTAATTTTAATTTTTCTAAAGGAGGGAGGTAAAGATTTCCACACATGGTTAATAAAATAACGAGGGGATTTTTTTGGGTGGGGGGAGGGTCACATGTTTTCTTGATGTCTTGAATGGAGGGTCATGACTTTACCTACTGATGAAAAGGGGAGGGCCACGACTTTTTTGAAAAAAAATTGTTGCATCCTCCCCTCCCAATAAAAAACGTACCTACCCTTATGTATCAGTCAATTCCAAACCCGTGCAACCCCCCCCCCCCCCCCCCCCCCCAAAAACACCGGGCTACCCCGGGCATTTGATCAGAGGCTTGCTCCCGAGGGTGGGGAATTTGACGAGTATCTAGGCCCTCGGGGGCGGGCATTTGACAAACTTTGATCGATGTTTAAAATATACATTCTGTCTGTCTACAAATTCGCGTCGAAATGGCGAACGTACGTGTAGAGGCCTGGCTTGAAAGAGTGAACCTGCCAAATTTGAAGGCCACAAATTGTTTATCATGATGTTTAAACCTATAAACTAAGTTGT
Source organism: Actinernus sp. WN-2022 (assembly GCA_030867875.1). NCBI lineage: Eukaryota > Metazoa > Cnidaria > Anthozoa > Actiniaria > Actinernidae > Actinernus > Actinernus sp. WN-2022. The sequence goes on from JAOWCC010000577.1 coordinate 74,194,640, forward strand.
TTTGCTTTGCTTCGTGAACATTGACCGACTGCGTGATTTTAAGTGCGTGACAAGAGTTGTGATAAGTTAAATTTGCTGCGACCCTCGACAGCGCGCGAGTTAAAAACATAATTATTATATCGGTAAATTTCAAACCATTACGTTTATTATAAAGTACATAACGGAAACCAAGAACGATCGAGCCGGTAGAAGGTAGTTTTCACCGTCGGCGTTTCCTGTGAATTGCTTGAGTCGGAGATTGTGAATAAAACATTGATCCTTGTCTTTGTCAAAAAAGTTTGGAAAACTTTCTGAGCCGGTCCCCGATGGTGGGGCATTTGAACAGCCTGGATGAAAAACTGGTGTTGTATTTGAACAGTTTTTCTGCCTTGGTAGTGGGGCATTTAATCAAATTTTTTTAATGTTCAAATTCCCGGGGGTGGCCGGCCGGGCATGCACGAGTTTGGAATTGACTGATACATTAGTAGACCTGTTTTCACTACATCGTACGCCGCGTGGAAATACCGTTAATCGCATCTCGCTCACTCCGGATTGGGATACCTATGGTTTGTAGGCACGTGTTAAACATTTCCATATTTAACTTTGCCTTTCCATATTTAACTTGGCGTGCTCTGATTGGTTGAATAGCCATGGATTGTGCACGCTGATTCTGCAAGCTCTGGCGTCACAACCCGGGGAGTTTTTTTCCCCACAATTTTTACCAAAACCCAAAGGTGAAAATTTGTGTTTGAAAAATACACTAGTGTGAATTGATCCTAAATTGCACGAGAAAACCGTAAGATTACCTTGTAATAACTTTCATGACAAAAATAGGCAAACAAATAAGCTTTACTTTCCTTCATTTTCAGTCGCGCGATAGTACAAAAGCAGCTTTGAACGCGCGCTCTTTCTTCGAAAATGGCGTGATGGTTGCGTCAGCAGCGCACGCTAACTAAAATGGAAACCTTTTCACTCAAATCACAGCAGTTTTTTACATTTTTCTCAGGCTTTCATTAAAAAAATTGTGCCAGAAATACAGGACATTCAATGCAAGAGTATATTTACGTCAGAATTTCAGCAACAAATATCGATTTTGAGACACTATGAAAAAGTAATTTGCACAGTGTTACAGATTTCTGTCTGAAATCTGAGCGCGTAGGGTTAGGAGAATCTGTAACGTGATCAGAAAAACACACAGTTTAACGACGTAGGAAACCTCTGTCTATGTTATAAAAGCAATGGTCAATGCTTAGCGTGCGTAAACCGGCTACGCCTCGAGCACCTCTTACGCTACCATCGTGCTCTCCCAACTATCCGCGTGCATCCAGAACTCGATTTACGAACACTAAGCATTGACCATTCCTTAATTTTACAAAGTTATTCAAAGTCTGTAAATTGTTCAATTTTTCCAGTGATATGATTGCCTCAAAACAACATCAAGATCAAGCAAAATAATAACTATACCATAATATTTGTTCTGAGTTATTTTTCCCCTTTTGTTGCTAATACATAATACAACTGTACATGTAGGAGCAGCATCCCCATGGACAGCCTTCAGACAGGAAGATCGTCAGAAGTATTGAGACGCAAACAGACTTGAGTCTACTCCATGTTACAGTGGTATCAAGAGATACACAAACAGAAGGTACAGATCAAGAACCTGCATCTGACAGCCAGGCTGAACTATTTTCAGCTGATAACAATGACATGGAAGATAACAAATGGGAAGAAATACAAGGAGTTGGGGATAACGACAACACAGAATCAGGACTTTGTGGGGTAAAACTAGATGAAATTATTCAACCTGCTGCCAGAAACTGCAGTAGTGCATCATTTACTTTGGAAAAAGGGGATAGCACCAAGACATTAGATATGTTATCATTCGAAGAAATGCCTACAGACAGTCTAGTAGCAAAGGGTTGTGACACGAATAGTAAATCACATTGCAGTACCAATAACACAGTCACCACCGCAGTGCGGTATGAAACTTCTCTTAATTCACTTAAAGAAAACCCATTTCAATGCAAAGAATGTGCAAAATGCTTTAAACAGCAAAGTGACTTAACTTCTCACATTCGAATACACTCTGTAGAGAAACGATACGAATGTAAAGAGTGTGGAAGGCGGTTCAAGCGCTCCGATGGCTTAACTCGTCATGGACGAACACACACTGGAGAGAAGCCATTTCAATGCAAGCACTGTGAAAAGCGCTTCAGGTATTCTCATAGCCTGGCTAGACATGTTCGAAATTATACACTCTAGAGAGATTACTGTAGGGATAATGTTGATGATAAGTTCAGTAGCCAAGTGCAAAACTTTAGAAACAGAATGGAAGAAACTTTACTAAAGACAATGGTAATTAACATAGATTAAGTCTGTGATTTTGGATGAAATTTGAAAGTGCAAAAAATATCCTTATAATGAACTTGGTTATCACAAAGTCCTCGATATAATGAACCTGTTTTTCGTCCCGGTGAAAACTTTTGCTGGAAAAGCATTATAACCGGAAGTCCTTTACAGCAAACCCTTGCCACTTCATTATAACAGGGTTCCACTATGTTTCATGATTGACACCGATTTCTTTGATATTCATAAAGGCTGGTTTTCACTAGCGACGGAAGCAGAAACGGAAGCGTAAGCATAAGAAACTAATGTTCTAGTGAAAATGAACACGACGGAAGCATAAGCATAAGCCTCGTTCAGAAGCGAAAACCTCGCTTGCATGCTATATTTACATTGCAAAGGGCCTGAGAATGAGTATTCTGATTGGCTAAATTCATCTGCTTCCGCTTCTGCTTACGTTTGACTAGTTTTCACTGGAACGGAAGCAGAAGCGGACACATAAGAAGAAGGAAACCTTCCGTTGCTTCCGCTTATGCTTCCGTCGAGCTTACGTTTCCGCTTACGTCTCCGTTTCTTGGTTTTCACTAGAACATAAGGCTCCTTTTGCTTCCGCTTCCGCTTCTGCTTCCGTCGCTAGTGAAAACCAGGCTTAAAGTGCATATAAGCCCTATCCACTTCATGTACAATCGATATCAAAGATAACTGGCTAGTCCAACGGTAGAATATTTCTTGATTTGGGTGTTACGTCTACGAGATATAAAGGTTTAGATTTCCAATATGCTAATGATGTGATGTCATCACCGACATCACTTATTATACAAAAGCATGCTGGTAGAGACAAATTACCTATTTTTAAATTCTAAGTTATATTTGAAGCTTATCAAAGTCATTTTACCCAAAAAATATTCTAAATTAGAAAATAGCTTAATTCACAAGCACAAAGAAATTTAGCAAATGTCGGTGATGACATCACATCGTTAGCCTATTGGAAATATAAACCTTTATATCTCGTAGACGCAACACCCAAATCAAGAAATATTCTACCGTTGGACTATCCACTTCATGTACAATCGATATCAAAGATAACTGGCTAGGGCTTATAAGCACTTTAAGGCTTTATTTATCATGCTGGAAAAAACTAGAGTTATGGATTTTACTAGACTATTATTTGTTACACTTCACTATTATTGCACTGCAAGCTACTATTTATTTCACTGCACAGCTACATGTACTCTCTTATTTTACATGCACCAGCACATCCACGTTATGGCATAGTAGAAATCCAAGTAGAAATAAAATTACTGTTTGAATAAACAAGTAGCTAAAAGCCTGGGAAGGGATTTGATGTTCCGCAGGAAAGAATGTGGCTGATGAGGTGAATTGCTATATAGCTTATTATAAAGTCGAGGGGTGCATGGGTGCATGAATGATGTGCAGTGATTGGTCGCGGCATGCGGCAGGACAAGTTATACCATCTCCCGAGGTAGTATAACTTCGCTGTGATTTCGGGTGTTTAAGCCGCAAAATTCGTAATGAAAACACTTTGTATGTTTAACTCGGTGAACTTCAACCGAAGTGTTTTCACTGTCTTTTCGGATTTTTTATGTTTAACTAGTCAAACATGTCCTAGTGAAAACATACCCTGTGTTTTAAGAAATGTTCCTAAACTTTAGGTAATGGTCCGCGCAAGAGGTAGGCATATGTTATGCATGGCATGTAAAAAGTGCTAATTGTGGTATTGTTTCAATCTTCCACCTCATTGGCTTAGACATTAAAATCTATCTAAAATTGAAGAAGAAGAATATTTTTTCTCATTTTGTAAACAGACTTGAATTGCATCTATATATGAAAAACAGAAAATACTAAAGTGGGGAAAGCACAATAGAATTATGCCTACCTCTTGCGCGGACTGTTACTTAAAATGTTCAGAATATAGCAGTTATTAGCCTCCTCCGCAGGCAACTCCCGTAAAACTCTCCTGTGCGGACCGGGATTCCTGTGGTATAATATAAGAGGAGGGGAAAGAAAGGGGGGGGAGGGGGACCTTCCACAGGAAGCCCGCTCAGATGATCCTTCCACCACAGGAATCCCGGTGATTCAAATTTCTTGTTTATTATTTAGGGGTTGCCTGCGGAGGAGGCTAAGCAGTTATTAGCATTAAAACCTTTGCAATAACACGAAAGCGAGGTTGGTAGGGCAATGGCTGATCTGATACTAAGTTCTCATGTTTCAGTGAAATTGAAATCGTAATTACTCTGTATCAATGAAAGCTATGGGCTGTTATCGCAGTTCGGCCATCTTGGATAAAACAATAGTTGTGGCCCCGGTAGCCTCGCACTGGTTGGTTTCAGAACGAGTTTACCGGACGAAAACAAAGGTTTTTATTCTCCTGGGACTAACATGGCCGCCGTGCGATAAATGCCCATGGCACTCAAATTTCACCTAATTACTTATATTTGCACACTGTTTTATCTGACAAGGTTGATCTTCTCATGCGCTGGCCAGTGCTCATTGCTGACCAACGTAAATAAAAACAGAATTATTCTTGAATATTGCATAAATATTGATACCCAATGAAACACCAGAGGAAGATCGCTTGTGATTTGTAAACATGATCCAATCATTAATATCTTCATATGACTTTCTATTGGGCATTAAGACTCATGCATGTCATAGATCGAATTAAGTAACAAGGATTATATCATAGGCCTCCCGGTTAGCTCGGTGGTTAAGCTCCGGTCTGTTGCGCGGGAGGTCGCGGCTTCAAACCCCGACCGGACCAACACTCGGGGTCTTAAAATAACTGAGTAGAAGGTGCTGCCTTGTGAAACAACTGCAAATGGTTAGACCTTCACGTCTTCTCGGATAAGGACGTAACATCGTAGGTCTCCCGTCGGCCTCAAGTTTATCAGTCTCACTAGACTGTCACGAGTTACCGACGTTAAATAAAGTAGCTTTACTTTACTTTTATAGGTATGGCTTTAATTTAAAAGTGTAGACAATTGAAGGAAAGGTAGAAATAAAATCAACGTATGGAATATATTTCAAACCTTCCGGTGTTCTATATCGGAAAATTTTGCCGCCCAGTCAAACTTCCATACCAACGTCTGTATAATTTTCCGAAATTTTCCGAGTTTGCGGGCGTATAACTTTGCTCCTATTCAAGATATATCTCTCAAATTTGGGATTTTGACTAAATTTGAGGTGCTCTTTTCAGCAGTATCGACGGTTTTGCCGTTATACCTATATATCAAAAGTTCAAAGAAACCGTGGAAGGGCCTATTACCGCATTTATATGTATAAAACTGCAGATGTCCGAAATTAAATTCTAAGGAAATTTGTGGAACTTGAATAGCTGTCAATTCAAAGTAAAGCTGTATACAGTACATTTAAAGCTGCTATACAGTCGTACTTGTGCCCTATGTTACATGTTAGTACCATTGGGCTTCCTGTGGTGACTACTCGTAATGTAACGATCAATTCGAAACATCAACATCACCCCCCCCCCCCCCCCCCCCCCCCCGGGCATTTGAATTTTTGGAGTTGGGATTGTTCAAATTCCCGTCCCCCCATCGTCGTATTAGGCGATCAAATGCCCCTACCCCCGGGGACTTAGCATTAGTTGTGACACCGCATTTTGTTTTTAACAGTTTAAATATTCGTAAGCAATGTACATTTATATTTTAATACCTTCAAATACAGCACAAAGCGTTTATAGTCCCTTTGTTTTTAAGCCAGTCGCTTACAAAATCCGAATTTTGTCTTTTTTGAAGTCGTCTAAAGTGACCCTATAAGGCCATCCACAAACACAAATGTTATGAAAGAATATCGCGCGATAAAGTGTTACTATCGATTTATCACGCGATACTGTTTTATTATCACGCGATAGTGTTTAATATTGCGCGATAATGTTATTTTAAAATATGTACATTACTTAGGCCATCCCAATTTTTTTTCTTTTCTTATCGTCCGACCGACCATTTTTGTGGCTTTTTGTAAAAATAAAATAAAAATTGGGGGGAGGGGTGGCGGTGAAGATACCCTAGAGAAAAGAAGACTCGGGAATTGACCTATATCATTATGACGTCACGGCTTGTTTATGAGGGGGACAGAATCGACATGAACAATAGCATTTTGAACTAAATCTGCTCTGCTGAGGAAATTTTTTACTTCGAATTGTCTGGTTTCCAGATATCAGCTGTATCAATGTTTATCCCACAATATTTACCGTATTTGGTGACTGTTACCGCTATTCAGTACGTTCTACAAAATCCATTTGATAGCGATTTACTTTGTGTTGTTGCTGTTTTGTCCGGCCCTCCCACGACCGTGATCCTTAGCGTTTAAACAATAGATTGTTTTGATTTGACGTCATAATGATATAGGGTAATTGTCTACTGCCTTTAATTGTAATTCCATGTTTGTAGCGTATACGGACGACGACATAGATGGTTTCGTCGTTCATCCTCGCCTGTGCAACCGCGCCTTATTAGTTCCAGTCTCAACGCGCATTTTTTATAAAAAAAAAATTCTCATCCGACCGACTGACCGGCAATTTTTGAAAACCCCACAGATGAGAAACGGATGAGATTTTAAGAAAATACCGGGACTCCTGTGACTCCTGTGCTAATATATTTTACCACAGGAAGACCGTATACAAGTTTACCACAGAAGCCATTTTTTCATGCGCCTCCGCCATTTTGTTTGGTTTGCTGGCCAGTCGAGTGTTTTATGTGGTATTTCTTCTCTATTTCGGTAAGTATTTTGTCCTTCTTTTATAACATGCTTCACTAAACTGACTGAGCCCCTTCCAGGCCATTAAAATTCAGTGTTTTCAACGAGATCCCAAAAAGCCTAATTTAATTTTCAAATGTATAATTTTGCAGAATTTTTCGTTGGAGTTTAGCATGCTCCCATATTTCATAATTCGCAGTTAATTGTAATTGTAGTACACGTTTGTAATGCGTATAAAGCCTAGTTCATACCATCAAGAAGGACACTAGCCCAGTAATACTGGGAACTTGGCAATCCCTTTATGTAGGACTACGACACGAATTTTTACCAAAAATACAATAGCATACAACACAATACAATTCAATACAACAATAGAACGCAACACAATACAATACAATAGAATACAATTTGGTAGCAATTCGTGTCGTCCTACATGAAGGGATGGCCCGGGAACTTGTTTACCTGTTGAACCCTTTCCACTGAAAGAGTGAGAACTCTCCACCTTTTGAACAACCGGGGTTAAATGTTATCAGCACAAGTGAGGTCGCACCAGTCTGGACTAAGATTGGAACAGGATTTTTGTCATGTAAACCAAAATTGATTTGAGTTTGGTCCAAGATTCACATTTTGAGCAATGCAGCTAGAGTACATGTATAAATGTATAGGTGTTCATGCAGTGATGTAATGAACAAAGATCTTTAATTACATGTAGCTGTGTAAAATGGTACATTAGACAAATTATATGGGAATACATGTATGTGGGGCTATTGATTGTACATTTTTACCTTTTTAGCTTTAATTATTACTGTTTTCATTGAAGTTTGTCCCTGGAAGTAATTCAAGTTGTTCTTCAAAAATTGCACTTAGGCGACCGTCAATCAAATGCAAAGTCTGCTGTCATATACATTTTAAAGCTTTGAGAGGCATACCGCCTGGACTTAATTAAATCTAGGCCGTACGGTCGAGTAAGTGCAATTTTTCAAACACGACTTGAAACTTTCATAATCGCACTTCAATGAAACAGTAATAAAAGTACCGGTAACATGTTTATAGAGTATTACTTATAATATTATTATTTACATTTTTCACTTCATTTATAGCCAAGTTCTGAAGTAGGCTCATGTAAATGTTTGGTACAGTATTTTCATAATTGGTCACTCGTCCAGGTCTGTGTTGATCACATCCCAGTCTCATGTTCATATATATAATAATTATTTATTACATATTTAAGGGTTGATATCAATGTGATAAAGCCCTGAATAAAATCTGTATCAACAGTGGAGTGACTTGATATCACCACGGTGAAGTGATAATTATGACATCACTTCACAGGTTGTATTGCCCAATCAAATTTCCCATAATAAATTATTTTGACCAATCAAATTGCTTGTATGATTTTCCCACCAAGACTGATGCTTGATGTGCACATCTGAGCTCGCCTTGTTGTTTTCTGAAAGAAATGGTGGCTTCAACTAGTTTGAGATTTGTAGTCGTTTCTGAAGAGGAAATTACACGGTTTCTTCAACAAAATGAAAACAAAAACACTGCCAGAAAGACTAACCAAGACCAAGAATTATTGCCACAACAATTGGATGCTTGCTTAAAAGAATCCATGCTTGGCATGCAAAAACCACAGGAAACCCAAGCTCTGTTTGTGTTTTAAATTATAAGGGTTTGTATGAGATTTTTAACGAGTATTTGGTTGTACCATTAGGGAAGAAATACTGAAATAGAATCAATGAAAACTTACGTGAAGTCTTTATCTGTTCTTCATTGGGCTCTGTATGCAATTTCAGCAAATTCTGTAAAATTTCAACAGAATTCACTGAAATTGCATACAGAGCCCAATGAAGAACAGATAAAGACTTCACGTAAGTTTTCATTGATTTTATTTCAGTATTTCTGGCCTAACGGTACAACCAAATACTCATTAAAAATCTCATACAAACCCTTATAATTTAAAACACAAACAGAGCTTGGGTTTCCTGTGCATAAACAAGGGTTGAGGTGTCAGCTTTTATTGTGCTGTAAATGTTGTATCAATTGATATCGACCCTAAAAATGTAATAAACAAATTATGACATATGTCAAGAGCCTAATATCATTTTTAGTCACTCTTTTTAATACCAGATCACTCACTCACTTGAAGACTTGCTTGTTTGCAATATGGCATTTTACAACAACATCCAATTTTCTAGCGTTCTGATTGGCTCTCCGCTATATGCAAAATAAGTACATACAATGAAATGACGTCACTCGCAAGCCGTGATAGCTTTGCAAAGTGCTTGAAAAATCACGGCGAGGTTTGTGAATTCAAATGGATGTTAACTTCGCTTCCAAAAACAAGAAAGTGAGGATTTCACAAGCATTTTATTAATAGGAGAAGTCAATCGGTGAGTCAAACTTCTTTGTAGTGTGCCATTTGGCAAAATGAGAGTTTTCTCTTGAGTGGAGAAAGTTTCGGCGAATTTGTACTTGTAGTCAGACTTTGTGACTAGTTCTCTCAGAGCTCAGAAGTTTTGAATTATATAACAATAACTTTTCTGATCCAGAAAAAAACAACTGAAAGGATTTCACATGCATGCATTCCGTCAATTACAGAAGATAATCGGTGAACCAAATTGCCATTTGTCTAAGAAAGCTTTCTCTCGGCAACAGTAATTAGAAGTGTTTACGTTTTGACTTTCAATGGCCTTTTTCGTATTACGCACTCATTTGAAGCTATAAGTGCTTCGTTGTTGTAAAAAAACAAATCGCACACATTTTGCCATTGTCTGTACTCGTATTGATCATAGAAATGACGCCATAAAATGTCCCAAACTTTGCAGTGAAACAACTCGCTACGCTCGTTGTTCCACTTGAGTTTTGAACATTTTATGGCGTCATTTCTATGATCAATACGAGTACAGACAATGGCAAAATGTGTGCGATTTGTTAATTAAAAACTCTTGAATAAAAACGATATCAAGCTCTAATTAACAATGATGTAATAATTTCTAATGCCCCCTTTATGGACCAAGTTTAATTGACAAACTTCTCATGTGCCGAATGAGATATACCCACCCTTTTCAGGTAGGATTACTGCAGTAAAGTTTATTTTCATCCTCCCGCTGTTTCTATCGTAACTAACCAGAGATGAGTTTACTATCAATGGTAAACTACGAAAAGGGGTCACATTAAAAAAAGGGTTTACTATAATTATAGTAAATAGCGCTTTACTGCAGTAAATTTTGGCAAGTGTGACCTCGGCCATTTCCATATACCCGATGATGTAGCAGATAGCTGTTTGCCAATTAATGCATACATGTACATTTGTAAACAATGCAAGCTCAGTTGCCAAAGAGGAGAACTACAGAGTTCTTTTCAAGGTATAATTTATTTTAACTACCGATCAAGGCTTCTCGTTTGCTTGGCAGTGCAGCGATTCAAATAATGGGCCATTGTTCCATCACTTTCTAAATTTATGTGACATAAGTTTTTTAGGGAGCCATGGCGTGGGTGAAATAATATGTACGTTTTTTTTACATGTACATGTACATGTAAGTTAGAGTTTCCCAAAGCATGAAGAATTGAGAAATTGGAATTGTGACCTCAGGCCCTAACAAAAAGTATTTTGTTTGTTAGTACTGTTTTGTAGGTCATGAATTACCATGAAATTCAAGTACAATTAGCATGTGTCGGTGGCTTGTTTGCTTCATTCTTTCAGCAGCTATCAAAGCAAAATGTCCTATGACTGTCAAAACACATGCTGGCTTGACTTTATAGAGTAGTTGTTTATAATTTCAAAACAGCTGTTACCACAGAATGCACAGGGCCAGGCCACTTTTCAAGCCAGCTCTTTTGCCAAGTCAGTTACATGTATTAATAGTCAAAGAGGTTAACAACAGAATACAGAAGGCAGTTCTTTTCAACTGAAGGTATACCATGGAGGCTTGCTCGTTTGCATGGGTATGAATTAAGAAATATTGAACGGTCATTCTTTCACCGCAAAACATGCTTTTTAAAAAATAAGGTTATGAAATTATAAACAACTACAAATGACAGTATATATATTGCTTGACTTTTGTCTTTTGATCACTTACATGTTTTGACAGACGAGTCATAAGACATTTTGCTTCACTAGCCACTGAAAGAACAAAGGAAACAAGCCACCGACACAAAGTCATGCTACATGTACATGTACGTTGTAAATAGTTTTACAATTTCATGGCTGTTCATGACCGTGATCCACTGCTCGGCAACTGAGCATGCACTAATTTATGCATCAGCAAACAGCTACATTGTACATTTACATTTGTAACTGCTATGTCATCAGTATGATGGCATTTTCTGCCTTGTTGCTGAGACGATACTTTGAGTTCAAATAATATTGTTAACAAATATTAATTAATGTAACGAGGTGACCCAAAACCTCACAAGCCTTAATGTTTTTTCTTGGGCTTAACCCTGCCACTTAATTGTTTTATTCTTTGTAAGTTTACTATTTATATTTGTGGCAAATAAATTCAACTGAAATTCAACTGAACTGCCTTATTGCTGAGATATCTCTTGCATGGGATGCAGTCAGGGGAGTGATAAGAGTCAGCTGTCTTCTCAGGCTAGTTTTAGGTGAGTCACAATATTATACTTTCAGGTGACCATGAATACCATTTTATCTTTGCAGGTTATGTAATCAGATATGTACTCCAACTGGAATGTGTCTTTTTGTAAATCTGGTGAAGTTCTATTCTATTACAATACAGTCACTGGTGAAGTTAAATGGCCACATGTGCCAGAATGTCCCATCAACGTACATGTAAGTACATTACATAGTTATATTTCCAGTTGGAGATACAGTATTATCTCCACTAGGAGATATCATAAGGCAACATAATATGGACTTTCGTTTATATGCTGATGACACTCATGTGATCAGTTAAGTGTACATTAACTTCAAATCATCCATTAACGCTTCTGTATTTAATTCCGAGCACAACATGTCGTTTCACGGCCCTTCTGATAAGGGCTGACCTCTGAAAAGCCCTTATCATTAGGGATTATATTCGAAATGCCCTAATGATTAGGTGTTTGACAAGCCACATGTGGTCACCAGCCCTAATGATTAGGGGATAGGCTGTAAAAGCCCTTAGCATCAGGGGTTTTAATGCAAAAACCCTAATGGTAAGGTCCTTTTAACACATACCTGAACTGAAAGCGTTGACAGATTTCTAAACATGAGAGCTTTTAGCCTAAAATATATCACTAGGAAATCGTTATTCCATCACTCACACTGATACCATAAAAAAGAAATATTGTATTAATAAAACACATAAAAAAGCATCCACACGTTGTCAGTGGTGGTCACTTACCTTGCATGTACTTCGCGTCTATCAGGCATTTTGTGTACGTTCCAAGCGAGATCACACTAAATTATTGGCGGGAAGTGTCATCTTCCTTTATTGGGCCGTTAAGCTCTCAGCTACCGAGGACGTTTGCCGTTGGATTCATATTTCATGAAGGTTACCGTTCTCCACTCACATCTCGCCCTTGTTAGGACAGAAAGAACAGCGAGACAACCGAACGAGAAGCTGATATATCACTATGCGATGTTTTGCAAGACGTGGACCGCGATGTAACATGAGATTTAACTCAAAGCAGACGACCTGATCGGAAATATTGGACCTACAACATACACGTACGTTGGGATCAAATTCCCTCACGCCTAAATACCATTCACTGAATATTAGACTCGATACTACAGCAATCCTTCTAAACGAGATTTCCGTTTTTTGCGTTTCTTTACTTTCAAATATTTGCCAGTTTTACATAAAATATATGAATTTGCGATCTTCAGAGTACAAACAAACACGGTGGCAGTCTGAATTTTAGTCTCCATTTCCCCATGTACTTTTCTTGAATTGATACACCAGCTGCATTATCAAGAGAAATACGACACTGATATGCTTTATAGTGTTGATATGTTTACTGAATGATGTTATGACCCCCATAAGATCCCATGTGAGATGAACTAGTGAATGTTTAGTTGTACGGCAGAATGTACTTTAACTTAGCAGAGTAATAGCTTGAGATAACAGCCGTCTCTCATGGCGGTTCATTTTGCTAGTAGAGTACAGGAATGTACAGAGCCATAACGATTAGCTAGCAGGGCTTTTTATGCTCTACTCCGCCGACATTAGTTGTAAAATCTAAGTTAACAGTGTATTCGGCGTTGTTAACAGAGCCCTAGCGATCAAGGCTTTACGTGGTATATTCCGCCGAGTAACGTTGATTTCAAAAACTAATCAGTATACATAGCCCTTGCGATTAGGGCTTTTCGCGATATATTCCGCCAAGTAACATAAATTTCAAAACCTAATCAATATACACAGCCCTAGCGATTAGGAGATAAACTAAGTCTCTAGTCAGGATTTCGAGTCAGGATCCGAGTCAGGATTTCGAGTCAGGATCCGAGTCAGGATCCGAGTCAGGATTCCGAGTCAGGATTCGAGTCAGGATTTCGAGTCAGGATTCGAGTCAGGATTTCGAGTCAGGATTCGAGTCAGGATTTCGAGTCAGGATTTCGAGTCAGGATTCCGAGTCAGGATTTCGAGTCAGGAATTCCAAGAAATTTATAATTACCGCTAATCGAGTGTGGACAACATGCGAGCCAGCGAGCCAACGATGCGAGCCATGCGAGCCATGCAAATAGAACATGCGAGCCATGAAAAAAAAAACTCGCATACAAAAAATAAATAAAATACTCACATACAATTGCTGCGAATTCCTGTTATGAAATTATTCTTGAATTTTGTTTATCAAAGTTGATGAAGATCTGGTGGATTCCCAGTCTGGACACAAATAGCGACAGGTTTAAATTAACATATTGCCGCGTCGCTGTAGTGATGAAAGATGTTTGATTTATCTCATTTTAAATGAACACTGTTCACTTTTGAAAAGTCTTTTTGCTTAGGCTTTCCTCTTGTTAGATACAACGATACTCTCGATCGTTTTGAAAATCCCAAGCGTAGTTTCTTGTATTCAGTAAAAGTACTGGAGAAGCCATTTGAGTGTTACACGCGCGCTGTACATGTACTGATGTAGCAATGCAAATTTAAAACAAATTCCCTGCCTTTACCTTTTATTTTAGATTTCAAAATAGGCATATAATAAAACTCTTATTAACCGATATACCTTTGTTATGTTTGAAAATATTTATTTGAGGTAATAATTATTGTAGACTTGCTATAATTCTCAAGCACGGCTCTCCAACCAGGCGCACCGAGATTTATGGGTCCGCGGACCCAGAAATGTTCATATGTACACGACAAAAATAGGTGTCGTGCCGAAACCTTTTGGGTCCGCGGACCAAATTTAGGGGTGTAAACACTCGGCCAAAATGCTTGGTACAGGCACCAATCGCATTCACACGACACGTTGTACAATGTAACCAACTGTTGCAAAAAGCTTTGCTATCGCTATTGATATTTATAGCTGTTGGCTCATCATCAGTTCAGCCGCGGATTTGGTGTCGGTGGCTCGAGTTACCATGTGTTTTCAGGGCTAGGGTTTTGGTTGCAAATGAATGCGAGAAGGTAAGTAATTCAGCTTCCGCCAGTGTGTGCTTTGCTTACCGGTTGTCGGTCAACTGGAGATTGGGAGTGATGCGAGTTGAAAAATGCGAGTTGCAAGAAAAAGTAAGAAAACTGAGATTAGAGTTCCTGCAATGGTAAATGCTTTTTGAGATGGAAAAAATCTAATTTTCCGTATACAAAAACTCCAAGTCAGTCTGGGTCCGCGGACCCTTAAATCTCGGTGCGCCTGGATCCCAAGAAAAATGAACCAGCGTATACATGTACCTCGCTGGACGTTTATTTTGTTCTTTTTACCCTCACAGTTATTCAGAGGTAAGTCCTTTCTAATTCTAATTTACAATATTTCGATTGCAATCACAATTCAGTTCAATTTATTACTTAGTTTAACTATTCCCTTTCTTCTATCTAATTCTTCCAGCGACGAGAAAAATGTGCATCTTGACGAAGTCCTACCTCCCCCCTCCACATTTCTAATGGTGCCTCCCTTGGACACTGAAAACAATTCCTTTATGGGAGTACCCCTTCCTCCATAAAGGTGAGACATACACTAGGGGACATGCAAAATGTCTCCTGGTGTGTGCTCACCTTAAAGAGTGTCTGGCTGCATTAATATATATATATATATATATATATATACACTGAAACAAAAAAACTCTGCAAAAGACTTATATATATCATATATATATATCCTTTATATTTCCATCAAACTTTCTTGACAGTTGTTGCTTTGGTAGACACAAAGAAACATAATAGGCTTTGTTTTCCTTTGTGTTTGACGGTAACGAAGTAGCAAGTTCAACTGTGAAACTCTGCCATTTTGGCCTGCAATGTTTTGATAACACATTTTCAATAGTAAAAGCGGTAGCCGGTCAGTCGCCTTTCTTTAGTTGCTCAATAATCTTAAGGCCGGTTTACATGACGCATTTACTGATCCCGAGGCAAGATGTGTCACGAGTTGAAAATGAGTTGTTTTGTGTATGACTTTATCTCTCATAACATTGCATTTTTTTACAGGGAATGATGATAATTCAACTATAAAGAAATTTGATAAGAAATACGCCGCGGGATTAAACGTGTCATGCAAACAGGCCTTTAGATGAGTACTGCTGACTAGCTTTTCTGCGAGTTTAGGACAACTCATTTGCATAACGTCCCTTAAATGACGTCATTTCAAGGATTTGTAATGCTTTTTATAGCAATACAACGACCATAAATCGCCCAAAAAATGGTTGAACATTTTTTACTGGTTGAACTTTACTGCGCCCAAATAAATGATTTCTGGCTAGGGCTTATAGGCACTTTAACTCGAGCTCCGAAGCCGTCATAACTTTTAAGATTTTTGCCAAATTCTTCTCAAATCTTCACAAATAGTACACAATTTATTGATACAACTGATAAAGTCAAAATGTGACCCGATCACACATACTAATGACGTAATTGTGACGTAAGGCAACCCCACTTTTTGACATTTTGAGCCGGCATTACTCGAAATCTAGTCGAACGATTTTTTTTCAAACAACTGGAAACTGTTCAAACTTATAACACACATACACAGTGCAAATTTTATCGAAACCCTTAGGCGGAATTGGCCAAAATTTGGGCTGTGAATTTCTCATCTTACTAACGTTGTCAAAGTTGAAAGGACCGTAGCTTTCTGTCAATGGAAGTGATTAAAATCCAAGCTGGTTAAAAGTATTTCCCAAAGCTTAGTAAATCTTGATAGCAAACAAAATTGTGCTACCAAAACTGAACAAAACAAAAGTTGTGAATATTTATTTCGATAGAGTAGAAAAGTGGAAAAATTGCAAAAACTCAAAATCTACAAATTTCAGGTTTTCAAAAAAGCCGCTCAATAGAATGTTTTTAACATTTCTGAGCTATAAATTCAATCTTTCATAAGAGTAATACACCAAATCCTATCGCTGAGAAATATCTACAATTGGAGATAGAATTTTTCAAAGAGGAGCACATCAGAGCCGAGGTTTTGGATAGTGCTTTGCTTACAGCGAAATATGAATCAACCAAAAATTTAAATACTCCGAATCCTTAGTATATATATATATATATATATATATATACAGTCGTTGCCGTTAATGTTGTCCTGGACATATGCACATATGGATTTATAGCCTTTGTTCAGTTCGCACCTTTTACACAAAGAACGGTAATCATCCGAGAACGCGCCCTTTTTATTTGGTAACAAAGAGCCACGGTGGTCTAATGGTTAACGCTCTTGCTTACCAGTTCGAAAGCCCCGAGTTCAAGTCTCAGTATTGGCATTTTTGTTACTGCGAAGATTTTTTTCATTTCTTTTTCCCCTTTTTTTCTGACTGAATTCCCTTAAAAGCTTTTATTTCAAACGTGACAACAAGAACGGAGCTCTTTTTAACCTTTGAAATGCCGAGGACACCTATCATCCACATCTATTTTATTAAGGGATGTTCGAACATTTCTTTTGCAAAAGCTTCGACTGCCGCAGGGAATGTAGTATTTTGATCATCGACATCGTCCATGGCGTAGCTTCAAAAGTTTGTTATCGTTTGTCAAACACTCATAAACCTTACGCCGAGTACACGGCATTAATTCCATGTGAGTTCTTTTCCTTCACAAAGAAAAAAGCTTCGTCAACTTATGCAAGCATTACTATGGGTTTCAAAGAGAATTCTGGACAATTTCTGGACTACCGGATATTTTCAAAACTGTCCGCTCCGTGTCTCGCGGCCGATGTTTTCGAAATCTCGAGGGGAAAAAATGAGGTCGCTCGCTCAGTCTGCCTAAGTTCAGAAAATCAGTACGAATGAAATTAATAACACTTGCTAAAATCGCTTCCTACTTCTAAACAAAGATATAATACTTTGAATCAGTGGGTATCTAGCATTTTCAAAACTGTTTCTGGTATATACATGTAAGCCCGGCACAGTGTAAGAAAAACAAATTACGCTTTTTCAAACCCACAACCATCAACAGAATCGCTACACCGTTCTAAACGAAAATAGCGTAATTTGGGCGTACTCAGTCAGTGCTGGTATAATTATCTACTTTGAAAGTCTGGGAAAAGTTGAGACCGTTTCAGGTTGAAAGTATTATTTTAGCTACATCGTCCGTTCTTATCCAATATAAAAAAAGAAACTGCAAAAAGAAACATATGTAAACAAAACAAAAAGACAAGAAAAAAAAAATACGATGCCGATACTGAGACTTGAACTCGGGGCTTCGAACTGGTAAGCAAGAGCGTTAACCATTAGACCACCGTGGCTCTTTGTGACCAAATACAAAGGGCGCGTTCACTGCTGATTACCGTTCTTTATGTAAAAGGTGCGAACTGAACAAAGGCTATAAATCAATATGTGGATATGTCTAGGACAACATTAACGGCAACGACTGTATATATATATATATATATATATATATATAGTGGCCCGAGTGAAAGCCCAGTGGGCGGCTTGTTCCAATATACATTCTATATAGCCGCTCTACGTAGCTGTATCGTAGCCGTATTTTAGTGCGTTCCCGAATCCATAGCGCTAAACCCATGAAACATCAACAGTTCTGTAACACACATGCGACTTCTAAATAAACTAAAACCTATAACAATCATCATTTCGTGACAACCGTTGTTTCCATCGATTTTCCAGCGAGAATCGAAAAAAAGTCACCCTTGTTGATGTTTCCACAAGGGTCCGGCCAATTTTATAATTAATTTCCTCTCAGAATTCAGTTTCGCTCGTTTTTCTTGTTCTGTCATTTTTTTTCGGTTTAATACTTTTCTTCTTTACCCTACTAGTTCGTTCATGTCATTTGCAGTTCGATAAATCGTTTTTGCAATCCGAAAAGTAGTTTACTGATTCAGTTCTGTACTGATTCGATTCATATCCGTAAGCCAATATATGTTCTGTTCGGTTTCGGTCAGTTCAATTTTCTCAATTTCTTTGTGTATTAAAGGGCGTCAAACAGTTTCAACATTGGGTTCGGTTTCCAGTTCTATTTATTCTATTCATGCACTCAGCTCAGTTTTTTTGGTTCATATCTAATCATGTCCATACTCTACACTGAATTGACTCTAGTCCGGGTGAGCGAACTGGAGAACAGAGACTGAACTGAATGCAGTTCTAAACTTCTTGGCTCTTTTAATCTCTGTTCTGTTTATTTCGGTCTGTTCATCTCGTTTCTGTATCTGGAGAATAATGATTCCGAAAGGTCGTCAAAAAAAGTTTGCTTTTTATCGTTAATCGGAAAGAAAGTCTAATTCTCTTGGACTTGGCTAGCTCAGCCGATCTTCGAAATTTCCACTCTGCACGGCGACAGATCATGTCTTTTCCCCGCCATTTTTGCCTGTAACATTTCAACTCGCAACACGCACTTTCCAACTCGCACTTTCCCTATCCCCGGTCAACTGAATAAGGATTTGTATGAGTGTTTCATCATCAGTACTGGAAAGAATCGATTGAACTTTAATTTGTCTGGCTAAATTTTGTTTTTGATTAATTATATTTTTTTTGCATGGCTCGCATGGCTCGCATCGCTGGCTCGCACATTGTACAACCCTACAGGTCCGTTGGCCGGTTAACTATGACTATACGAAGTATCCTAGGGATAAAGGGGTTAGCAAACCAGGTTCTGGATGCCAGAGGACCATCTCGCTATAAAGTTTACTGTCAGTAAACTTAGCTTAGCAAGAAGGCCCGGATAATTCCTACCCTAAAATCCTGACTCGGATCCTGACTCGGATCCTGACTCGAAATCCTAACTCGAATCCTGACTCGGATCCTGACTCGAAATCCTGACTCGAATCCTGACTCGAATCCTGACTCGGATCCTGACTCGGATCCTGACTCGGATCCTGACTCGGAATCCTGACTCGGATCCTGACTCGAAGGATAGGTACCCTCAGCGATTAGGGCTTTTCGCATTCTATTTGCTTTATTTAATAGAATTTTACGAGCCGAAACGTACCGATCAAAATTTTATTTTCCATGCTTGGTTGAGCAGGTGACGTGATCAATTGACGTGATCATTTGACAAGTTATTTTGATTACTAGCGTGATTGGCTAAGACGCAATGAAAGACTTACAAGAATGCCTCTGATTGGTTAAAATGTGACAGATGTCCGACTCTTGACACTTAACTGATTCCGATCTAAATAAAGATCAGTTCGAAGAAGTTCGATGACAGTTCTTGAATGAAATGGCTATAAAAAGAAGCAAAATTCGATATAAAAAGCCGACAAATATCAATCTTTTACGGACAAAATGTGCAAGCTAAGTCAGTTCAGTGTTTTAGCGAGAATCTGCCCTGTTGAAGCCACACTGCTGAACGTATACCTGAACTGTGTTTATGGAACACGAGTTGAACAAACTTCCAGACCCTACAAAGCTGGTAGAAAGAGAAGCCACATCCACAGAAAACGAATTTGTAGCTGCAGCTTGACCTGAGGATGGATTCAGACTGGATGTGTTGTGTTCAGGTGGCTCTGAAGCTTGCCCGGTAGCTGATCCCGTTTCGAGAGCATTGGTTAAAATGTTGGAGCACGAGCGAAGCTGTTCAGTGGTAGGACGATGGTTGTAGTTCTTGATGCTTTGCTCATTTCGGTGACCAGATATATTCATTATGTGCCGACTAGGAACTTGTGCATCTGACCAGAGTGTTATTGCTGTGGCTCTGACACAATGGTTTGTGTAGATTTTGGACAAAGCAGCATCTTTGGAAATTTCTTTCATCGTGCTTGTCAGCTTGTTGATGCCGAGCGGCTTGTTGTCGTACCAGATGGTATCAGTATTCGACCACTTTTTCTTTGGATACTGAAAAAAGGCATTGCAGATTCCATTTCTCTTTGAAAGATAGAGCTTAAGGCAGCTTACTCCATCAATTCCAGGGTCTCCTGATGTGGTGTACATTCGTCCATATTTCTCAAAGCTCTCTACGTCTGCCGTACCACCGGGATGGTTTTTGGTGGCTTCATCGTGTGTCATGGTAACATATTCCCGGTCCTCATCATCTCTGTTGAAAGTAAAACTGTCTGCTTTCAGTTCTCTCAATCCTTCACGACCTCTACGGCACCAGTACAGCATAATGTGGAACCAAACATTCCTTAGGAGCCCAAGAGGAGTGATTCCTCTCATCACATTACTGGACCTCAGTTTCAGTATATCTCCGGACTCGAGAACTGGCTTATGCAAAACATTTTCTTTCCCATCCATTTTTTGCACAGTTTAATATCTGGTTTGACTGCTGAAAATCAGGATTTTTGGTGAACTTTAGACCTCTGTTCAGTGGAGGATTGTTTAAGTGGCGCTCGATGCCGTTTCTGATGCTGAGCAAAGACGATCGGCCACAGCACTGGCCATCTTTGGTTCTCGCCTCGGCATAGAATTTGCGAAGCTGACCATCAAGTTCGCTGTTTGCCATTTCGTGGAGCTGTTTTTTGCTTCCTCTGGTAGCACACCAATCTGTAAAAATACCCTTGTTAAATAACCAATGGCAAAGGTAGGGAAACGCAGTAGTTTGAAAAAGATGTAAAATGTAACTACAGTCAACTCTCGCCTTGCGGACACCCCGCTATTACGGACACCCCGCTATTACGGACACCCCGCTATTACGGACACCCCGCTATTACGGACACCCCGCTATTACTGACACCCCGCTATTACGGACACCCCGCTATTACGGACACCCCGCTATTACGGACACCCCGCTATTACGGACAGCAGCCAGATCCCCGGCGAAAGCTATAGAGGTTTGACTGAAAACAGCTCCCGTTATTGCGGACTCTCGCTATTACGGAATTGCGGACACTTCACGTGATCCCAACGTAACAATTTTATTGTTTAGCTCTCGTTATAGCGGACACCTCATATCATATGTGTACTGTACTGTAACACAGGAACATTACATTGAGATGCCAAATGTCTGTCATTTCCAAAGCTGTAAATAAGCTTAACTACAGTAGTCTATAATCAAATTTCAAGAGCAAA
Source organism: Actinernus sp. WN-2022 (assembly GCA_030867875.1). NCBI lineage: Eukaryota > Metazoa > Cnidaria > Anthozoa > Actiniaria > Actinernidae > Actinernus > Actinernus sp. WN-2022. The sequence continues at coordinate 74,216,238 of JAOWCC010000577.1, forward strand.
GGGAAGCGCTTATTTACGCTTATTTACGCTTATTTACTTATTTACGTCTGAGCGGACAATTGTTCAGTTAACAGTGTTATTGTTCAATACATGTGCAAAAATAAACATTTCCATGTTTAAATTCAAATTTTTTTTCGCACCCCGTTATTACGGACTCTCGCTATTACGGACACCAAATCACGGTCCCGAGGGTGTCCGCAATAACGAGAGTTGACTGTATTAATAATTATTACGTAGCGTCTAGCGATACATTTGTTGTTGTTGTTGTTAGTTTTAAGCTTGGCGCAGCCGGTTAAACTGCTACTTTGCTGTAGCTAGTCACACAAATTTGCTTGATTAGTTTTCATCAATACTTAACATATGCAGTGTTAAAGGAAACTCACAAATCCAACCATTACCTTACCTTCAAATAGTCTTACCGCCCATTTGGTGTTTTGTTTCGTTGACTGTGCCCGAGACTTTTCTACCACAGCGTCAAGCTCCTTGTCACTGAGAACAGCGAATCTGCTTTGTTGATGTTCCTCCTCTTTTTTTATCCCACTCATTCGGCTTGGTTACTTCATCAACTAAGTCTATAAGCTCTTTGTCGATGCCATCTTGGAAAATGTCTTCAAAGTCTAGGGTAAAATTAGGCATTTCCTCCATTTTGACACGAAATGTTTAGCCGAAAACTTTTCCATGTCTCTATAATTTCACAAACCAATCAGATCGCGCGTTACTCCTTTCTATGTCTCTATACTCTCACAAACACATGGTTTTTGACCAATCAGAGAGCGCGTTAGTAACTATCTATTATATAATCTAAATATGTCACATGGCCCTAGCGATTAGGGCTTTTGACGTTCTATTCTCCCGAGTAACTTAGATTTCACAACTTAATCAATATACATAGCCCTAGCGATTAGGGCTTTTCGCTGAATATTCGGCAGTGCTAAAACGGAGCCCTTACGATTAGCCGGCTTTTCACGAAATACCTGAGATAATTCTTGTCAAATCTAAGTTATTCGGCAGTGCTAAATCGAGGCCCTTACGATTAGGCTTTTTCACTCTATTCGGCACTGATAAAACGGAGTCCTTACGATTAGCCGGCTTTTCACGATATACCCGAGATGAGCTTGTCAAATCTAAGTTATTCTGCAGTGCTAAAACGAAGCCTTGACGATTAGCCGGCTTTTCACGATATATACTCGAGATGGGCTTGTCAAATCAGGAACACCCAACGAACTGTTCTGCAAAATAACTGTTCTTCTGGGCCACTCGGCTGGCAAATTCTGCACTTTGGAATTTCTTGGCTGGCAAATTCTGCAGTCTGATACTAAATAATAATATAACGGAGCGATATTTGTCAGCTGGTAAATTCTGCAGTCCGATATAATTACATAATAATAATATAACAGAGCGATATTTCTCAGCTGGCAAATTCTGCACGTACCTGTTGTTTCACAGGTTTTTAAAAATACCGAATTCTGCAGGTTAGCTCAGGTTTTTATTCTTAAAATAAAAATATAGCGTTCTATATTTCAGTTAAGCCCTGTACAAACCGTTTCAACATTGGAACAATATTTAGTGTTGGAGCCGATCTTGAAACAGGTTTAAAATGTTGAAAGGTGTTGAGATATAGAAATCATTTAAAAACAGTTTTCGGTCTCTACAAGTCTCCAGGGTATGTACCGCCCTGGTCATCAAATGTGGACCCCGTTTAAGAGTAGTTTCGTGTTAATTTTGATACCCCGTTTTAGAGTTTGATTAATTTTGATACCCCGTTTTAGAGTTTGCCGGTATTGTCCCAAGACGGATTGAATGTAATACGTAACACGCGTTGCGCTGCTTGACAGAGTCTGTCGGATCAACACCTTCAACATCTTCAACTTCTAAATGAACCACACACAAACTGATCTTCAAAAAAATATACTTTAACCCTAGCTGGCATATTCTTCACTTGTATTTTTCAGCTGGGAATATATGTAAAAAAATGTTTTGCTGCTGGCAAATTCTGCACTTAAATATTTCAGCTGGGAATATATTCAAAAAAATATTTTTGCTGCTGGCAAATTCTGCACTTAAATATTTCAGCTGGGAAATTTAGAAATTCTTCATGAACTTTAGGCTGGCTGGCGCTGCAGAACAGCTGTTCGTCTGCCAGCTGAAAAACAATTCCCTTAAATATGTTTAAATACATCTGATTTGTGTTCCTGTCAAATCTAAGTCATTTGGCAGTGGTAAAACGAAGCCATAACGATTAGGGTTTTCACGATATGACCCGAAATCTAAGTTATTCGACAGTGCTAAAACGAGCCGTTAAACTCTCTTACGAGTAGGGCTTTTCACGATATTCGGCATTGCTAAAACCGAGGCCTTACGATTAGGCATTTTCACATTCTACCCGAGAAGAGCTAGTCAAATCTAAGTTATTCGGGAGTGCTAAAACGGAGTCACGATATAACCCGAGATGAGCTTGTCAAATCTAAGTTATTCGGCAGTGGTAAAACGAAGCCTTAACGATTAGGACTTTTCACGATATGACCCGAGATCTAAGTTATTCAGCAGTGCTAAAACGGAGCCCTTACAGCCGGCTTTTCACGATACGATATACCCGAGACGACCTTGTAAAATATAAGTTATTCGGCAGTGCTAAAACGGAGCCCTTACGATTAGGCCTTTTCACATTCTACCCGAGCAGAGCTTGTCAAATCTAAGTGATTCGGCAATGGTAAAACGGAGCCCTTACGATTAGGGATTTTTACGATATCACCCGAGATGAGCTTGTCAAATTTAAGTTATTCGGCAGTTGTAAAACGGAGCCTTAACGATTAGGGCTTTTCACGATATTTACCCGAGATCTAAGTTATTCAGCAGTGCTAGAACGGAGGCCTTAATACGTTTAGGGCTATTCACGATATTCGGCAGTGCTAAAACGGAGACCTTACGTTTAGGGCTATTCACGATATTCGGCAGTGCTAAAACGGAGCCCTTACGTTTAGGGCTATTCACGATATTCGGCAGTGCTAAAACGGAGCCCTTGCGATTAGGGCTTTTCGCCATGTACCGGCTTTTTACGTTCTATCCCTTGTCGAGCTTGTCAAATCTAGTTGTGAAATCGAAGTTTCTCGGGAGTGTTGAAACAGAGCACTATGACGCCGATAAACAGGCTTTTCGTGTCTCAAGATGAGCTTGTCAAACCCTAGTTGTGAAATCAACGTTATTCTGCAGTGTTAAAGCTTCCGGACATTTAATCTGCCCCCTTTTTAGGCCACAAAATAGGTACTGTTTGCAGAATTCTCGCGGACGTGCTGCTTATTCATATACAATATGATTCTGATAATTGTAGAAACTATATAATTGTTTTCCAGTAAACACATGCCTCCCGTTTTGTGCATTGCTGTTCTGAGTAGAACGTCGGGTAGAACGTGAAAAGCCCTTATCGGTAGGGCTCCGTTTTAGCACTGCCGAATAACTTAGATTTTACAAGCTCTTCTCGGGTAGAATACGAAAAGGCCTAATCGTAAGGGCTCCGTTTTAGCATCTGCAAGAATTGGATTAGCTAGATGAGTTTTCCGGACTAGCCGTTAACTAATCCTGCCGTTTTATTTAGGCAATGTAGCGGCCGTGTTCTGATGAACTATACAACTAAGAATAACAGAGATCGTATCGTTGCGGACTTGTGGTTATGACCTATGTCATGGAATGGCTCACTCTCATGTTACCACTTACCGTTCGAAAACATTCCCGCATATTTCACTCGGCGTTGTATTTTAATCTCTCTCAAAGGAGAAAATATGATATTCTGTCGAACTGCAGATTTCTTCACATGAAAAGATATGATATGAAACGGACATTTTCTTTTAAATTGTTGATTTAACACAATTTTTTGTGACCTTTCACGAGAAAACGCACACTAACGCTTTTCCGTTTAGTGCTCTAAACCGTTTGTTATCCGTTTAAACGGGTAAAAAGGTCGTTTAAACGTTTTCGAAAATCGTTTAAACGGTTTTGAAATTCGTTTAAACGATTTCAGAAATCGTTTGCTTTTCCAGCCTGCCCGTTTAATTGCCTTGGCAAACCGTTTGATTGAAGCGCTTCGTACTTCACCTTGAGAACTTATCTTCTTTTTGTTTTGACAGATCGATCTAGTCGGCATATTTCTTACCGCGGGTGAGCCTTGGTGAGCGTCCTCTGCCATGGACGAGCCAGTAAACAAACGTGCACCCTCATCGAGTTACTGTAGCTCGCATCGCTAGAACTTCAAGAAGTTCGACCCAAAAGAAGTTCAACTTAATTCAAACAGTTCGAAACTCGATTACTTATGGGAATTGCGTAAAGTGTACTATCTGTTGGTGTGTATAAATAAACTGTGACCTCTCACAGGTTAAACGGGCCTTTTGCGGAACTCTAGTCGCGCTCTTAGTCTCCGCTGTCGCTGGTTTCACAGACTGAATCTTCACAATACTTCGATAGTTTTCTTCGTTTATTTCTACGTCCTCACTTCATTACAATCTGTGCGTTCTGATCTAACTGTGCATTACAAGCTTTCTTTGTATTCGAGTCCTTTGTTCTTAAAAGTTAATAATGCGATTACAGTACTTGTCAATCAAGATTAAGTTTACGACAACTAATTACTTACTTACTAAACCAATAGCCTAAGCTTCTACAATTTACCGCTTCTGTATCATAACAATAGCTATTTCCTGGGCTGTTTTACCATCCGAGCGTTTTCAATTAATTAAGGCTAACTCTAAGGTAATTGTTTAACGTTCATTATGGTAATTACTACCGGTATCAATTAACTACCTGAAAGTTTCACAACACACTCCCCTCCTTGACTCGTCTACGAGTCAAGCATGCTCCTAGTTTTCCAGCTAGCGTCTAAAGCTGCTGCGCGCCTTGGAGTGCTTCTCACTATCGGAGCCTCCACTGTTACCGTGCTCGGTAGCTCGGCCCGGTTCTCGCTTGCGCTATTTACCTCAAGAGGATAGAGCTTTTGTACCGGTCTGGACATGCGTATAGGCCTCCCCCTTGTGATGACTCGGATGTTTGCTCCTCTAACAACATTATCCCTACCTTTCACTAAACTCTCTACAACTGCCATCTTCCAACTACCTCTTTTACTGTTGTCCTCTTGCACTGTCACTACGTCCCCAATCTGAATAGCTCTTCCCTCTTTACCTGCCTTACTACGATGATACTCTCTGAGTCCTGTAAGATACTCGTTTCTCCAACTGCTCCAAAAATGTGCTAATCTAGTGCTGAGATATCCAAACCTCTCCCTGCAGCTACTAGTACTATCTCTACCTACGTCGTCCGGTTCCGCGAGTTCATCTGGCACAGACTTTATTCGCCGGCCAAAAATCAAATGTGACGGTGTTAACACTTCCTCGTCTGCCTCATTGTACTCGTACGTTAGCGGCCTGCAATTTAAAGTTGCCTCTACCTCCACTAACACTGTTAGCAGCTCATCGAACGTTAACCTCGCATTGCCTAACACCTTCCTAAGACATCCCTTAACATTTCCTACCATTCTCTCAAAAAATCCTCCCCACCAGGGAGCCTCTCTCGAGATTAAACCTCCACTCGATTCTCCTAGTATCTAGATCCTCTCTTACTGCTGGGTGGCTGAACAGCTCGTTCAATGCCTTCTCTGTTGCCTGAAATGTCTTGGCATTTTCTGACACTATAAGTGTGGGTGTACCCCTTCTGGCTACAAATCTCCTCAGACATCTCCTAAACGCTGCTGCTGACAAATCTTCAACTAGTTCTAAGTGAAGCGCTCGGGTCACGCAACACGAAAATAAAGCTATGTACACTTTAGTCATACCTCCTGCTCCCTTGGTGTACATCGGTCCCGCGAAGTCTACTCCTACCTTTGAAAACGGTGGTGACTCTCTCACTCTGAACTCCGGAAGTGCTGCGGTAGGTGGCGCGCTATAGGCCTTGCCTAACAACTTCTTACACGTAACACAACTCCCCACCACCTTCTTCACTAACTGTCTACCCTTTGGTACCCAGTACCGTGACCTAAGCTCGGCCAGTGTGGCCCTAACACCGCTATGGTGAACTCTACTATGACACTCTGCTATAATCAGCTTAGCTAATCTGTGGTCTTTAGGCAAAATGATCGGCCTCCTAGCGTCAAATTCTAAGTCAGAATTTACTAGCCTTCCCCCGCATCTCAAGATTCCAGCACCCTCGGTGATCTCCAGTTCACTTTCCAATTGCTTGAAATTGCCTTGTTTCTTTAACTCTGTCTGTGCCGCTTTCACCCACTCAATTTCTGCTTCGCTCAACTCTGTCACTTGTAACATACCTGCAAATTTCTCTTCTTTACCGACTTTTCTCTTCAAGTTACTTACAAATCGCTTTACCCATGCAGTCACACGCACTAGTCTTTCAAATCTACCGTACCTGTTTATATCTATCACATTGCTGATACCTAGCGTCTGCTGTACCTCTACTATCAAGGCTGACACAGTTTTCTTCTCTTCCTCACGGCTTTCTGGGGTTTGCACATTTTCCTCCGCAACTGGCCATTCGCCTCGTTTTCGTGTCAACCATTCTGGGCCTTCCCACCAGAGCCTGTCTTCCTTGAGCGTCGACGCTAGTGCCCCCCTGGACCCTATGTCTGCTGGGTTGTCTTCACCCGGGCAATGTTCCCAGTCCTCTTTGCTCGTCAACTGCAAAATTTTGTTGACTCTGTGGCGGACAAATTGCTTCCACTCCCCTCGGTTCCGTATCCAGCACAGCGCGGTCTTGCTATCCGACCAATACTTAGTGCCACTCACCTCTAACCGCGTCTCTAACGCCCGCCTTACCGTGTCCATGAGCTGGGCTAATATCCAAGCAGACATTAACTCTTGGCGAGGGATCGTCAGACTCTTTAGAGGTGCTACTCTGGTCTTGCTGGCTATCAGTCTTACGTGACTTCCTTCGTTCGTCCGGTAGACGAGATATACATGTACCATGGCACAATAAGCTTTGCTGCTCGCGTCACCAACACCGTGTAGGCAGCACTCGAGAACTTCTTCCTTTGTATGTTCATACAAACATCTGTGGACTGTAATTTCTTTCACTCTCGACAAGTCTTCAATCCACGCGTCCCATTTCCTCCTTGCGTCTCCTTGAAGTTCATCGTCCCAGTCCAATTTACCCTTACAAAGCTCTTGAAATAGAATCTTTATACACTGTACTTACTAAAACCGGTCCGATTATTCCCAGCGGATCAAACAAACCTGCTAATAAGCTTAACACGCTACGCTTGGTTGACCGTGCTCTAGCCGCTTTGTCGACAATCTGCCTGAAACTAAAATTAATTGTGTCTTCTTCACAATTCCACTGTAGTCCTAAAACCTTTTCAGAACTTAGCTCCGGCCCCAATGTTAACTTTGCGTAAGTCTCAGAGTCACCCGTCACGCCTTTGTAGTTTTCTTGTTGACAGCGCCTAGTTTCTTTCTCTCCGTCTGCTATGCGCTCTCGCAAATTCTTATTGTTAGTCTTCCATTTCCGCAGCTTAAAACCGCCTTCTGCTAACCTCTGTTTGCCTGTACGCGTCGTCTGCGTTGCTTTCTCCTGATACCAGATCGTCAACATAGAAACTCTCGAAGAGCTTGCTCGCAAATTCCGGATCCGATTCTTTGAACTTCGAAATGTGATGTCTAAGCGTTGCGTTCAACAGAAATGGCGATGAATTTAACCCAAATACGACGCGGCTAAAACGATAAACAACGGTTCTTGAGCTAGGGTCAAGCACATCTTCTAACCACAAAAACCTGAGGCAGTCCCTGTCCGCTTTGTCTACCTCTATGTTTAGAAACGCTTTCTCTATATCTCCAATTAGAGCTACTCTTTTCTGTCTAAACCTAACTAAGATGTCAAATAGCAGAGGATTCATCGATGGCCCCACATGAAGACAGTCATTGAGTGATACCCCCTTACCGTTTCTTTCCTTTGCTGACGCATCGTATACGACCCTTAGTTTAGTGGTGCTCGCTTGTCTACGTATTACCGGTAAATGTGGCAGATAACTTTCTAACTCCATGACCTTCTCTATAATTCCTGCTTCAGTTGTTCTTTAATTACCGAGTCGTACGCTAGTGGCACTTCTGGTTCTTCCCTGAGCTTTTTTACTTGACCCTTCAATCGCGACATGCTATTCGCGTAATTACTAGGCAAACTCTCGTGACCTACTTTCCAATTCCAGGGTAGTTTTACCGAGTAACTCTGTCCAGTGAACGATATATTATCAGCAAATTCTTCACATACCTCGTCACGCTCCTTGATGCCTATTGTTTCTAAGTCCCACAGCATCTGAATGTCTCTGTCTAGTTTCTCTGTCTTCGTGTTATTCTGAGCTACAAAATTGCACTGACTTTCCTGCCCTCGGCGCAATTCACTACCTCTCAAGGGACCTGAAAGAACCCATCCTAATTTTGTCTCTATCGCTACCGGGTCATCTATCTTCCCTCTTATGGTACGACCGGTCTGAAACCTCCACAGGAAGTCTGCTCCTATCAAAACGTCTATCTCTAAACTTTCTTCATGCCTGCAAACATCCGAAAGCCATACACCCCTTAAATGCGAATACTCTTTTCGTGCTAACTCTAGATGTTCATTCTGAATGTTTGAAATATCCGGAACTACAAACGCTTCTATGCGCATAACTTCGCCGCCTCCTGTTGGGGAGCAACTACGCCTCTTAACATAGACTCAGTGGACTTGCGCCCAAACGTGCTTACGCTTAACCAGTCACTCCTTATAGGTTCTAAAGACATAGTCTGTACCGCGCGCTCTGTTACAAATGATTTGTGACTCGCTGAGTCAAACAAAACTCTAATCCTTCGCTCCCCTTTTCCCTTAAGTAAAGCTTGTGCGGTCTGTAAAGCCACACGATTTCCGGTCCCAACATGCATGCTATTAGGCGCGCTAGCCGCGGCGGCCGCTTGGTTACTGACCGCCCCACTTCCCTCGGGGTTTTGTACCTCGTGCATACAAAGTGACGTATGGTGCTCGCCCTTACACCACTTACAAGTTACCTTAACCCTACAATCCCGGGCTCTGTGGCCTTTCCTTACACATTTAAAACATCTACCATATTTACCCACAAGTCTCTTACGTTCCTTGGGGTCCGTGTTCACGGTGCAGTCCTCATGCACGTGTCCGCCTCGGCAAAATGCACAGTTCTCTCTGCTTTGGCCCGTCAACAAAGTACTCGCGATTGATGGCCCACTGCTTCTCTTTCTCCCTTCGTTTCTGTACATGTCATTATGCATTTCACCATTCCTCACAGTTCTGTCCTGACGATTTAGCTGATATTCTTCCCGCAGTTCGACTTCCTTTCCCACAGCATCAAGTAAATCCTTCATCTCCCACTCCAAATGATTTTCTCCCCTCGTTATAGTCAGTCTCAAAGGCTCTGGCAGCTTTTCCAAAATAGAGGGAACAACAATACTCGAGTACCCGGAATCTTCCACGTTTAAAGCCACTAGTCCTCTATAGTCTCTGAGTCTCTACAGTATCGTAGAGTGCTCTCAGCCGTGAAGTATCTCTCTCGTTATAAACTGGCAACACCTTCATCAGCTCGTTGATGTGCGCCCTTTGAATGGCCGCTTTCTTCCCAAAACGCCTCTTCAACAGTTCTACGGCCTCTCCATAGTTCGCCGCCGTCAGCGCAAATCCAGCAATCGTTGACTTTGCTGGTTCTTCTACCAGTCCTTTCAGATATGAGAACTTGTCGATGTCTGAAAGGGCGTCGTTATGTTCAATGGCGCTCTCGAATGAGTCCCAGAACTCCTGCCACTCGTGCACTTTTCCCGTAAATTTCTTAACCTCCAGTTTAGGTAATCTCACGCGTACTTGCCTCCTCTCGTGTGTATGCTGTTCGTGTTGTCCCGCTTGAGGGCTCGCCGGCGGTGTAGCTTGCGCTGCTGGAGCCAATCGCTCTTCGATGAACTTCACCGCAGTTTTGATTTTCGCTCTTAGGGTGCAACTTCGCTCGATCTCCTCGGCGATTTCTTCATCCGTTCCATCCTCATCCTCTATCAGCGGTAGTATTTTTTCGTCTAACGTGCTGATCGCAGCGAGTTGCTCTTCTAGCGAAGACTTCAATTGAAGCGCCTTCTGTCTCACGCTCTCACTGTACTCGCTGCTCATGCACGCCGTCATTTGGGAGAATATCTTGGCCACGAACACTCGATGGCCTGTTCTCATTCTTTTCTTTTTCCTCAGTTGTTCGGCCATTTCCAAACCAACTCAGTACTATCCGGCTCGAAGGACCACGTTTTGCGGAACTCTTGTCGCGCTCTTAGTCTCCGCTGTCGCTGGTTTCACAGACTGAATCTTCACAATACTTCGATAGTTTTCTTCGTTTATTTCTACGTCCTCACTTCATTACAATCTGTGCGTTCTGATCTAACTGTGCATTACAAGCTTTCTTTGTATTCGAGGCCTTTGTTCTTAAAAGTTAATAATGCGATTACAGTACTTCTCAATCAAGATTAAGTTTCACAACAGGGCCAGACCGTTCGTCATCCGTTTTTCGCATCATGTGGAAACTGTTCAGATACATGTACGTAAATGAAGTGAAAACTTTCAAACCGTTTGATTCCGTAAGCATCTCGATTTCTAAAAGAAAATTTTATCTGTAGAGAATTTTTGGTGCGATCTCAAAAGCAAAACAAACACTGCGGAGTCATTGATTATTCAAATCAGTTTGCGGAGATATCACACTTCTGTGTCGCGGAATTCAAGACTCGGACCACTGGAAAACAGATCCACATTAAATAAAAAGAACTGCAGAATATTATATTTAGTAGACGTTTATCATTTGATAGTAAAGTTGAGAAGCTTTGTGGTGATTTAAACTACAATGCGGCGGCACTCTCGAGTCTTGTTGTGTCAAAAACCAGACAATCAGTCTTCACGGCTGAAAGCACATGTCAACAGAGAATCAATAGCTGTTATTACGGCTGAGCCAAATGGTAAGCGGTTTCACCCATCAGTCCTCATGAAAACGAGGCTTTCGGGTCAACCATTTCGAAATGAGATGGAGTCACGTTGAACGGAGATCACCAAGAAGATAATGCCCCAAACGATTATTTTCTAAAGAAAAGCAAGAATAAATGCTAAGCAGTGTCTGTCCTTGGCCACTGTAGTGATTTGACGGAATTTGTTTTACAAGCCTTGTCTTCAGAAGCTTCTTGGGTCCTTTAGGCTTTAAAGTCAACAACTCACACGATAACTCCTCTTCGCATTCAGCCTTATGAAGCTTAGGCCACTCAGCGTCTTACAATCGCTACTAGTGCATCGAATGAAGAGACAGGAATGATAAAGCAGAGTAAAACTACGATATTTCATGGAAAATTTCACTCAAACAAGCTCAAAGCTGAAACAGCCTCATCATCATCATCATCATCATGTTTTATTTGACTCAATAATAAATTTACAATTTGGAAATATACTTATGAATTGACATTACGATGTGAATATTTGAACATATAATATTAACTAATATAATTATTTTATTGAGTTCGGGTCATCCTAATAGCATAAACTAATCGAGAGGATGACCCTCAATACTTATATTTAAAGGGAGAATACATTAAAGTAAGTTTGTATTTCTTCAGTAATAGTATTATAATCTAATAAATATTATAAAATCAAGACTAGTCAAAGGAATAATTATCTAAAACAGAGCATTTAATATTTTTACGAAAGGAGACGAGAGAGGTTATGTTTCTTGTATCAGAAGGTAAAGAATTCCAAAGTTTTGAGCCAGTATATTGAAGAGAACGTAGTCCATAGTGAGTAGTTTTAACAGCTTTTAAATATATATCATTACTTAGAGATTGACGGGTGGGATAGGAGTGAACATTGGATACATACTTAAAATAGTCACTAAAGCTACTAGGTGTTAGATTATGAGACCACTGAAAAAGAAATGTAAGAATTTGAAGATTAATAACATCGTTAAACTTAAGCATGTTGAGTGATTTAAAGAGAGGTTCAGAGTGGGATCTAGGTTCTGAAAAAGTTATAATTCTTACAGCTTTTTTCTGGATTATAGAAATAGGCTTTAGGTAACTATGGTATGTAAGACCCCAGGCTTGAACACCATAAGTTATAAATGGATAAACTAGAGCATAATAAAGCATAACAAGGATATCAGTATTGACAAAATGTCTAACCTTAGACAAAATGCCAATAGTTTTTGATAACTTTAAGCATAGTTCATTAATGTGACATTTCCAGTTAAGATTAGAATCAAATGAAATTCCTAAATATTTTACAGAAGAAACTTGTTTAATAATTATATTATCAATTCTGATATTAAAAGACTGAGTAGGCTTATGTTGATTAGAATGGAATAATATAAAATTAGTTTTTTGTAGACTAAGAGCTAATCTATTAGTTTTCATCCAGTCAGCAACTGCCCTTAATTCATTATTTATTAATTGTTGGAGGTGTTCAAGATTTTTAGAAGAATAATAGATATTAGTATCATCAGCAAATAAATGAAATTTAAGCAAACTTGAAGCATTTGGTAGGTCATTAATGTATAACAAAAATAACAATGGGCCTAACACGGAACCTTGGGGCACTCCACAATTAATTGGTAAAGGAACAGAATTATGGCCATTAATAGTTACATATTGTTCTCTATTAGAAAGATAAGACAAAAACCAGTCATTAATAATGCCTCTTATACCATAATGATTCATTTTAGATAATAAAATTGAATGATTAACAGTGTCAAAAGCTTTTTTCAAATCAATAAATATTCCACATCCATATTCATTGCTATCAATTGAATTTCGTATCAATTCAGTTATACTAATAAGGGCATGAGATGAGTCGATGACCCGATAAGATGGGTGAAACCGCTGACCGTTTCATGGTATTTGGCTCAGTCGTAATAACAGCTATTGAAAACATACGGAATTACTTCAACAAAAAATCTTAAGGACTGACGGATCTGAGTTTGAAACCACAGAAGCTATAAAAGTTTATCAGATGAACGGAAAACACCAGCATGGTGTTTTGTAACGCAATCCTTGTCTGATTTGGTGACAGAATGCACAAATGTTTTGGAGAGTCGAGATCACCGCTAGAACGTTTTGGTAAGCCATCTTCCAAATTTTCTGATTCAATAGTCGACTCAGGGATGCAGACAAGTGTCTGATTTCGGACACGAAAATACCGCAACCTATGTTATTCTCCTTTATAATAAAACTATTCGTCCAGCCTAGTTATCATGCTGCGCTGTAGGGCGGTCCTTTAATAAATCCCGGGGTTTACAGAACAGTTCAGACACACTTCAGGACACAAGGGTCCAATAACGGGTTCCGTGTTGCTGGTATATTTACGCGTCCACATGAGGCAGTTGCGCTTAACTTTGTTCATTGTTTTTAAACCCATATCACCAGATTGCAAGTACATTATTCATTAATAGTAAAATAAACATTTTATTGAAAACATTATTTAGCATTATTTACATTAACACTGTTGGCTAATTCATTAGCTTTTCTCTTTACAAGGAACGCTCCAGTGAATCCAGTCTGTCCATTATACAGTGAACTGAAGCTTCCATTCTCGATTCCATGGACGCGATGGAATCCTCGAGCTTTTCTACAACCTGAAACATTAGAAGAAAACGAGATTAGCGCGTGATGCCGCAAACGACATATGATGCGCGCATAAGGTGCTAGCTCTGCTATCAATAGTTTACACACACAACACACGAAAAACATTAGTTACCTTACAAAACTTTTCACTTGCATCCAGCTGATTTTTAACTGCCTGATCTTTGGCGTCCTGCAACTGCGTGATTTGGTCTTTCAGTGCCTCGCATTCCCGCGTCTTCTGCCGGAGCTGTTGTATAAGGCCATCTGTGTCCTCTCTCATCTCCTTGGAGGCGTCGTTCGCACTCATCTCTGGTAATTGCGATGCCCGTTTCTTTGTGCGGTTCAACTGCCAGACTGCTTCTCTCTCACGTTGTTCTGCGATAAACTGCTCATATGGATGTTCTGGCGGGGTCTGCGGTGAAACTGGCGACGCTGTCTCTGCGCTATCCACGTGCGATGTGTCTGTCAGTGAAAATAATTAAGTAATAAGAATGAGTTCTCAACAGTCTTCAAGAGGTATATCATGCAAAGTACTCGTGTTTTAAGTGCTCACCTTTCCATGATGTTGTTGCCTCCCATTTCTGCACGACCTCTGCTTCGTACCATTTCCTCCCAAATTTTACTTTGACTACATCGCCAGGATTAAGTGTAGGCCAGCGCTTTCCCTTGTCTGTATTCTCATTGAGGTGTTTCACCTCCTTTCTCTTTGGCCAGTGCGAATGATCACGCCACTCACAATCTGTTTTCCAAATCACCTGAACTTTATCGTTGATAGACATTGCTGAATTACAATCAAGAACTTTTGAAACGGATGAGCAAGATTGACTTTAGCAGATTTCGCTGGATCGAATGATGAGTAATGATTTTGTTTATGCTTTTATACTCTCCTACGGATCAAAGCAATGATAAAAACTCTTCATTGGTTGGTGAGAAACAAAGGAAAACAAAGGAAATTTAATTATAGAACATCCAGCTACCGACAAAAGCAACGGACGCGCTGATTCTGATTGATTATTGCCATTTATGCACAGTTTGATCCGCGTATGAACCAAGCTCGTTGATAACAATTCGAACTGCCGAGGGAACAGTTTTACTGCAATCAGTAGGCAAACTTTCGATACGCGAAAGAACCAAGATTTCAACCAGTGTTCGTCATGAAATTTGAACTCGGCCGAAATATCGCGCACTGATTTCGCATCTTTTTTTTCCGCACACAAACATGCGAAAGGTCTCTTTTCAAAGTTGAAGATCTTAACAGTCTGTTTTAATGTTTGCTTCTGATGCATAAGTTAGTGATTTTGTCAACTACCGACTGCTACTCGAACGGTCCATGAAGTGGAACCCGACAGTTCGGTGCCTTTCCGAACATGTTCAAATCTTAAATCGATCAGAGTCCATTGTTTCCAAAAAAGTCAACCTGACAATAGACCATTCATTGATAAGAGATTCATTACTCTCTGTATTTATGTAAGAGCGCTCTGTCTTAATTTGGTATCTCTGTTTGGAGTTCCCTTTGCAGCTAACAGTCGCGTGCTAATATTATACTTCATTAACAAATGAATTGAGTTCGTGTTCTGTTCGGTTCTTTATTTTTGTTTGTTGATTTCTACTGCACACAGAAACACGAGAAAGACTGAAGGATTAAAACATCTGCTTAAACACATTTCTTTATTATGCGAGAGCGCTTTTTACGTTGTTAGTTTTTCATGTCGGTTTGAAATCAAAACGGCAGTGCCGCTAATCTTTCTCACTTTGCCGGTTCTGAGTAAAGACAACAGCTAGATTCTTTATTTGTGACTTCTACTGCACACAGAAACACGAGAAATATCTCATTTTAAAGCTGAAGGATTAAAACATCTGCTTTAACATTTTTTTATGATGCGAGAGCGCTTTTTACGTTGTTCTGTTAGTTTTTCATGTCGGTTCTTGACCCGGGTTCTTGAAAGCGTTTTGGTTTAAAATCAAAACGGCAGTGCCGCTAATCTTTCTCACTTTGCCTGTTCTGAGTAAAGACAACAGCTGGATTCTTTATTTGTGACTTCTACTGCACACATAAACATCTCATTTTAAAGCTGAAGGTTTAAAACGTCAGCTAGAACGTTTGTTTATGATGCGAGAGTGCTTTCTATGTTGTTCTGTTAGTTTTTCAGGTCAGTCACTTTTCCAATTAAACTTACAAAGCTCATGTGACAATTGTTCTCGTTTTGAAAGGCCCTTTTGTGTGCAATTTCAGTGGTTAATTAGGTGGCGTATGTGCTATTGTTCATGGGGGAGGAGCTTAGAAGTTCAGTGAGGCCCCGCAGGAATGTTCAAAATCCAAACTTACAAGCGAATTTGAGTTCAACATACGTCCTAGAAATGTTGATTTCGATAATACTAATAGCCGTCGGATTTTTACAAGAATACGGCTGCGAGTTAGTAATATATCAAACTAACTTAACGATAAAGCTTGCACTCACTCGAATAAGTCGATTGAGGGTGGAAATTGTGTATTGATATCTCTTCTACAAAAGCCAGTGGAAATCTAAACTGTAAAATAAATACCGGTAGTTTTTCAAAAAATGAGTAAAATCATGTTTGAGCACAATTTCTATATTATTCGGCTTACTATTCGTTGCGTAGCTTTTGAATTTAGCGCTGTTGCTCTTTTAAATAAATGTAATCAGATATTTTTTGCTCTCCAGTACAACCACGTGATTTGTTAGCTGCAAAGGGGCTATTTGTTTAGATTGACTGTCTTTAGTAAAATGGCTTACAAACCGTTAAAGCGCATGCGTTGTCACATGTTTCGTTAGTAAAAACAACAACATTGAAAGTGTCTAGTAAAACAAAACAAAAATTTCAGCGATGACAACAAGATTAAATATAGAGTATAGGTTTTATTTACAACTTCAAGAACTAAGTTTAGGCTAACTCTTAACATTCATTGCAATTTCTATAATGAGTGATATATTAAATAATTTATGTGTAAATACATAATATTCACACAATAAATACAGTGGTTTAACTTGCAACCCGTGAAACAATCTCTACAGTCAATAGATAGTGGCTATTACGCTAAAATCTATTTCACGGGTTAAGTAATAGCACTATCTCTCTGCGTAAATATATTGAATTAATGTTGCATAACAGGCACAGAGTTGGATACTAATTTACATGGGTCCGTTGGAATAATATAATTATACCTAAGTGTTCGTTCACGGCTCTGGTGCTACAAAGTCCTCTGTTCCTGGTCGGCAGAATTGCCGGATCTCACGATAGAGATACCTTTGGCTTCGTTAGCTAGACCCTCGGGTCTAACAGTCTGAGGCAGGACTGCTCGCGATGGGAGCACTGCATGGTTCTTCAGGAGCATGAATGCCTGCTCGGCTGATGAAAAACGTTCCTTAGTAAAAACCATGCCGGGAGTGTCACGCGAAAAACGAAAGTGATGAAACTGCTTAATATTCGGAATCTTGCGAAAATACGGTTCTAAAAATGTTGCCCAATCATATACCGGTACAATTACTCTACCATCATGCGTGCCTACCAACACTACTAGATGAGTTCACTCCCACACTACTAGATGAGTCAACCATTCGAGCAAGTTCATACAGCGACGAAACATAATTCACTTTGTATGCCTTCTTGACAATTCCAAAACAACGGTCCGGGCCAAACTTCGTGTGTCCAGTTATGAGAAATGAGTACAGAACATTCCAGTGCAGTTCCAGTAAAACCCGCCAAGCTAAATACCATATTAAATAATTGTTTTTATTCTGTCCCGCACAATTGTCAGCATTAAGATGCACGTCCGTTTCCCCCTGTCCATGATGCTCAAAGTAAAAGTGAAGATAACTTATTGTCGCATTCGCACCTTTGCCAGTCGCTACAGCTTCGTCTATCAGAAAATTCACCTGTTGCGGTACGCCCTCGCACATCACACCGAAAATGCCGCACTTTCTCGGTGTCTTGAAGTATATGGGTCCTGGCTGCATAGAATTGCTCGGGATGTGTACCTGCTGTGCGTAGTCAAAAGAGTAGTGCATGGTAGCCCTCCAAGAACAGGCATCACGATCATCGGTTGTGGCTCTCTCACTTAGTACCTCAGCAGCTTTGCTGCACGCATCTCGATAGCTGTCGCGCTCTCACGCATTCCGATATTTCAGCATTAGGTGTTTTGTTGGCAAGTCATGCACAGATCTGTCCTTGGCTTTGCCACAACAACGTTTGGATGGAATTGCCGCCACAGCTCCCAGAATTTCGTGTACCCGACGCCTCGCTTGTTTGACACTTCACACATGTTGATGTAAGTCTTCCAGACGCTTGTCTTGCTTTCACAAGAAGAGAGCAGTCGGATATCGTCATTCTTGTAGCCAGGAATACGTCCAGGGAGTACAATCGCATTTTCCTCGGCGTAGTTTGAGATAAATGCCTCAATATCCTCAACTGATTAGAATAATCAGTGTTCTTGCAGAAAAACAAGGAACCGCCGCGCCGAATCATTTGTGCGAGTGTATGTAGCACGATATTTTTGATTAATGTTATTACCAGTAAGTCGGAACACTGGAACTCACTTCCAAAACAAACCACCCGGGATCAGAAGTCGGATCAGGAAAGGTAGCATTCAAAATCATTCGGTGCCGGTGTCACAGCGATTTCGCCCCCCCAGTGAATTCGCCCCCCCGGGGCGAAATCACTAGTGAATTCGCCCCCCTTCAGTGAATTCGCCCCCCCTAGGGGGGGCGAAATCGCTAGTGAATTGTAGTCGTAATTCTTATTGAAATCGCCCCGCCTCAGAAAATAGAGGCAGTACATGTCAACGCAATCTAAAGTTTAAAAAAAAAATAAGTGTAAGACCTCTTTAGCTACTATTACTACTACTGACTACAAAAATACGCGGAAAGTCATTTCAAATTCTTTCCGAATTTGAGTTAATTACACTGCTAGAAAACTGCAAAACTTATACCGCCGTTTTATCTTCTCATTAGTTAATAAGCTGTTCATCCAGAAAGGTTTTCCTAGTTAGAACTGATCTAATTACCGAATTAACAAGCGCCGTTAGCTCAATTGAAATAGAACAAAGCACGTGAGTCGGCAACACTCCTTTATTCGGCAAAGTTCTTTAAAAATAGATGGATCGATGCGAGCATTACGGGTTATAAAAACTTACATACCACGATAATTACGTCAACTTCATTATGGTTTTCATGCATGTAAAAGTCATCAGGCTATTTGGCAGTTGTTTCCAAATACGAGTCCACTCGCTGCAAGCTAAGGTAAGTTTTAAAACTTCCCGCCGTTTTAGATCTAATTAGTTCATTAGCTTGCATATTCAGGAAGTCTTTTCAAAGTAGGCGGATAAACGAGTTGTCAAAACCTTTAAGTATCCACAATAATTACACCATCTACATGTTGGCTTCAGGCAAGAAATACTAACAACTAATCATTCGAAGATTGACGAAGATTGTAATGATGTTGCACTGCTCGCGCGAATGAAAATTGCAGCGTTTACCGATACCGTAGCTACCAACGCGAATTTTGTCTAAGAAAAGTGAAGCGTGGATTTTAAAATAAAATTGAATTTCATGCCTTTATACACATTACTGATAGTTTTTTGTATTACTATTCTCCACGTCCAATACATTACAGTAATCAAAAGAAGGAAAACATGTATTCATAACCTTTTAAAAGGTTAGAGGGGAGGGGGGCGAAATCGCTAGAGGGGGGCGAGGAAGGGAGGGCGAATTCACTAGCGATTTCGCCCCCCGGGGGGCGAATTCACGGGGGGGCGAAATCGCTGGTACACCGGTTCAACAGTACTATGAACACAGCGGTCAGTCGCAAGATTGCAAAGCAGACATCGTAAGAAGAAGCCTGCAAATGGCAATTTAGTCAAGTTTTCAGGTAAGTTTAACGGCTTGCTTTTACTTTCCCCGTTGTGTCAGTCGAAGAACAGGGAAACTGAGAAACTGAGAGTAGAGAGAGTACCTACTATTGTTTTAGCGCATTCGCTCTTTCATAAAATCTATGTTACAAAATCATGACCGTGAGAGTAGTTCATATTCTGATTGGATGTACGTGTACAACGATTTTATTTTAGTTGTCTGAAACCTGTTTAGGGCATTTGAAGTTATTGTTTTCCTTGCAGTTATTCGCAAAGTTGAAAGTAACAAACTGCAAGGAGTTAGCGCTTTTTGTTTCAGTTTCAACTCGAAGATCACGCCTTTGAGTGAAATTTCTTGCCCCAGTATAGAAATCCATACAGTGACATAATTTTATGCTCTTATCCGCAAACTTTTACAGGGCGAACAGGACGCTCGCGAGTTGCTTTCCGCAAGCAGTTTAATTATTGAGGCTTATCACTAAAAACCGTTTTATCACTTTCCAAGATCGTTTAAACGTTTTTAGAAACCGTTTGCTCTTCAACCCAGTCCATTTAAACGTTTTGGTAAACCGTTTGCTTTCCGAAGCAACCCGTTTAACGATCTGGAAAATCGTTTAAACGATCTGGAAAAGCGTTTAAACGATCTGGAAAAGCGTTTAAACGATATGGAAAAGCGTTTAAACGATATGGAAAAGCGTTTAAACGATCTGAAAAAACGTTTAAACGACCCAAAAAAACGTTTACTAACCGTTTAAATTTGCCCGTTTAACGGAAAAGCGTTAGTGTACGTTTTCTCGTGAAAGGTCACAGTCATGCTTTATAGTGCTAGGGCATGTCTGTCCGAAATGTCTGACTAGGTTAATTGTTTTGTTATCTTGACATCCTCAATCAGACAGACTGGAGATTGGATTCGATTCCGGCCCGGCCCGGCCCGGCCCGGCGCTCACACAACACAACTTGGTCGTGTTGCCGGACTTTTACTGGAGTGTACCCACGGACTGTATATCTGCCTCTTGTTTGTTTCATTGCTGTTCTGAGTGTAGTAACAAGATTGGTGTAGAGGGTTTTAAAACCAATGTTTAAGTTCTTAGTAGCCGAGAGCTAACGACCCAATCTAAATGGAGATGACAATTCCCGCAAATTTATTATGGTCTCGTATGAAACTCGCTGTCAATTATCATAAACAAGCAAACTATGGGCAAGGTAAGTGACTACCACGGTAAACGTTCCCACGTTAATGCTTGCTTTATATATTCTTTGAGTGAGTGGCAGTATTTCTTTCTTTTTTTCTGATGCATGATAGCGTGTTCATTTTATAAGCTTGCATGTTTGGAATTGCAATTATGATTAGGGCTTTCAGCGCAGAGATGTTATCAGGACCTTACCATTAAGGCATTTGCAATAAAATCCCTAATGCAAAGGGTTTATCCCGGCTCTCTCCTGATCGTTAGGGCTACTAACCACATGTGGCTTGCAACCACCTAATTATTAGGTCGTTTGGAATATAATTCCTAATGATAAGAGTATTTCACTGATTGACCCTTAACATTAGGGCAGTAAATCAAGACGCCGGAATTAAATGTTGCAGTCGGAATTAAATACAGAAGTGTTCATTATGGGTCAAATGGAATTGGAAACATCCAGAATCAAAGACTACTCATGATGTTGATGCATGGATGCAGGCTTGCAATAAACTAAAGCTAAACATGGACAAAACAAAACTGAGCATTTAAATATAATGCTCAGCATCATCCAATGCCACCTCTCAACCCGGCTCTCAACTCTGTTTCTATCTGTGATGGAGTGATAACTCCATCGTCTGTGGCCAGGAAAATTGGTGTACTGGTACTCTTTGACACATCTATGTTATTTGATGGAACAATGTTACCCATGAACATAACATGTATCTGAATAAGAAAATATCATAATTTTCATACAGAAGAAACTTTAATTCATGATTTTGTAAGTTCAAGGCTCAATTTTTTTCATTCGTTATTATGTGACTTACCAAAACATTATATTCAGAGGTCACAGAACGTTAAAAATTCAGCTGCACGACTTGTCAGTTTAACTCATAAATGTGAACATATCTCACCAGTTTTATATATAATTTGCACTAGTTGCCAATAGAGGAGCAAGTAGTTTATAAAATTTTGTTACTAACTTTTAAGGTGGCTCGCCTGGATTTTCCAGGGATGCACCATACCCACTTTGAACGGCTGATACTCCACTGTCAGAGCTCGGTCGGGCTAGCCATTTCACCCATTTACTAGAAATAGAATAAACTTTCAAAAATATAGGTTTGTTTGACTGTCATCGGTGTTACCATAGCAATACAGCGTTGATGTCATGTATTTTACAGTACATACATGTACATGTATGTATCATCATTTTTCTCAAAATGTTGACCTAAACTTTTAAAACGACCTAGTGTCCCTTGTAGTCTAAATGACTGCAAAGTTTAAAAAAATTGTATTATCTAGAGCGTTTTCGAAAATAAATTGGGTTGAATATTTTGGTTTAAAAAATAAACAATTTGCCTTACTTTCTGTTTAGTCGTTGAGAACAGTGTTTTCCGGACCGATTCAAGCAATGTTTTTAGCATATTTTATACCTGTACATAGGACTAATTGCCACGAAAATTGCATTGCATTTGCTTTATTCGGTTTCGGTTTATGGAATCGTAAGTAATGATTGTCATAAATCTGCTCATTTTACTCAAAATAGTAACGTATTTGCTAAGAAAGCTGTAATTCGAAAACTTGTCGATAAATACATTTAGACTACAAGGTTATGTCTAGATTTCGAGAAAATTGATGATACACTATGTATGTAAAATACATGACGTCAACGCTGTGTTACTATGGTAACACCGATGTCAAACAAACCTACATTTTTGGAAAGTTTATTCTATTTCTAGTAAATGGATGAAGTGGCTTAAGCCCGACCGAGCTCTAACAGGAGTATCAGCCATTAAAATTGGGTAAACTATGGTGCACCCCTGGAAAATCCAGGCAGCATTGTTCATACATGTAGCTGAATTAGTTTATTCTTATATTCTGAGGAATAATTTCAGATCTTCTACTTGACTAACCAGTTAGTTATTCGTTCCCATCATTTGCGTTCATATGGTTGTACATAAGTACATAATTTTAAGCCTTATTTTTAACGTATCAGTATTATTGAATAATTTTGTTAAATAATGTATTCAATGGTATTTTAACTTATTTAGCATTTGCTTTAACATATTCTTCAATATGTTTATAGCTTATTAATCTTTTACTAGCTTAGTACTATTTACAATATGAGTAGCGATGTTGTATCGGATATACAATGCCGAGCCACTTAACAGCCAGCCATTGTATATCTGATACAACATTGCCACGAATATTGTAAAGTACTTATGATATGTACCACATAAAATTTTAAGCTTTGATTTCTCCTACCTTGCTATCAATGTCCCACATCGAAGAGACAGTGTGTATGCAGTAAGAGAGCAGAGCATAGCGTGCAGAAAAATAGGCCCCACATAGAAGCTCTTGAAAGTGTGTATGCAATAGGAGAGCAGATGTACTTTGTCATTTAATTCACTTGGCCCGGGATAGGGGAAGTCAGTAATCAGTCATGCGACCTCCTCATACTAACGCTAGCATGTTAGTATCCTGTATCATTCCATACAGGATTCTTGTTGGCATATAGTTAGTACTCTGTATCATTAATATGATACAGAATACTAATAGGGCGTATTAGTATTCCAGAATACTAATAGGCAAACTAGAATTTTGTATGGGTCACATGACCCGAATGCTGGGTCTGGATTGGCTAGTACCCTTATGAATTATTAATGAACATTATAAAGTATTATACATTGTATTAGGTGTTCCATTATTCAGTTTAATATATAGTTAACATTGGTGACTTTATATGGGGGAGGGGGTGCTAAATTTGTTGGCACTATTTTTGGGCTCTTTTAGCTACATGTACATGTATGGACAATGTTCTTTTAACTATGCAAACTCTGCACAATTTTTTTTCACACTGTAAATTTCCTGGACTTCCCTATGTTTTTTGGGTAAACAAGTGCTTGCAGGAATGTTTTTGGGCCCATTTTTCCTTACACTAATTATTTTTTGGGGGAATTACCACCCTCCCCTGATTGCTAATGCTCCACCTCTATCAGTAGATCTATTTCAAGAAATAAGATACAATCACTTAGTAGCACTTTTGCTGATCATTGCGGATCACTGATTGTTTTGCTTGTCTATATTTTCTGATTGTTGTGGATCATTGCTCCCTTCCCTTCCCCTCCCTTATGGTAAGTATTGGTCAATGTAAGTTCTCCACTGAGTTATCAGTGTGATAGGTGCCAAGAGGTGGACTGTGGCCAAGTTGCCATGGATACATCACAGTTGCACTAGAAATTGCTTGCTGGATTCCAAAAATCCCTTTTTCGGCACCTACCCCAAGCTCATCTATTGGTGATGGATTTAAATGTTTGCAAAATGTCGATCTGATAATGTACAAATTTCTCTAAATTTGTAGCCTGTATATAGACCGGAATTCTAGTGAGAATGGAGTGAATCAATTAATAAATAAACTTTATTTAAGTGTCATATAGAAAATCTAGCATTACTGCTAATTGGGGACACTATTTATAAATAATAAAATAGAATGACTAATTTAAAATTGTACTAATAAAACTATCCTACGTGTATGTATGAGATAAAATTGTTAATGTTTATATTTAAATTATCCTTTTTTATTTAATTCAATTTAATTCTACTTTAATTTAATTTATTCCCAGCCAAGCAGCTTGAATTGACTATGTTAGAGAAAATCAAGCAATCAAGCAATCAATAACCTAAATAGTTGAGTGAGAGGGAAAGAATGTCTGCAACACCCCTATGGTTCTTTGCATAAATGCCCCTATCTCAGCTTTGACAACTTGTAAAAATAGAACAATCAAAATGCTTCGAAAACCAGTAGTGTTTTTATTCTCGAGATAGACAATCGTGTGGTAATGTGGTCTCACGTGGTAATCACAGATGCTGCTGCACTTATGCTGACTCTGTGATTTTAGCAATGATTTCAAGTGTGTTTTTAGAATAATAAATTATTATTTTATTTCCCCAAAAAAAGAAAATACAAATACAATAGTGACATGTACATGTAATATATGGTGAGGAGACCTCGTGAAACCATCAGGCTTATAGTAAGAGGTCACCTTGTAGCTTAATAAGTTTATAAAAAGTGATGCATATGTGCGGCATGATCGATTCAGTCATTATCTATTTGAGGAAGAAATCATTCATTCTTTTCTTAAAACTAGTAAAACTGGTTGAACCTGTAATATATGTTGGCAGGGAATTCCAAATTTTAGGACCTTGGATCGAAAACTGTTTAAAGTGCTACTGAAGCGAAATTTCATCATTAAAATTAAGATCTCACTTGAAATTACTTTCGAAATAGGAAGAATAGCATTTTCTGTTTGTCAATATCTCATCTCGTTCCAGAGATATTAAGGTTTTTGGAATATGCAAATTAGATGGTCTGTGACGTCATAAGGTTGACACAGCCATTAAGACAATCACAAAATGAAGAATATATCTGCAAATAGTGGGTAAAAACAATTGAAACTTTGCAGATGTGTGGTACTAAGGAAAATACACATCACTGTGGAAATCATGATGTTACCATGGAAACACTATTGACCCCAGCCTACTTTTACCTTGAACATAAAATTGTAGTTTTTATCTCTGTAACAGAAAATAATTTACTTTAAGCCACTCACATACAATGCTTACACTGTTCCAAACCTTCTGATATGCCAACAGTAGAAAAAAATTGTTTGGCAAAGGAGAAATTAGGAAAATTGTTTTCCTCATTGAAGGAGCCTGCGGCCTAGAGTATTACCATGGCAACATCTTAATTTGCATAATGACATGTATTTTCCTTCGTGCCATATGTGTGAAAAGTTTTAATTGTTTTACCCACTATTTGCAGAGATATTCTTCATTTTGTGATTTGTCTTCATGGCTGTGTCAACCTTATGACATCACAGACTAATTTGCATATTCCAAAATTGACAAACAGAAAATGCTCTTCTTCTTCATTTCGAAAGGACTTTCAAGTGAAGTCTTAACTTTGATGATGAAATTTCGCTTCAGTAGCACTTGAAGATTAGTACGACAGGCATGGGATCGATAATTGGATACTGATCTAGTGTAATAGTTATGTACTTCACTGTTACGAATAAATTGAGAAAAGTCGAAGGCAACAACTGTTTATGATAACGAAACAAACTTTGCTATTTGAAATGAGTTGACTTTAAAAATGTCTAGTATATCTAATTAAGCAAATAAAGGAGCAGAGTCTCAAATAGGAAAACATTTGATCAGGTACTAATAAATCCTAAGCAAAATCATATTAAAGTACATACAAGTGTTGAACTTCGTTACTGTACATATGTCCTGTTGACTGTCTATTTACATTGTACAATCTTGAACTTGTTGACAATGCCATAGCATGTCAAATGATTAATTCAGCGAATGGTAATTTAGCCGTAGGCTTTGGTTGTTCAATTCATAAAGAACAAAGTATATGTTGCTGGCATATTCTTTTCTTCTCTCATCCCATTCTTCCTAGAATGTCTGGCTATACATGCTACTACATTTGTACTGATCTGTAAAATGTTTGTAAACAATATCTGTAAATTTGTACATTTTGATAGTTTGCAAACATTTTACAAAGTCCGTCATAAAATGTCTGTAAAATGCTCACATTTGACAAACATTTATATACTTATTACATAGTTCTTTAGTGTGTAAATGGCTCGATTTTTCCAGTGGCATATGATGTTACTTAACCAAGCAATGTGGAAACGAGGAAAAGTGACTGGGGAGAGAAGGGCATTACACGGCCAATCATAGTGAACTAAATGTTGCAAGAGAGGCAACTCCGTGATATAAATTTTGTTCTGAGTTAGATTTCATTGTATTACATAATAGGAGCAGCATCCTGATGGGAAGACTTCAGACAGAAGTATTGAGACACAAACAGACTTGTGTCTACTCCATGTTAGAATGGTATCAAGAGATACACAAACAGAAGGAACAGAGCAAGAACCTGCATCTGACAACCAGCCTACTGCGATATTTACACCTGATGACAATGATATGGAAGATAAAGACTTGGATAAAATACAACAATTAGAGGACAATAACAACACAAAATCAGGACCTTGTATTGGAGAAAGTGGTGAAGTTATTCAACCTGTTGCCAGAAACTGCAGGAGTACATCATTTACCTTGGAAAAAGGGAATGGGGCCAAGCCATCAGATATGTTATTGTTCAAGGAAATTCCCAGAGACAGTCAAGGAGCAAAGGGTTGTGACACAAATAGTAAATCACATTGCATTACCAATAGCACAGTCACCACTGCAGTGCGGTATGAAACTTCTCTTAATTCTCCTAAAGAAAAGCCATTTCAATGCAAGGAATGTGCAATATGTTTTAAAAAGCATAGTAACTTAATTTCTCACATTCAAATACACTATGGAGTGAAACGTTTCGAATGTAAAGAGTGTGGAAGACTGTTCAAGCGCTCCGATGGCTTAGCTCGTCATGGACGAACACACACTGGAGAGAAACCATTTAAATGCAAGCAGTGCGGAAGGTGCTTCGGGGATTCTTATAGCCTGGCTAGACATGTTAGAACTATACACTAGTAAGAGAAATGACACAGAAACATTGAAATGGAATCTTTGGGGCTTGATGATAAGATAAGTTAAGCAGCCTAGTGAAATTTTTTAGAAACAGTATGGAAGAAACTTTACTAAAGACAACGGTAACATCGATCAATTTGGGCTCTTTCTTTTAGCTGTATCAACGTCCTCAATTGTATATATCTGTAGACTTTATTACTTTAGTATTATTTATTGCACTGTTATTGCACTGCATATTACTATTTATTGCAGTACTGCACAGTTGCATTGCACATGTATTCTTATTTTACATGCACCAGCTCGTCCACGTTATGGCGTTAGCCTTTGTGGATATAATCCAAGTACAAATAGAATTACTGTTTGAACAATGGCGGTAATAATTATTGATGTTCAGCAGGGAACAATGTGACTGATGAAGTGAATTCAATATAAAACCGCCTTTACGAAACTCCGTTTGAACTCTCAGTGAAACTGTATTTACACATTCCCGTAAGCGGCCGCGGACACCTTTGAGGGGTAAGATTTGGATTTTTCTTTTGTTTTTAAGCTCCCTAATAAAGTGACCACCCCGACGGAACAATCCCATCAGAACGACTCTATTGCAATCAATCACTTCACGCCGCTGTAGGTTAGTACAAGTATTTTGCCACAATGGTTTTATTCTAAAAGCAATTACAGTATTGTAAGTAACGACTGACAGAGTTAAGTAAAGTGTCGTGTGATTTATTTCAATCTCGTACTGTTCTTTTATCCGGCCGGCCGCAGGCTCGTAACATGGTTCGCAACAGCACCCAGTTATGGAATTCAGTGAAATGATTACGATAACAATGTCGAAACATTGTATTTCCTAGATTTTTAACAAGTTTGGATCTCCGCCTTGGCAGACATTTTACTCTCTCCATAAAAGATGTACTTGCAGGGAATTTCTAAACTGTAACCGTAATCCGCTTTCCGGTTATGACAAGAGGCGACAAGATTCATGTCCGCCGAGTCAAGTCTAAACGAAGCCGAGCTTGAGGCCTGCTTTTACATACATACATACATACACTTTATTTATACACGAGTAAACATCAGTAGTAGCATAAAACAATTACAAAATACAGAGATTGTAAAAAATAAAATATGCCTACTGTTTTACATGAATGTCGTGTGTTGAAGTATGGTAGTTAAAAATAGGGAAGTTAGGTTACGATATAGATAATCTTTTCTTAAAATTACTTATTTTATCGGAGGCTCTAACATCCTCGGGCAGTGCATTCCATATCTTTGCCCCGTCAAAACGAAAGCATTTTTTACCGAAGTTTGTGCGCGGACGAGGAAAGGAGATTTTAGTCGACGAGCCTCTGAGATTATATTGTATAGCTTCGATTCTTCTTTCAAACATTTTAGTCATATACTCGGGTGCAAGGCCGTGCAGTGCTTTATAAACCATGACTGCTTTTTGAATGGCCCTTTGAGATTCTAGTCTTTTCCACTCAGTAGCTCGTCAACATGGGTATGGAATGGTAGACCTGTTAGTATGCGGGCTGCTCTGTTTTGTAGTTTTTGTAACTTGTCAGAGAGTCCTTGGTTTAAGTTTCCCCATATGCAGCTACAATAGTCAAAGTGGGGCTGAATTAATGCCTTATAAACACTTAAGAGAGTCGCAAAAGGAACAAATGGCTTCATGCGTTTAAGCGCACCAAGACCAGATGATATTTTCTTTGTGAGTTTTTCGATATGAGTATTCCATGTTAAACATTCGTCAAGGTGTACTCCGAGGTACTTCACTGACGAAACTCTCTTTACAACTTCACCACCAATTGGAAACGACATATCTTTGGGAAATTCCTGGAGTCTTTGGTTTGAGCCAATGAGTAGTATCTCTGTTTTTGATGCATTTAGTGAAAGTTTATTGGCTGCAAGCCATTTACTCACTTCATTCAGGTTATTCGTGACAGATTCGTTAATTTCCTCTGGATCGTTTCCAGTGGCGGTGAGGGTTGTATCGTCAGCATACATACGTGTAGCTGCATCTGGCAAACAATTCGGTAAGTCATTTATATATATGAGAAACAATAGAGGTCCTAATATAGAGCCTTGAGGTACACCACATATTACATGTTTGAGGGTAGAAGTTTTACCGTTGACACAGCAGCTTTGTTGTCTATTGTTTAGATAAGACCCAAACCATTGCAACGAAACGCCTTCTATACCATACAATGCCAGCTTTTGAATTAGAATTTCGTGATCAACGGTATCGAAGGCCTTTTTTAGGTCTAGAAATGTAATAGCATTAACAAAGCCGTTGTCAATGTTTCTGTACCAGTCATCGGTGGCCTCAAGAAGCGCTGTAGCTGTGGAGTGGAGTTCTCTAAACCCGGACTGAGAATTTGTAAGCATATTATTTCCTTGTAGATATTTGTAAAGCTGCTCAAATACTAGACGTTCAAATACTTTAGATATTACAGGGATAACAGAAATTGGTCTATAGTTGTTTGGATCATTCCGACTATCTTTTTTAAAGATAGGGCACACTCTCGCTAGTTTCCACTCTAAAGGAAATATGCCTGATTTGATTGAAGAATTAAAGATGTCCGTAATTGTATCACAGATAATATCAGCTGCGTCTTTGAGCAGCCTACACGAGATATTATCTAGGCCAGTAGCCTTAGAGATACATAGTTTTTTCAAGAGTTTAAGAACTTCAGTATTGCTTACTTCTTGAAGGTGAAAGGTGCAGAATGACTTCCAAACAAGTGAATTAAGGCCGACGTGAAGAAGCAAACAACGGAACTGATTATGTCGGACGAAAACCTACTGCAGATCATAGCTGAAGCTATTTCTTCTTTGGTAGTCGACAAGTTAAGCGCTGCTCTATCTCAAGACGAAGAATTCGCGCAGAATGTTGCCGGCAATCTAATAGCAACTCGGACACTTTAGTTAAAATGTTAGCCGGTGGTCTTGGCCCGTCAGTAAAACAAGAGCTTGTCACATGACCAAACGAACCTAAATCACAAAGTCGAACACCTTGCGGCACATTGTCAGAAATCTATTCCATTGTGGGCGGGGCTTAAAATTATGCAATAGCGCCTGACAATCTTAAATCACTATTTCTGAGGCTCTCTCGCGCTTTAGTTTTTGCCAGGAGGAGGATAGACTAGTTACTTTGTAGTCTAGAACGGCTAGACTAGAAAATAATACAATTTCTAGACTAGCCTAGATAATGATTTCTAAAGTAGAGTTTTTAGTCTAGACTACCTAGGTCATTAATTTTCCTCTCGGTAAAAACACAACTGTGTTTATTCGTATGGTAATTATAGTTCAGTTTTAGAGAAGAATTTGCATCTCAAGAGTTTTCCTCAAAACAATAGGACTATTGTTTCTATCAAACTGTATCGATAGCTCTTCAGTTATCGCTAATCCCTAAGGACAATAGCAAAGTTGCTCTTATGAGTCATTGTGGATTTACTGTAAAGATTTATAAATATTCTGAACTCACAATTATCTTATGAGTGATAGCGAAGGTACTAGCTGTAAGGAAAATAATAGACATTTTAGGAGTTCTGTAGGGGTTCTGCTGTGCAGCTGAAATTGAAATCCTCCGCCGTCTATTCCGTCATTAGATTCCACAGCACTTTATTCACGAGCCCCAGCCAATAGATAATTAATTCAACCGTTTTTTATTCATGAGCGCCACACTTTATTCATGAGCGCGCCACACTTTGTTCATGCGGAAAGACAATAGAACCGTGACGTCATACCTACCACCACACGTTAATGAGATACCACCACAAACCACCACACGTTAATGAGAAACCACCACAAAAAAGGGGGCTAATTCGGTGCCTCCTACTCATCGGGCAGAATGGCGCGACGCATCCGGGTCTTAAAAATTACAGTACGCCGCCAAATTCGAAAATTAATTTGAACAGGACGGCCAATTTACAAAGAAAACATTACAAAATAGCGATAGTGGCTTAATGTTTGGTTTCTTTTCAACAGGAAAGAAAATCGCTACAAAAAACCAAAAGGGCGCAAAATGTAGATAAGATGATAAACGTCACCATTCCGCAAAAATATATCACCTAACACATATTTTACGAGTATGAAAATGACACAGAACTTCAGGGTTTTTCGTGTGTTTTAAAGGGGAAATTTACTACTAGTGATATGCGAGAGCGATTTACGAACAAATAAAAACCTCTTCTAAAAACCAAAAGGGCGCAAAATCATGAACATATACTGAAGGCCTTTACCGCCAAGTTTCAGCGCCAACCGACCACGATTAGTAATATGTTTTGAAGGTTTAATTTCACCTTCATGAAATCTCTCAAAATCCTCATTTGAATATGCGCGCTTCTACGCTTCAGTTAGTCTGCCTCCGCCTCCTTCAGTTGTAGGCTCCGCCTTCTAAAGACGATATGTTAATATCTCACTGATGCCATTTGGAACTGACTGGTCATTCATCTAGCGCGTCAAAAGCAAATCATAACGTACGTTGTATTCAGAATAATTCAAGCTTCAAATTGAGACGTTGCTCATGTTCGTACGTGCTCTAGAAGTATTTAAAAGCTAAAAACATCGCCCAGCCGAGTTGGCGGCAAAGTACTTTCAAACTGAAGCTGAGTAAAAGGCAACCGCGACAAAACAAATCTTAGTGAGCATTAAATAAAAACTATAAACTTAGCGCGTCAAAAGCAAATGATAACGTTGTATTCAGAATAATTCAAGCTTCGAATTGAGACGTTGTTCATGTTCGTACGTGCTCTAGAAGTATTTAAACGCTAAAAAATCTCCGCGGCGGAGTTGGCGGCAAAGTGCATTCTATCTAAAGCTGAGTAAAGGCAAACGCGACAAAACAAATCTTAGAGAGCATTAAATAAAAACTATAAACTTAGCGCGTCAAAAGCAAATCATAACGTTGTATTCAGAATAATTCAAGCTTCAAATTGAGACGTTGCTCATGTTCGTACGTGCTCTAGGAGTATTTAAATGCTAAAAACATCGCACCGGCGATCTTAAAGTTATAACTTTCTCCGTTTTATACGATTGATAGGGAAAAAAGGACACCAACACGATTTTTAATTTGTCAGAGATAAACCAAGCGGCAATTCGAATCATGGATTTAACCCAAAACTTTTACAAAGACAAGGTATCTTAAACTTTGAATTGATAAGTTTTAAGTCTGTATCTGTGTAATTGGCCCACCAAGGAAATAACAAGATCGAACAGACGAAAGGCTTTGCTTTTCAACTTCAGGGGCGGTAATGACAAATTAGTTAGTGTGATGACCTTCTTTAACGAGCTTTGGGAGTCCACTATTCCCATGAAGCGAGCAGTTCACAGTGATTGAAATGTGCTTCATGTGATGTGGGAGTAGAGTATTCCCAAACCGATTTGTCAAAAGCCAATCACAATCTCCCTCTCGCAGAATATTTAGCAATGTTATAATTATTCCTCACTTTAAGGTTACCGGATACCTTCAAAGCATGTTTTTTTGTAAAAAAATATTATTGATTATTTGGAAAGTTTATGGATTGTTCTACAATTTAGAAAAAACATTATTTCAAAAGATATAAAAGCTTGCGAGATATTTAGAAAAAACGTATTTAGAAGGAAACTAAATAAATCACCGAGGCGTTGTAATCCCTTTACGTGCCACTGGCACCCCGTGGACTTTTAGCGGGAGCTGTTATCCGAGTACCATAATTTGCATACTGTTGTTGTAGTTCCCTTCTTCGAAATAACAAACGTGCATTTAGAGTCTTTTATCAATTGTTTGTATGGGGAAATCCAAAAGAGAAAAGCAGAGTCCTTGAGTAAAACAAAGCGAACCCTGGACCGAAAAAGAAAGCCGGGAAACCGGCGATAAGGAGGAATTCGGTAAAACGAGCCGGTTGAGCTCGCGGACAGCGACAATGGCTCGTGCTTCGAAGAACGTGCCAAAGGCAGCGAATAACAACCTTCAACTTCAGTGTCAACGCCAAATATAAGCAGCGCCAGCAGGCTTAAACTGTCGTTTGGCTTACCAGGAACCAGTAAGTCATTTGAAGAGACTGAGTTCGCGAGCAGCGATGAATTCAAATCGGAGTCTATAATTTCCCGCGAATTTCACTACTGCTTTGAAGCTCCAGGGGTCCTTGCGTAGTCATTGGCTAGTTGGTTCGAAGTGTTGACATTTGCCTTGATGAGGTGTGAAATGTTCACAAAACTTTACACGCCAAATCTCCGACTAGGTTTTTCTTCGTATCCCCTCTCTTTGAACGAATTAATAGGGTATGCAGACTTGCCAGATTTTGATAAAACTCGGCCAAAAGACAGATAAGTTACTGACAAAGAAAAGGGTGTGAGCGTTTAGCAATATTCAAAGTATTTTTCCTCGTAGAGTATCCCGCGTGATGTGAC
Organism: Actinernus sp. WN-2022; assembly: GCA_030867875.1. NCBI lineage: Eukaryota > Metazoa > Cnidaria > Anthozoa > Actiniaria > Actinernidae > Actinernus > Actinernus sp. WN-2022. The sequence continues at coordinate 74,249,825 of JAOWCC010000577.1, forward strand.
TCGGACATTATTGAAGACTAAAACTTTAGGAATGAATTGCATTTGAATGAAGTAAAATATTTACAAATGCTCACACTCTTTTTTAGGCTGTCATATGCTGATTAACATTATGCAGTTGAATTGTTCTTATGCGTTAACCCGAAGGCTGCTAATTCACTTTTATAAACCTTGTCAGTTTTGCGTTTGTTGGCTTAGCATTGCTTTGCAATAAAATATATTTTTAAACAAATCCATTCAGCGTATTCTACACTTCATAAGCTTTACAGAGGTATATAGGTTTCTATAGTTTTCTTTAAAACAACGCGCGTACAAAATTATTAACGAGAGAGACCCGCGAAGGTATCCGGTAACCTTAACTTCACGGTCGTAAGTACATGTCGCCGAGAACAATAGAATTCTGCGCGATGACTAATAACAATTTTATCGAGGACCGAGAGCTGTTATTTACCGGGAACACTCGAGATTTTCCCCATTTTTTTATATTCCCGCTACCGCCAAGGCAAAACTTAAAACTCAGATTCAACCAATAGCACTGAGTTACGAGTAAACTAGTTACCAGGCTTTTACAGGCTAATCGAGAGCAATATGGCGGATGAAAGTTCAGAGAAGGGAGAAGAAGACCGTACGGGTTTCGTTTTGATGTTCTTTCGAGCTGTGGCAGTGTACAGATACCTGAAATCACTCAAATTTTGCCTCAATGGGAAGCTGTTGGTAAATACTAAGTCACATTTGGATGTATTTGTGTGATATGACATTTAAGCTTTCCAAACGTCTTCCAGACAGCTGCTCTTGGCTGAATCATTGGAAAATATTTAGCAAACAGCAAGTTTTCAATTTGGTACAACATAACTCATCCTTTCACAGGCAGTGTGTTTTATTACTCGGCCAGCATGGGCTGGGCCCAAGTAAAGTTTCGCAAGTGTTATTTTGCCCCGGCAACCAATCAGATTGCACTGGTCATGTGATACGTTGCGCTAGCCATGTGTTACTCAATCTATTTACAGAAATTAGTTAAAGAAGATGGCGGAGACCCGGGAGGAAATTTCTCTCAAATTTGGAGTCCCATCTCTCAAATGTAAGCAGCTTAATGTTTTATTTAACTTCATTTGTGGGAAAGCCTTCCAACAGGCTCAGGCTATTTCAACTGGCGCCCTTGTCGGAGCCGAAGGACGTCTTTTACCCAGAGATTTATTCGACACGACGAACACCACACGACTCACGAGTGGCAAAAACGCGAGCGAAGTTTTGCTGAAACCAAAGCTTTCCTCGATGGAAATGGAAAGATATTGAGTTTTTCTAGGACTTTGGATGGAAATTTCTCACATTTTACGAAAGGTTAGGGATTAACTGGCCCTCCTAAACGCACGTGGCCTGACGTGGGTAGTATCGTCGTGTCCCGTTTAACCTACTGCGTCATAAAATTCCCATTGTTACCCACGTTCGCTATGAATAATTTGAGACTCAGAAATTTCATACGAACATCCGAATCGACACTTAGAAATTTTAGAACGGTTATACGTTATCCTCAGTATAAAAAAAATACCGCCTGAACCGGGATTCGAACTCGGGCCGGTTAAGAATCAATGCAATGGCTTACCCACCTCCATGCCACAAACCCTAAGCGTTAGACCACGAGAGAATTCGCTGATTGCAGTCGTTTTTTTACCAGATATATATGAACTTCATTAGCATGTTCATAAAATATTCTATTATAGTATAATATATACTATAATAGCGGTACTACAACCCACCGAGCGCGCGAGGTGTGATTCCCCACGGATCTCAACGGTACACGACGATACTACCCTGACGTGGTGAACTATTTAATTTGAACCGACATTTGTAAGTAAAACATGCATAAACTTACCAGATTGTGTTGCTGTTGTTAAAAGTAATGGCATCAAATATAGTAGTAAATGGCCCGATTCCTCAGTAGTTCTAGGCCAGCGTCGGTACTTTCACTCGGTAACTTCATGACATGACACGAGTAAGAATTCGGGAACGAAGATGTAGAAAATGAACACTAGCACTAATATTTGAAAAGTCACCACTCTACGTGGTAGGTACATAAAGATCGGACGCGAATATTGTATCGTGCTTGTGAATTAAAACAATAATTGGAATCTGTGTTATTCTAATTATGGAACTTGAAATGACCATGTTGTCCCATAGGAGTAACAGATCTTTATCAAATGTTATGCATACTTATTAGCTGAGTACGAAATATTTATCAAAAGTTAATTTACTCATTAATAATTTTACTGGGATTTACAGTACTGTGCATGTGATCTGAATACTGAGCTGGGATTGGTTTGCATCCTCATTAATTATTCATGAATTTTACAATGGGAAATAAAACTGCATGCAGATCTAGTTAGATGACTTTATTTCACATTTAGAACGACACACCCTAAATATTCACAAGGGATATTTCATTTTAATTCAAAACTCATGTTGTCCAATAAGATGAAGCAAATCAGTCACATGCATGCTCCTTTATACCTGAAAATCTCATCATTCTAAAAGGCCCGCGGAGGGATTTGACTTCAGTCCTAGGGGAAAATGGGGCTTAATTGCTCAAAATAATGGATATGGTAATTGCTTACCTAGGTACCTTAAAATTCGTGTACCTTTTTGCTAATTTTGGGTCTATCAGTCAATTTCTAATTAGGATGAATCTTTAAATAAAGATTTTTAATTAAGGTGAATCTTAATATAAAGGTTTCATCCTGATAAAGACCCAAAACATAACAAAAAGTACACAGACCATAAGGTACCTAGATTATCAATTTTGCACTAAATTTATTAATATCAGCAGACTACCGAGATACACAGATAATATTTTTAAAAGGAAGTTATCCAACTACCACTACTTGTTTACCGAGCCACTATTTAGTCCCAATTATTAAACCAAACTCAAAGCCATAAAATAATAAAACGTGCATTAAACTTACAAGAGTCTGCCTGCGCCCTCGCCTTTTTAAATCTGATAAAACACTGCTGCTCGTTTATTAAACTATACATAAGCTATTAGCTAAAGGAAAAGTTACATGTACATGGATAGTGAAGTTAGAAATAATATTATCAGTCCATGAATTCTACTGAAAAGCATTGATTTCTAAAAATGTTGAAAAGTATGGGTTGCTAAACCCTGCTAAAGAAATGAAAAAAATTGTAATATGTTTGAGCAAGTTAGTTCAAAGACTGTGTTATGTGAAGTTGATTTATTATAATTACTGGGAGCAGTTAAAATAAGCCTTTTGCAGGAAACAGTCATGTGCTGGTATAATACTTTGTTAAAGAATGAATTGAGCGTGTGATCTCCATTGCCATGGATGCTGGATGGCAAGCTATTCTTTAAAAATGCTGTTTTAGAAAGATCGACAATCGATTGGAGGTGCAAAATCGCATTTACAAACAGGTTTTGCTAATAATACTACCCTCACTAATCTCATACAAGTGCCTTTAATATATATGAATTAAGAATTGTTTGCATCCAGTACAACCATGTCATTGCATTCCTGCAAAAGGTCCACCCATTATATATAAATTATTTTCACGAACATCAGTAGTAAATCAATTATCCGGCTCTAGCATAAATCATGTATGACAGAAAAATATGTTATAACTCCATGAACTACATGTATTCACCTATTCTTAGGTGGCCACTCAGTGTCTCTTGTTATCTCAAGAAGACACACGAGAACAGAAGAAAATAATATATTGTATTTGATAATACACAGGGTTCTTGTTTTTTCCATCGCATACTGCATTGTGATTGGCCAAACTAGCAATCCACGAGTTATTGGCATGGGGAAAATCACTCGCTCACTCACTAGGATGGTGTTAACAAATCCATATTATCAATTTTCTCAGGATACCTCATTATTTAATCGATATGTCACAAATTAAGTGCCAAAAACATTTGCGCCCAGATCTCCAACAACAATGAACAGTCAGTATCACTAATATGTGCCCTGAAAATACATAATCTAACGTTACAGTATGTGATATTAAAGTGTTTTAAGCAAGAATTATTCCAGTGAGTCCAGCCAAAACAATGCACTGTACATTTTATTGCACTACTTAAGACTTATTTTTCACAATGGCAAGGTTTCCTCATTCCACACAAAAAACATTGTTCTCTCTTATAAATCAATAGGAAGCATGTTTTTTCTGATTTATTGATGTAAAAATATGATATTCCCCTAAAGAACAAAGAAAACCGAACCATGTGAAAAATAATCCTTGTTATTGGTCAGTTCTCTTATGAATTCTTCAGCATAATACGCTAGAATCCCATGTATTACCCCCTGTGGATAATCCCCTTTCCAAAAAATTGTAACCTCCAAGAAATGCCCTGTTATGGATACATAAATAATTTCATGGTTTGTTATTGTAAAATAAGATTTTAATTGCCACTGTAGATGGTTTGCACCCAATCCCCAGAGATTCAAATGACAAAGGGCATGGCGGCCATGTTGGTGTACAGAACAAAAGAAGCTAACGAAGAATCTATTGTTAACTGTACACCAACATGGCGGCTATGACGTCACGTGCAAAGGGTCTATAAACATGCCGTTCTCTAAGCAAGAGCAGAAACATAATAATGGATAGTCCCCAGGGCGATATATGGGATTAGTTTACATTTGACACGGTTTGATTTGTTATTCACAGGGCTTTATCTCCCATATAGACCGGATGAACAATAGAGTACTTCAAAGCCAGGGTAGAGACTTCATATTCAGCAGGGAAGAAAACAAGCAGGGTTGATATATAGAACTGAATTGGTCATTATGAATTCAAGGTTCAATATATGGTTATTGATCGGGTCATGAGCTGAATTAAATCCTGCTCTCCCTTGAGAATATCAAATCGCTTCCCGGCTAGCTTGTAACAATAAAATTACTTAAATATAAAAACACTACATAGTATTATTTGTTAAGAAATGTCTAGCGGATGAAATGACTGCTTTAACTTCAAAGATAAATTTCATTCAAGCAACAGTAAACCCCCAAAAGCAATATTGGTTAAGTCTGCCTATCTTCCTTTACATTCAATTCCGCAAATAAAATGCTATCGGTGATTCTAGGCAATTGTTGATCTCTAGAATTATTTGACTAAATAAATACTCGCACCTCTGCTGAGCAGCAAATTCCTCTCCGCACAATATACGTAAACTTTACATTAGAAGAAACTAAGCTTCAACCTGTTATTCCTATACAATATTACTCATATCATAACATGGCAAGACAAAATATTCATAATCTAAAATCAATCGAATGTTTAGTTGAGATACTTAGGTATACTAAGGTACACCTTTCTACCTTCTTAATGGTCTCGACGTCCTATTCCATTTGATATGCAATCAGCAATGGAACATTTTCAGTCCACTTGCCATTCGTGTTCACTTCTGATCCTAAAAGGAAACAAACTAAGGATTTTACAAGCATTTAATGAGCACCTGAGGAAAGTTGTGCTAAAACCCGATTAATTTTACACATTTCGCGTAAAATTTAGTCTATTCTATGATCTCGACGTCCTATTCCATTTGATATGCAATCAGCAATGGAACATTTTCAGTCCACTTGCCATTCGTGTTCACTTCTGATCCTAAAAGGAAACAAACTAAGGATTTTACAAGCATTTAATGAGCACCTGAGGAAAGTTGTGCTAAAACCCGATTAATTTTACACATTTCGCGTAAAATTTAGTCTATTCTATGATTTGAAAGCTAGTTTGATTATTTTGAAGGGTCTGAAATAAAATCTTCCTGCTCCACTTCCAAGTTTTTCATTTAAAATGTTTCCTATGACAGATATTGCTTCTAAGCACTAAACATAAGCTGTTTCACAGTGACGTCTAACAATACCCAATAATTGTCGAGTCTGGGCTGGAAAGGTTTGCGAATTAGACTCCAGAGTGTATTCAGAGTGTATTAGACTCTGGAGTGTATTCGAAGAACATGTTTAGTTAGAGAACGAGACTGCTTGAAGCACTTTCCGCACTGCTTACACTTATATGGCTTCTCTCCAGAGTGTATCTGAACATGACAATATAGGCCGCTAGAGACCTTGAAGCACTTTCCGCACTGCTTACATTTATATGGCTTCTCTCTAGAGTGTACCCGTACATGACTACCTAAAGTACCAGACTGGCTGAAGCACCTTCCACACTGCTTACATTTATATGGCTTCTCCCCGGAATGTATCCTAACATGATTAGTTAGGCTATTGGCGTGCCTGAAGCTCTCTCCGCATTGCTTACATCTATATGGCTTCTCTCCAGAGTGTATCCTAGCATGAATAGTTAGGGAACCAGATTGCCTGAAGCACTCTCCGCACTGCTTACATTTATATGGCTTCTCTCCAGAGTGTATTCGAACATGTGCAATTAGGGTACTACACTGACTGAAGCACTCTCTACACTGCTTACATTTATATGGCTTTTCGTTAGAGTGCATTCGGAAATGATTAGTTAGACCATAAGATCTCCTGAAGCACTTTGCGCACTCCTTGCATTGAAAAGGTTTTTTGTTATTACATGTTACAACTCCACATTCTACGTTAGCTGACTTGCTGTTTCTCTTTCTCTGTTTACGCTGAGACACCTTTTTATTAGTGTGCATCGTTCCATTGGAATTAAGAGAACTTTCAAACTGCACTGCAGTGGTAGCTGTGTTGTTAGCACTGCAATGTGATTTCCTTTTCGTGCCACAACCCTTTGACTGGTTGACAACACCGGTAGCTCCTTGACTATCTAAAGGAAATTCACTGCATGATAACATATCTGATGTCTTGGTGCTATCACCTTCCCCCAAAGTGAATGATGTACGTCTGCAGTTTCTGACAACTGGTTGAAGAATTTCACCTCTTTCTCCCACACAAGGTCCCGATTCTGTGTTGTTATTGTCCTCTAATTGTTGTATTTCATCCAAGTCTGTATCTTCCCTGGCATTGTTATCAGGTGTAAATAGTGCAAATGGCTGGTTGTCAGATGCAGGTTCTTGACATTTACCTTCTGTTTGTGTATCTCTTGATACCATTGTAACATGTAGTAGACTCAAGTCTGTTTGCGTTTCAATACTTCTGACGATCTTCAGGTCTGAAGTCTGTCCATGGGGGTGATGTTCCTATAATTAACAATAAAACAGAAATAAAAGAGGTTTTTAACCCAGCACCAGTACTATTACGTGATCTAGACATCTATTTTGGTCTGGATTTGTTGACATTTGGAGAGGAACATCATAACGTACAGAAGGTTTAAATACGCTCAACGGTATCTAAACAGATAATTCCTTTGGTACGTGTTTCTTTATTATCTACGTAGGTTTTGAGAAAAAAAGTATTTTTAGTGTTGAACAATTCCTTGGCAATTTTTACTCGCGATCAGTTGGCACACAACTTACATTATCTTCTTTTCCATATTTACGGCTATAGCTTTTTACGCCAGGGGAGCCAGGGTGGCGAAGTGGTTAAGCGCTTTGCCACCCACCTCTGTGGCCCAGGTTCGATCCCCGGACGCGGCGCCACACGTGAGTCGAGTTTGTTGGTATCTCGCCCTTGCTCCGAGGGTTTTTCTCCGAGACCTCCGGTTTACCTCCCTCCACAAAAACCAACACGCTAAATTCCAATTCGAACTGTGATTTAGCCCACTGATGCTGGCTTGCATACAGATTTCCATATAACCAAAAATACTGATAATGCTGCTTACATTACGAGCGGCAATTTGATTTTCATCACAGTTTACGATAACGGTTTCTTGTGTGAACTAAAATAACTTGTATGGAACGACCCCAATTAGCTATTATCGCAGTTCGGTCATCTAGGATTAAAAGCGAGGCTACCGGGTTGTCCTTGTATGCCAGGTTACGTAGCGCTTACAATTTGCTTTGTTGTTGGTCACGAATTTGGATGAAAAATCTACTTCATTTCCACGTCTGTAATCCGAATTGTACAATAGCCAGAAAAGAAGATCTAGGGATTCTTTTCACAATATTTGCTTCCAATAAACAGCTCAGAAAGCGATGGAGTTTGAAAATACGCGGAGTGATTAAAAAAAACAATTAATACTTCTTCGCTTAAGGTTACCGGATACCTTCAGGGTGCGTTTCCAGTCTAAATTATGTAGCGCCTCGAGGAAACATCGTAGATAAATCATCCATGTGTCATTTTAAAGCTTATAAAATTGGCTACAAGAATACATAAAAAGTTTTGAGTTCTTTGAAAATCTCGAATTTTCCGCCATCCCGTTTCTCCGATCTAGTGAGATGGCTTTCAAAAGTTCCGACTCCGAAAATATTTTAAAGTTTAAAAATCTGTTTGCTTTGTCGCATTTAAGAGGAATCGTATTACAAAACAGTGTCGGGGAATTTCAAAATTCGATTTAGTTCAAAAGTTATCATGCTTTCCGTGAAAAGGCGAAAAATAATCCGAGTAGATATGCGGGAAACGTCGTCAAGAGCTCTCTTTTAAGAATTTCCCAATTCCCCGACACGGTTTTTTTGCAGCTGAGATATCAATTGACATTTTGTGAAAAGTTTGCACAAATCGAATAAATTCCTCTTGAGTGGGAGCTTTTTTAAAACTATATTTTGATTGAAAATCGAAAGCGAGAAAATAGCACTTCAAAAAATATACCCGTCTGTCGTGCGTGAATCTGAAGCCCCGCCTCTCCAACAATTAGCAAGCTCTTGGCCAATCATTTCTCATCACAGTTCAACTACATTTTGTATCTGTCAAGATTTCCCGCCAATGTTGATTTCCGATCAAAGCAACGCGCCAATGTTTTTTTTTTTGTGTGTGACTTGAAAAATGGTAGCGGTAAGAGTCAGCTGGTTTCCCAGGCTAGAAAAATGGGAAAGACAAAAAGACCTCGAGGGACAAAGCCAAGGTCATAAAGAACACCTATATAGACGCCTTGAATGCCAGCATAGTTAGTAGAGGAGACAGCGATTCGCAGGCGTCTGAAACACCACGTCTGAAACAGCACGGCAATAGCGAGATCGTGGTTCAACCGATTCAGGGTCACCACCAAACTACGTTTCCATCTAAGCTTTCTTGGAAACAAATATTCTCTCGGCTGGCTCTTATCAATTCTACTTTATGTTCAGATGTGGACCAATCGGCACTGTCTGAAAGTGAAAATACGAACGCTTGTCGGGTTTTGCGAGGACTCTTATTTGGCTTTGTAATTGTAGTCGTATGCATTGTTTGGCCTCGTTTTGCTTTTCTTTGTTTTTCAAGCTAAGGGTTTAGGGTTAGGGCATCCTGCTTGCTTTTTGTAAGATATAAGGCCAACATCCGATTGAATTGTGGAATCGTGTGTGGAAAAACGTTTCTCAATAAACGTAAACATTGGTATATGAAATGATTTCCCACACCGTCGTTACGGGCGAGTGAGCACTTGTCATGTGTTTATTGAGCTGCTGTCAATCAAAAAGAACCTGTTACTTCCGGTTAAAAACTTCCTTTTGGTATTTCTCCGTCAATATAAAAAAATTTTTGAACGGAGTTTTTAGTATATGAGACACTACTACTAAAACTACAGTTCTGTGTGGAAAATATTTTTTCCCATCTTTTTCGTTTTGAAGGTATCCGGTAACCTTAAGTGTGACAGGTTCCTTCAGACTCACAGCTAGCAGGTCCATTCTCTACATGTAAATCAAAAGAGAGAAATCTCGTAAACTGTGAAAAATCCTCCATTATAGCTCAAGTGTACTCGTTCTATGAATGATGTGGGTTGCAAATGATAAATTTGTTTTAGTTTGGGTAAGTTTTTAGAACGTTTGTATGAGGATTTGAGAAAATGCATTATTAATGAACCAAGTGGAATACTTGCATGGCTGATAACATTGGTACTGTAACTATATCATATATACATGACAGGCTCCTGATACATATTATTATATATATGTATAGTGTGTGCTTGTATGTAATTAAAATGATGGTAATGTCACGGTTCAATCGGTTTTCATTGTTCCGAGAGGGGCATTTATACGCTAAATACCCTGATCACTGCTATTTATCGAACATCATGCATAAACATTAGGTACGATTATGTAACTAATGTCTATGCATTAGGTATGATTAGTAACTAATCATACCTAATGTTTATGCAAAAGATTCGCGTATGGATACGTCCCTCATATTCATTCATCGGGACATCTACCATAGCAAGATTACCAACTTTTCAAAAGAATACCTATTTAGGCTTTAACCTTCTTTCACGTCTAACACATGTGGGATAACTAGTAATACTATTGCGCATGCGTCGCACCACATTTTTATCAGGTATAAATGCTAAACTACCCCAACAGATTTCAATAGAATAACTAACGAATACATGAAGTGAACAATTAACGGATTCCCAAGAGTATTCATAGCAACCCAAAAATATTTAATTTATTCATTTTGAACTTGTTGACTCGGCCAAAAGCGTTATTGTGCTTCCTCGGAAACCGTAATATTACAAACTGGTAGCAACAAAACCTCCCTCGGGTACATTTAATCACTAATCAACCTCATGCCATGCTATTACTTATAATAACTGACTTGCAATGTAGGGCCATTATCAACAAATGGCTACTTGAAAATTGACCAAAATTACCCAGATAAAATGAGATATGGGGCATTGGACCATATGTGATGATGATATTAATGCAAAACAATATAGACTTTGATGACAGTGCTAATAATGGCAATAAAGATTGCAACAATGCCTACCTAATTTCTTTGATTACCTAACTTTAGTTTTCAAACTTTGTAACATTATTTTAATTTCCATAATAATAACTGAAGCGAATATTAATTCTGTTAACATGAATCTAGATGTTCAGAATCAGCTGATCAGGTTAGAGTCTGGCAGGATACAACCTACTTTTAGTTGAGCAATACTGTAAAATTATCATCAGGCTGGATATAGCCAATATATTTACATGTAGGGCTTGTATGTCTCCGGTAGTACATTACATCATACCTATTTTATAAACCAACTATATCATGCTTTAGAGGAGCAGCCATACTAGCAATATACCACAAGCTTTTGTATCACTATTAATATATAATTATCTTTCAATCATGTAAAGCGAAAGAAATTATGGAGGATAGCTTGAGTTCAATAATATTTATTCACAGATAGAGCTGTTTTTTTTTATCTTTTTAATAAAATCGAATAGTCAGTATCTAACAGTCAGGTTACTGGTAATTAAAATCAGCCTAAACTCAAAAATATATTATTTTATTCTATAAACTACAGTGTTTTACAAGTATTTCCAGCACTGAGAAGCATCGTATCTGAACACACGTAAAAATACGATAATTTTACGTGTGTGGATATTTTACCTTTCAGCCAATCAGCGATTTCCACGTCACGCTCTTACCCTTGCTTTGAAAAACCGGGCCCAGGTCCTAGTAATGTTTTTTAAAAAATACTTGGAGATATGAAATTTATCTTTTTGTGCACTCACTCATGAGATATCAAGTTGAACACTCAAAGATAAATTCAATATCTCCGTGTGCCCAGGTATTATTGCCAACGAGTCAGCTGAGCGAAGACGCGAAGCCGACGAGGCGGCAGCTCATAGAGCCGTACGTAATGTCTGGTTTACCTGAAAAAACCTCAGATCGTCGCGTAACTCTATGCAAATGAGTAACTCAGATGTATTGGATAATCGTGAAATGTCAACCGGAAGCCACAGACTGCAGATAGCATTATTAATTCAAGAATAACTCAGATATCGTCGCGTAACTCTATGCAAATGAGTAACTCAGATGTATTGGATAATCGTGAAATGTCAACCGGAAGCCACAGACTGCAGATAGCATTAATTCAAGAATAACTCAGATATCGTCGCGTAACTCTATGCAAATGAGTAACTCAGATGTATTGGATAATCGTGAAATGTCAACCGGAAGCCACAGACTGCAGATAGCATTAATTCAAGAATAACTCAGATATCGTCGCGTAACTCTATGCCTATGAGTAACTCAGATGTATTGGATAATCGTAAAAGGTCAACCAGAAGCCACAGACTGCAGATATAATTAATGCAAGTGTTTTGACTGTTAAACGAGAATCCTCTCACGCATTTCAGTTATGAAAACAACAGATAAAGTTACACAGAGGCACACGCATTGACCACGAATACAATTTAACATGACTGTAGAAAGAACAGTAGTGAAATATAGTGACAGCTCTATCATAGGATGGTCAGGATACATAATAACAACTGGAGGTTCGGGACATAAAAACAAGGACGCGTGAGGGGAAGAATAACTGGCGGGAACAGGAGAGTGACTAAACACGAAGCTGACAAGCGAATTGCAAGGAGGAGTCACGGGCGTTCTTTACAATAAGAAATTGCGAAAACTGGTTTCATCGTTGACTATATAAGTAATAGCATGGCATGAGGGAAATTAGTGATTAAATTTTCCCAAGAGCCGAGGGAGGATTTGTGGAAGTCCAGACGCCACAGGCCGAGGAACGTTTATAAATCCTCCAAAGGCTCAAGCGGAAATTTAATCACTAATTTCCCGAAATGTCATGCTATCACTCTGTAATACTATTATCGCCAGGTAACAAAACTAACCTCAGATAACTTTAGTTTTTCTATGCCTGAACTAAAGATACCGTAGTTGAGTTGTTTTCGAAAACTTTTTGTTATTATGCTTGATTGAGCACCATTGATTGAACTGGCTTCTCTTGGGGACAAGTGTGTTATTTTTTAGAAGAATAAATAAAATGTCAAGTAAAATGTAAAACTAAAACGTAATTATGTTGCTGACTACATGTAAATATTCAATGAGCATGCATGGAGTTTAATTATGTCATGTTTGTGGTTTTAAGTACATGTATAATTATTCCACATGTATGGAAGAAGCCGGTTTGAGAAATGAAGAGAAGACCTTTCTTGAGCCATAAAATAGGTAGGGTAGGACTAATATTTATAATCTCCTGCCATAACCCTGTGTGCCAAGGGACATTCCAATGCTCCCTCATCAGTATCATTTCTATATACAATGTATAAATTCCTAAAGAAAAACTAATAAATAAACCTTCATTTCACACCAGGAATTTTACAGTGATAAATACAATTTCATAACACCCATGACCATTCTAATAAAACCTCCCACAATATTCCCTTTGATTCGGTACAAATACATAAAATATTTTACACAAAATTCATTGACACATTAAAATTTTCGTACACATGGTCATGACACTTTTTCAATATCAGTGCCAATTTATTATTAGTGGTGTGCAAAGTACACAAATATCTTCTTCGTAAAAATAACAAAAAATGTCGATCGCATCTATAAAATGAAATTAGTGCCGCATAATAATATAATTATCAAAATATAGTAATAGAGTGTAGGTGTATATTTATTGAGAGCAATACATGTAACTTATCGTGTTCCATTTGCCCTGCTAGGTGATGCTTCTATCTTCTGATTTTACTTTTAGAGAATGGACCTCTACTAGCTGCGAGTCTGAAGGGACCAGTCACACTTAAGCGAAGTATTAATTATCTGTTTTTTACTCACTCTACAACTGCCTTTGGATATTTATCAAAGCCTGAAATGTGGGCCGAGATCTCCGCGTATGTTCAAACTCCATCGCTTTCCGAGCTGTTTATTGGACGAAATATGTTAAAAGAATCCCTTAGTAGATCTTCTTTTCTGGCTATTAAATATTTGTACAATTCGGATTACAGAAGTGGAGATGATCGAAGTAGCTTTTTCATCCAAACTCGCGACCAACAGAGCAAATAGTAAGCACTACGTAACCTCGCTTACTTATATGTAGACGATTAATATTTTATATCTAGATAATTAATATTTACAAAGAAAGGACAATCAGAGCCATTAGCAGCCAACGCTGAAATTCCAGTGTACTAAACTGAATATTTTAGGTGCTACATTTCAGTCCAACAGTAGATCTACTTTTCACGTTAATAATAAGCTTAAAGAGGCAAATAAGTGTTTATAAATTTGTAATTAGAACTCAGAAGGAAAGAGGGATACAATCAAGCTGAGATAGATCAGTTATTTAATTATATTGTTAGGCATAAGATTACATACGGTTTGTCAGTTTACTCTGCTTCTACACCAGAATTACCCACAATTCAGTGCTTACATTAGAGCACAGGGAGCCCACTCAAAGGATTTGTACATGTTTGCCTAAAATATGATTGTAAAGTCAAATTGAATAAGAGTCATTCAAAACGAAAACCTTGTGGTATATTTGCAAGAATTCAAAACAATAACAAAATTAACGCACCTGGACCCAGGTGAGTTGTTATTTGCGATCGCTGCTTCAATGAAGTCGCATGCAACATCTTAGATTCAATTGTTCATTCCTTATTAGTAATTCGATTTCTTTAACATGAAATAGTTCATGTGAGAACTGTTCTTTGTGTTCCCAGTATTTTGAGTCAACTGGCAACGATCAAGATGGATTATTTGAGCAGAGTTCTCGAGGTATGAAATGAAGTGTGTTCGCCACTGAAGTTTCCTCCCTTATATGTCTTATTACATTGTATATACATATCACACGTCTCCAACTAAGTCACTATTTTACTCGAATTCTTGCAATTAAACCACTCTGTCTTTATTTAACACTAATTCGTACAAATGAACTACACGGTTTTCGTTTTGAATGACTTTTATTCACTTGACTTTACAATCTTGAGATCGAACCGGATCGAACCCCACGATGGCCGGGTCATTTTCTCCACTTTATTTTTATCGCCCAATATCATTTTATTTAGCTCTTCTTCACGATGCAACCCTAAAGAAGAATATCATATCATGCAGCTCTTGGATGGTCAATCGATCTTCGAACCGATAAATTATCGCCATATCATTCTGATCGAAGGGAAGAAACTACAAAAATCACCTGACGGATCATTTATTTACTTTTTTACTTACTTACTCACTTATTTAATTACTCACCCACTTAATATCACATGACCGATGATCTCATCGTTACGACATCATCACTACCATGTATGTCCAGGTTTGAGCCAGCTGACATTAGAAATGAGGGAGATATGGGCATGTGCTTAAAATCACATGACGGAAGATGTCATCGTTACGTCATCACCACTAAGTGATTGATGGGGACCCACCACCATGCCTGTCCAGGTTTGAACCAGCTGGCATTACAAATGTGGGAGATTGGGGCATGTACCTAAAAACCATGTGACCGATGACGTCATCACTACGTCATCACCACTAAAAATATATATATATATATATAGGTAATAGGTATAATTTCATCAGTCTCCGAAAGTGCTCAATAGCGAACTAGAGCGAAATAAAATAAAATGATGGTGAAGGTTACTTTTCACAGAACATTTATTGCTACTCGGAGTTTCATGTCCTCGTTAGAGGACAATCTTCAGGCAACTGCCGTTACGTACTAGATTCACGAGGACATGAAACTCCGAGTAGCAATAAATGTTCTGTGAAAAGTAACCTTCACCATCATTTTATTTTATTTTATATATATATATATATATATATATACATGTATATCCCATTCACAGCTAGCTAATCACAAACGTCCTTCAATATATCTTTGGAAAATCAAACTTCATTCGGAAATGTCAACGGCGTGCTCGATCCACAGGTTAAAGCTGTATAAATTATCTCGCATCCAACTAACCCATTAACTCGTTCTGCACATGCGTGCAACCACAGGTTAAAAACTAGTCATATCAGGAAATTATGTTAAATGACTAGGACGAAAAAAATCATAAAAAACAAAGTCTGTGTATGAGCAAAGTTGTTGCCCAGGTGAAGAATTTAAAGATGCCTTACAGGGTCCGTTGCCGAGTTATCGGTGAGCCGTTTTCATTGTACAACCGAAAGTGGCACAGTACTTCCTGCTGTTTGGGCTCATCCATTTGTCAGCAAAATCGAAGAAACTGCTAAACATGTAGTACTAAAACAGCTGTTTTAATATTTTAACTAAGAGATCCAGTTTCGGAGTTGAAGCAACCTGGAAGTTTTTCGATCGATCGCTTTTTAGTTATTATTTATTTAGTTACAAATTTAAAAAACCAGAACGAGGAAAGGAGAGCTATAAAAGTTGCCCAATAAAAAATTATAAAAAAGTATTGACATTGAGATTCAAACCCCCAACCACACGTACACGTAAACGACAGCTCTGCCATCTGAGCTATGAGGGGAAAATAGCATGAGGGAAAAATTACTACTAATATTAGAGGTCGGGTCAACCCCAGCCTCGTTCTCGTGTCTGACGAAGGGCTAGCGCTCGAAACGTCAGCTGCTACTCTCTTCCCACGGCGGTTAGCATACCTTAATAGACTTTAGTTGAGTATACCACTGACAGTTTATCTTCCCGCCGATGCAGACCAGCACTAATTTTTACAGGAACTAGTTATACCCATCATACTATTCCAATATGGCTGGCCGGATCGCCCCTAAGGACAACCGCAGATGGTCAGTGAGCTATTTTGTGTTGTGTTATTGTGGATGTTGTTGGCAGAGCCTATATTTAACAACTGTGCCACTATTTTAATTTCCTCAGAAAACGTTTGTATATCTCCAATCCCCGTTAGATTTTACTTCCTACATCGCATTTGTTCTTCAGTCTACTATATTTAAGGCTTTACGAATATCTTGGACGGTTTACATGTCATTTGGTTTAATATGCCACGGTTTACAAACTATTTTGGTTGATTAGCATGTATATTTCAGTAATGAGATCGATAGTTCTCATTGTTATGGTATAAACAGTGAAAAACCATTATAAACCACCTGAAACTTAAACCGCATGTACACGTACAATGTATATAAGCCCTAGCCAGTTATCTTTGATATTGACTGTACATGAAGTGGATAGTCCAACGGTAGAATATTATTTTCTTGATTTGGGTGTTACGTCTACGAGATAAAGGTTTATATTTCCAATATGCTAATGATGTGATGTCCTCACCGAAAATTTCCTGAATTTCTTTGTGCTTGTGGATTAAGCTATTTTCTAATTTAGATTTTTTTTTGTAAAATCACTTTGAAAAGCTTCAAATATAACTTAGAATTTAAAAATAGGTAATTTGTCTCTACCAGCATGCTTTTCTATAATAAGTGATGTCGGTGATGACATCACATCATTAGCATATTGGAAATATAAACCTTTATATATTGTAGACATAACACCCAAATCAACAAATATTCTACCGTTGGCCTATCCACTTCATGTACAATCGATATCAAAGATATAAACTGACTAAGGGCTTATATGCACTTTAACCTAAATCGTACAAAAAGCACTTTAAACCATTCTAGATCATGTTTCTTTTTGTGGAAAGGTGGTCAAGGAGCTGAGGGATCAACAGAAATTCTTAATAGAGTTTGTGGTATTAGCACAGGGCTCCCAACACCTGAAGCAAGAATATTTCAATGTCCTACAATGAACTTTTCCATATGTGCATTCTTTTTAGTATTTCAGCCGTTCTCAGTATTAATTAATTTTATTTCCGCTTAATTGCTGCAGAAATACTTTATTTTTATCACTGCAGTTTTAGTTTGGTTGTTATTGTAAAAATGGCTTCATGCATGTGATTAGAATATCTTTAATGGTATAAAAAGTGTCACCTGATTTTGGCAACTTTGCCTGAGTTCGATACGAAAAAAAAATATGGTTGTGCTCTCCAAATTGATTTGTACGAGTTGTCTTCCAATCTTTTGAAAAGCATTATGTACAGTCCTGCTGTTTTATGTGTGATACATGTAGTTTCATTTTGAATCTGTTTTTGGAAAGTTTATTTTGTAGTTTTCTGTTTAGTTTGATAGTTTCATGAAGCAGAAATAAACAACACAAAATTAAAGGCTACAAAGCATCATGGTTGGGCTATATTCTCTAAAAATAACACAAACTTTAGCAGCAAAAAAAATACAACTTATAAAATAGCTCTAAAGTCAGGTGCTTGTTATAATTTAGGTTTAGTGTTAATAAATTGAGTGAAATGGTCAGCACAAATTCAAATTTACTCATTTTTACAAATACAATCTACTACAAATCTCTTTGATTATTTCTGTGTGATTCCATTTATTTTAAAAAAGCAATTAATGCTGGGTAGATAATGCAAATCTGTCTCCCAGTTTTCTCTGGATGTCCTAATAATTCCTCTAAAAGTACTGTAACAGTTTCTTCTTGGACATGCTTGTCTAGCATATTATTAAAGTTTATAATATTTATAACCCAGATAGTGTGAGCACTCTGATTGGCTTATTAATATAAGACTCAAAAATCTATGGTCTGTTGTGCTGGTAATTAAACACATAGAAATGCCTGCTTGCATCGTATCACAGTAATATCATAAAAGCAATAGACCACACATTTCAATGTGTTTACTGGTGAAATAAAGGACTTGGGATGTTGGGAGAACATGTGAAATGCTTGAAAATCATGTGCCTTCGGCTTGTGATTTTCAAGCATTTCTTGTCAGTGTTCTCCCAACATCCTGTGTGCTTTATTTCACCAGTAAACACATTGAAATGTGAGGTCTATTGCTTAAATAAGCTGATAAAGTTATAATTAAAACAGTTCTCATACAATGTGCATCTCGTCTCATTCCAGAGATATTCAGGTTTTTGTAATGTGCAAAATGAGATTACCTACATGTACATTGTATGATGTTTGCACAAATCACAAAATGATGAATATCTCTGCACATATTGGGTAAAACAATTGAAACTTGGCACATGTATGGCACTATGGCAAATGCACATCACCATGCAAATAATGGTGTTGCCATAGAAACTCTTGCTTCCAGGCTCCTTTCACCTTAAAGGGGCTATGTCATGGTACTGCGCATGTATCGAGTAATTGCTCGGTTGGTAGCTTTAATTGGATAGAAACAGTTAAACTTCCCTCCTTCAATGCTTGATTGAAAGGATTTTCAATATTTTCCCTGGAGACTGTTGATATACACTGTTTGTTGGTCATATTTGCTTTGATCTTAAGCAATCCCACATGGCCGAGAGGTTCGGTAGTTCATATCAAAAGCGGTTGAAATAGCTGTTTCACTTCCGGCCTGGAACACGTTCAAGCCTATTACCATGACACATCCCCTTTAAACATAAAATTCCAATTTCTGTCCTCATTATATTACATAACACGTAATGTACGTCATTAAACCATTCATATACAATGCCTACCTTGTTACAAATGTTCTAGACTTACATGTATAACAAAGGAGAAATTAGGGAATTTAGTTTTATTCGTAGAGGAAGACTGGTGCCAGAGTGTTTCTATGGCAACACCATGATTTGCACAATGTGTATTTTCCATAGTACGTCATGTGCAAAGTTTCAGTAATTTTTATTCAATATTTGAGATATTCTTCATTTTGTGATTTATCTCCAGACTGTGCAAACAATACGACACACAAGTCATCTCATTTTCATATTACATAAACCTGAATATCTGTGGAACGAGATGAGATGTTGACAAATGGAAAATATCATTATTGAAAATTTCAAAAACATTTTCAAATAGATCAACTAAATTTTTGTGTCACATGCACTTTAAAGGTTGAGGCATCATATACAATGTAGATGTACTAATGCTTCCCATGCTCACCTTTGATGCTTTGTCTTCCTTTTCATGTGGCTAACTTTATTGAAATGAGTGTGTAGGAAAAAAGGAGACATTATGCCGTAATGTACTTACCGGTACGCTGATTGGACAGTCTGGCATACATGTCCATGTATGTGGCCATTTAACTTCCTGAGTGGCTGTATTGTAATAGAACAGAACTTCACCAGATTTACAATAACATGCTTCCCAAATGGACTCCATCTCTTTATTTACCCTGCAAAGGTACAAATGGTATCTTATTAAAAATATAATTATTTCCATAACATCCTAGTGTACTAATATTATTTAACTATTGTAATACAGTGGTATCATTACAATGAAGACTATTATATACCACAAGTACATTTACCTTAGTTTACACTGTGTTATTATAATACCATGAACTCCTTGGTTTTCTTTGCTCCACAAGGAACATTTTAATCTCTAAATATACTCTCATCAGTTAATGCAATTTGAATTTTTCCTCATTGAAAATGCATTAAATTTTAAGAGAGAAAATGAGAAGGGCATGCTGATGAGGGAACATTAGGCTGTCCCTTGGCATGTACACCAGGTTACGGCGGCGCGCAGGTCATTAGTCCTTCTGATGACTATATAGCCCAACATTCTGTTATATTTGGCACATTGTTCCAAAACCTGCTTGGACCAAGACAGGTTGTTAATGATCCAGACCCCAAAGTCTTTCTCCTCTCTGGTGTCAATCAGCAGAGTGCCTTTAAAGTGTGTAATCGCGGTTACAACTGGTTTTAGTTACCATGTTATACACATAAATTTACATTTGGCCTCGTTGAATAAAAGCCAGCAGAAGATGACCAAGAGTCGAGGTTGTTTAAATCATCCTGTAGGCATCTTCAGAGTACTTTATCGCCTTGTATATTTTCGTGTTGGCTGCAAAGGCAGCAACTTCACTGGAGATCACAGCATCAGGTAAATGTACCTTGTATTGGTGCGCCCTCATCTGGGGTATGCTACTCAAGTCTGGGCTCCCCAATCCAAATATCTTATCCAACAGATTGAATGTGTGTATGTTGAACTTACCTTTCTCTTGTGATCAGTCCTATAAAGAACGAATTATAAAGCTTGATCTCTTACCATTACAGTATGTTACAGTGGCATGAATACTTGGACATGGTTTTCTTTTTCAAAGTAACTTAAGGCTTGATAACTCTGAACCTTAATTATTGTAATTCCTTAAAATTCCACAACACAACACCTACCCAATCAAATTCTAACCCCAACTCCATCCATGCAGTTTATCATTCATAAAATAATGTAAAACTACCACTTTTCACAGATCACACTTCAACAGAACTACAAGAATATGGAACACTCTAGTTAATGAACTTGATAATTTGAATACACTAAGATGTACATTGTACATGTAGAACTGGTCTCATTTAGATCTGTCATACAATGTATATGCATGCTCAACTACTATTTCACTGCCCTTGTAAACACTTATGTTTTTTTAGAAACAGAAATATTGCAATGTGCCAATATTGCTGAACAGCAATTGCTGCTCTGACAGCAATATTGGTGCATTATTAGCATGAAGAAGTTTGCATCTTGACTGTACTCTTGTAGTAACGGCATTTGGAATACTGAAACAGGTTGACTGAGGAACCACAGAGCTACGGAGCCATGCACTTCAAATATAAATTATATACAGTACCGATCGAAACTAACCTCCCCTTTGCATGCACTTGGGTAATTACTTTGCATTACTAGTAAATGCACACAAAGTAAATGCACACAAAGTAAATGCACGGTTTACTGGTAAGTGGTACTTGGTGTTTATGCGTGCATGCAAGTAAATGCAAAGTACACGCAAAGTAAGCTCACACTAAACCCAAAGTAAATGCAAGTAAATGCAAGAAGCCTCGTTTTCATGCCATTCCCAGGTCGGCTTTCTTCAAAGGATGTTTTGGTTACCTGTTCCTCAATAAATAATGCAACCCCTGCCATTGGAGCCCGTTGTGATCCGTGAGCACAACAAGTTGGCAATGGCCCACAGGCAGCCCTACCTTTTATGAATGGCTCGATTCAATCATCAAAAAATAAAGTAACATTTTGCAATAGATTGTCATGTGCTTGTGTCCTTGGATATACGTACATTGTACTCTGGTATTTTGGGGCAACAAATGTATGTACATGTATACTGTATTTTGTTCAGTGTTAAAGAGTTTTAATTTTTGAGCTCTTAAAAGATGCATGTAGGTGCGATATCTGCAGAATATCGAATATCAGATACTATCAGATATTTATCTGTTCTCTAATATCATCTTAATAGATATCTAATTAGAAAATATCAGATAATATCGAATATCGATGTCCTTCAGAGAGGGAGACCTTTATCTAATAGATATCTAATTAGAAAATATCCGATAATATCCGATAATATCGAATATCGATGTCCTTCAGAGGAGAGGGAGACCTTTATCTAATAGATATCTAATTAGAAAATATCCGATAATATCCGATAACATCGAATATCGATGTCCTTCAGAGGAGAGGGAGACCTTTATCTAATACAGTTGACTCTCTTTGAACGGCCACTCTCGTAAGCGACCATCTCCCGTAAGCGGCCACCTTCACAAATTCCCATTTTATTTCTTAGTCAAACACTGTATTTATATACATGTATAGCATCTCTCGTAAGCGACCACTCTCGTAAGCGGCCGCGGCCACCTCTTGGGAGTCCCTTTTGGCTTTTCTAATTGTCTTTCTACTCTCGTAAGCGACCACCCCGGAGATCGATGACAGACCTATGACAGACCTATGACAGACCAGACGGCAACAATTAAAAAAACAGTTTTGTTCAAACTAAAAACTGCTTTGTTTAGATTAAGCATTAGTAGTTTTGTAGAATTAATTAGTTTATAAAGAGGTATGTAATTTTATGAATGCGTTGTATCAGATTAAAATAGTTCTTAATGAAATATATGAATCGGCTTCTGTATTATCACTTCCGGTATAAAACTGAATTACAATAGGTTTGGGCCACCTGTGATGAATATTCTCGTAAGCGGCCATCCCTTGTAAGCGGCCATCCCTTGTAAGCGGCCACTTACCTCCGTCCCCGAGGTGGCCGCTTAGGAGAGAGTCAACTGTAGATATCTAATTAGAAAATATCCGATAATATCCAATAGTATCGAATATCAACCATCTCGGCAGAAGACAGATACCTTTATATCTAATAGATATTTAATTAGAAAATATCCGATAATATCGAATATCGATGTCCTTCAGAGGAGAGGGAGACCTTTATCTAATAGATATCTAATTAGAAAATATCCGGTAATATCCGATAGTATCGAATATCAACCCTCTCGGCAAAAGACAGAGAGACCTTTATCTATTACTAAGATATCTAATTAGAAAATATCCGACAATATCCGATAATATCAAATATCGATGTCCTTCAGAGGAGAGGGCCGAGACCTTTATCTAATAGATATCTAATTAGAAAATATCCGATAGTATTGAATATCGATGTCCTTCAGAGGAGAGAGAGACCTTTATCTAATAGATATCTAATTAGAAAATATCCGATAATATCGAATATCAACCCTCTCGGCAGAAGACAGAGAGACCTTTATCTAATAGATATCTAATTAGAAAATATCCGATAATATCCGATAATATCGAATATTGATGTCCTTCAGAGGAGAGGCCGGGAGACCTTTATCTATTAGATATCTAATTAGAAAATATCCGATAGTATCGAATATCGATGTCCTTCAGAGGAGAGAAAGACCTTTATCTAATAGATATCTAATTAGAAAATATCCGATAATATCCGATAATATCGAATATCGATGTCCTTCAGAGGAGAGGCCGGGAGACCTTTATCTATTAGATATCTAATTAGAAAATATCCGATAGTATCGAATATCGATGTCCTTCAGAGGAGAGAGAGACCTTTATCTAATAGATATCTAATTAGAAAATATCCGATAATATCCGATAATATCGAATATCGATGTCCTTCAAAGGAGAGGGAGACCTTTATCTAATAGATATCTAATTAGAAAATATCCGATAATATCCGATAATATCGAATATCGATGTCCTTCAGAGGAGAGGGAGACCTTTATCTAATAGATATCTAATTAGAAAATATCCGATAATATCCGATAATATCGAATATCGATGTCCTTCAGAGGAGAGGGAGACCTTTATCTAATAGATATCTAATTAGAAAATATCCGATAATATCCGATAACATCGAATATCGATGTCCTTCAGAGGAGAGGGAGACCTTTATCTAATACAGTTGACTCTCTTTGAACGGCCACTCTCGTAAGCGACCATCTCCCGTAAGCGGCCACCTTCACAAATTCCCATTTTATTTCTTAGTCAAACACTGTATTTATATACATGTATAGCATCTCTCGTAAGCGACCACTCTCGTAAGCGGCCGCGGCCACCTCTTGGGAGTCCCTTTTGGCTTTTCTAATTGTCTTTCTACTCTCGTAAGCGACCACCCCGGAGATCGATGACAGACCTATGACAGACCTATGACAGACCAGACGGCAACAATTAAAAAAACAGTTTTGTTCAAACTAAAAACTGCTTTGTTTAGATTAAGCATTAGTAGTTTTGTAGAATTAATTAGTTTATAAAGAGGTATGTAATTTTATGAATGCGTTGTATCAGATTAAAATAGTTCTTAATGAAATATATGAATCGGCTTCTGTATTATCACTTCCGGTATAAAACTGAATTACAATAGGTTTGGGCCACCTGTGATGAATATTCTCGTAAGCAGCCATCCCTTGTAAGCGGCCATCCCTTGTAAGCGGCCACTTACCTCCGTCCCCGAGGTGGCCGCTTAGGAGAGAGTCAACTGTAGATATCTAATTAGTAAATATCCGATAATATCCAATAGTATCGAATATCAACCATCTCGGCAGAAGACAGATACCTTTATATCTAATAGATATTTAATTAGAAAATATCCGATAATATCGAATATCGATGTCCTTCAGAGGAGAGGGAGACCTTTATCTAATAGATATCTAATTAGAAAATATCCGGTAATATCCGATAGTATCGAATATCAACCCTCTCGGCAAAAGACAGAGAGACCTTTATCTATTACTAAGATATCTAATTAGAAAATATCCGACAATATCCGATAATATCAAATATCGATGTCCTTCAGAGGAGAGGGCCGAGACCTTTATCTAATAGATATCTAATTAGAAAATATCCGATAGTATTGAATATCGATGTCCTTCAGAGGAGAGAGAGACCTTTATCTAATAGATATCTAATTAGAAAATATCCGATAATATCGAATATCAACCCTCTCGGCAGAAGACAGAGAGACCTTTATCTAATAGATATCTAATTAGAAAATATCCGATAATATCCGATAATATCGAATATCGATATCCTTCAGAGGAGAGGCCGGGAGACCTTTATCTATTAGATATCTAATTAGAAAATATCCGATAGTATCGAATATCGATGTCCTTCAGAGGAGAGAAAGACCTTTATCTAATAGATATCTAATTAGAAAATATCCGATAATATCCGATAATATCGAATATCGATGTCCTTCAGAGGAGAGGCCGGGAGACCTTTATCTATTAGATATCTAATTAGAAAATATCCGATAGTATCGAATATCGATGTCCTTCAGAGGAGAGAGAGACCTTTATCTAATAGATATCTAATTAGAAAATATCCGATAATATCCGATAATATCGAATATCGATGTCCTTCAAAGGAGAGGGAGACCTTTATCTAATAGATACAATGTATCTAATTAGAAAATATCCGATAGTATCCGATATTATCCGATATTATCAATATCTAATATCTGATACTATCAATACTAAAATATCGGATATTCGATATAGTGCAGATATCGCGCCTACCTCAAAAGATGGTGGTACATTCATAAAAGCTTGGGATCCCCAACCCAGTAGGTTAAGACTTCATGTAAATAATGCACCAGACATTTGAAATTCCCGGCCTCACCATGTGCACCCGGGGCATAGTGGGGACTTTCACCTAATGTGACCATGAAAACCAGTGAAGTTCCTGCACCCTAGGATATTAAAATCAGATGAAGTCCCCCGCCCCAAGGGCTCCAAAATCTGTACTCCTGGTACATGTAACTTATACTGTATATGAGTTGTATCACCTTGCAACTACTGCCTCCTCCACAGGCATGCATTATTTTCTACATTGTATGTGTAGCACCCATTTTCCAATATATATTATGCAAAGTATGTCAAATTAGCATGTGGTGGGAAAGTGAATCCCTTGCTTAATTATCCCCTGACCCAGTAGGAGAGGGAAGTCACTGAGTGTTGACCCTGCTGGGGGAATGAAAGATGGTGCATATGAAGTGAACATCCCCACAATGTCCTGCTATGCCCTATCGAGAAAGAGCCGGTAGTAAAGTAACGTATCGTAAACGTATCTCCACCTTTCACTATACAGTAAAATATGGAAAGCTTATCTGTACTACCTTCTGATGCTCTTGCCATTTTGCCAGTGTATGACAGTACGTTTACTGGTGAAGTTTGCCGTAAGCACACCCCAAAATCGTCAAATTAACGTGTCAGGCTCAAAAGATATCAATCGAATTCATAGATTGATTTTTTCTGTGACTATCGATTGGTCATCGATTGACCGATACCAATCGATATCAATTAACTATATCGATTTTCATCGATTGGCTACCCCGGGAATGTATTCATAGGCAATCAAATGCAATCAAATGCACCAAATGTTCAAGAAATGTTTGAAATGGTAAGCTTACCGAAGAACTTACCGAAACGGAGAAGAAACTTCACAATTTCTCCAAAGTGCTCCTGAATTTTTTCAGCATCTTTAATAAGGCGCGTAAAGGTCTCTGGGTACGAGGTTGTCTAGAACCCAGACCCTTTTCCCCTTACGCGTTCTCGGTGCCTCGTCGATGAATCATGGATGGCCGACTTGAGAACTAACGGTTTCGAAAAAAATTGAAACGGAACTGAAAATGGTATTAAAATGAAGTTTATAAATGAGCGACCACGAACAACACTCCACTGGTATACGTCGGATCAAACAATGATCTAAATGGTTCGCAGATTAAGAAATAAGTAGAATGAAGAATAACCGCAATACGACGTAGAATTATACGGATTTAATGTAGCACAATATTTCGACTAGCCATACTAGTCTTCATCAGGTGCTTAGGAGCTTTTACAATATATAATGGTAAAACGGAAATGACGTAAAAAACATAATATGATAACGAAAGATAACTAACGGTGTGACTGATTAGTAGGCCGGTCTCATCGCGTTTGTTAAGGCCATTGGCATTGGTTCAAGAGCCGTTAGCACGTGTTATGAGATAAGCTTCTTTAGCTTTGCGAATAGCATCACGAGAAGAGAAAATATGTTCTAAAGGAATTAAAAGGATATTAGATGCAGAGTGGTCAGGGTTAGATAGAAAATGTTCAGATGCAGTGGTGGGTTTGGACTTACTGGAAGGTTTGTCAACTGTCCTATGATGTTCGTTGAAGCGGTCTTTAAGTCTACGTTTGGTTTCACCAATGTACTGTTTGTTACATTCCCGGGGGGGGTACTCCTGTTTGTGACGTATTATGTATGTGCCGCCCGGGTGGGTCAGGGTTTTGAGCTCAGTTTGGGCAGGTAGGGTCAGGGTTTTGACCTGATTTGGGCAGATCAGGGTCAGGATTTGAGTATAATTTGGGTGCAGTCAGGGTCGGGGTTCAGTATTTTTTAGGCAGTTCATTTTTTTTAGCTACTATGTCAAAAAAAGACCGGTATACCGGCCAGGATATATATCCGACCGTGTTTTGAAAACAATTTAAAGAAGGGGCAATCAGGGTTTTTTTTCCCCAAAAGGGGGCAATCAGGGTTTTGTAGCTCGGATTGGGTCAAACAGGGTCAGGGTTTGAGCGTCTTGGCCTCACATACATACCCATTTTTCATGTAAGTACCCCCCCGGGGTTACATTTAGTACATTGAATCATGTAGATGACGTTTTTAGTGTTGCAGTCCATGTGTGTGGTAATGGTTATGGTTTCACCCGTAGAAGTAAAAGTACTTGGGTGCAGTTATCAGAAATGTAAGCCGGCAAGTTAAACAGTTTTGTCCACAACGAAAAGAACCTGGATTGTTGTTGGAAGCAGTGTTGGAGTTATCTGAAGGTACACTGTAGTTTGGATTTGACTAGCAAATCACGTAGATTGGACGAACGTCGGAAGGCTACAAAAGGGCGTTGGGGGGAAATAGTTTTGCAACGCACGGACCGGAGGAATGTAGAAGATCAAAATGTTTCTCAAAGATAGGAAAGAAAGATGGAAGTGACGGATTATAGGTGACTATAAAGGGAATACGGTGAGAGGAATTAGATTTCTGTTTAGGTTGTAGAGCAAGATTACGAGAGATATCGGCAGCGCATTTAGTTTGTTTAGTGAGAATAAAAGTTTTGA
Source organism: Actinernus sp. WN-2022 (assembly GCA_030867875.1). NCBI lineage: Eukaryota > Metazoa > Cnidaria > Anthozoa > Actiniaria > Actinernidae > Actinernus > Actinernus sp. WN-2022. The sequence continues at coordinate 74,277,922 of JAOWCC010000577.1, forward strand.
GGTTATCCGGACCTTCCGTCCAGACCATAAAAATATCATCGATATATCTAAGCCAAGAATAGGGAGTGAAAGGGGCTTTGTTCAAAGCATTGGCTTCAAAGTAACCAAGAAAGAGATTAGCAAAGGAAGGTGCCATTTTGGTTCCCATAGCAGTACCATGAATTTGTAGGTAGTTGTTATTATTAAAAGTGAAGTTATTCATGGTAAGAATCATACGGATAAGATCACATAAAGTACTAGTAGGGATAGTTTTATCAGAACGAGTGCTAAGAAAATGATAACATGCATTGATACCGTCATTATGGGGAATGTTGGTATAAAGAGAGGACACGTCTAAAGTGACAAAAAGAGCATTGTCCGGAAGGTCACGGAGGAGGGAGATTTTATGAAGGAAATCATGTCTTTGACATAAGACGGAAGTTTGCTAACTAGAGGTTGAAGGTTAGTAATCAACAAATTCCGAAATACGTTCGGTAGGATGGCTGTTGGAAGAGACAATGGGACGACCAGGATTACCTGGTTTGTGAATCTTAGGCAGAATATAAAAGCGCACTGGTTTAGTATCGCGTTGAATAAGATATTTACGGGTTTTATCGTCAATGTAATGGCTATGGAACATTCTGGCTATGTATTCGGTTACAAATGAAGACATTGTACAAAAGTAGCTAATTATGAGTCATCTGTTGTTCCGCCACTGGTGCAACCCACTAATTGGCGGCAAAAATTATCTAAAAATAGACCAACTTGTGAAAATGCTGCGGTGAGAGGTAAATAGGAGATATAGACGCTCTTGGCTATGGGCTCTTGACAAAATACAATTTATTATCAGTACAAATTATAGAGAAAAAAGGCAATTCAAAAACCGTTTTTCAAAGGCAAGTTACTTCTGATAATTATGAATAAGCTATGAAAATTACTATTTGTTTAGAAGATCATAACGATGAAAACAGTTACGGAGTTGATATAAGGAGAGGCAGAAATAACCAAATATCCAATAAAGTTCACAGCGAGAAAAGCTGAATTACACGCCATCTTGTACGCTGACAACTGACCGTTCATGCCACGACGATCATTTTTTATATAGTGATGTTTTGTGTATTTGTAAGTAAAGTTGCTATATTTTTTTCCAGTTCAAACCGTTTTTCAAAAATGTGGCGGGAAGTCTTATTTTTGGGTAGGGATGACCATTATATTTTTGAGGGAGGGGGGGGGTGGGGGGTACCCAGGTGCCAGAGGATCTAAGCGACGAGAAGGCGGACTGTTTCAACTAAACTGAGCACAGAACAAGACAGTAGCTTGAATTACAAACGAAACCCAGCAGTTTACAGTAATGGTATGAACACTGAATGGATGGAGTGCACACCAAGACTTGCAAAACGAACAAACCGAATGAGTGGCCAACGTGCCAAGGTAGCGGCCCAACGCGGTCGCAAACAAAAATATTAAGTGTTAAATTTTGTTTATCTCGTTTCCGCTACTGATTGGCAATATACATGTATACTATAACTAGAAGTAAACATAGATTATCAAAGTGCGTTCGACATATTTTTTCTCAACATTTGTAATACCACTCCAATTAGTGTTTTAAATAGTACATATAAATTAGTATAGAATACAATCAACCCTATTCAGATGTGTATAAACTGCATCCCAGTTTTCCTGACCAAGGCTTTCTCCATAATACTGACTAAGTGTCAGTGATTACACTCCAGTGTAGAACATAATATGTGTGCATGTGTATAAACTACACCTTCAGACTGATTCAAACTATTCTTCAAGTGAGACCAAGGTTGGCTGCAGAATATTGAGTGTCCATTGTTATTGCAGAATAATTTCTGATCATATTAGGGCTCACCTTGTTTTGATATTTAAGTGATGCGTATTCAGCACAATGTGGTCTGCATTTATGTCACACATTTACAGGAAATCCACAAACTCGCAGCACTTCACTTTCTATTAGAAATCGCTAGTATATTATAGAATCGCATAGCCAAAGCTGAATAGCACGGTGGATTTGCGAAATCAGACGCTGATTGGCTGAGACGGAGTGGTCATTCAGAGTGGAATCACCACTGTTGACTATGCGCGCTATTTATAACTTAGTAAAATATCAACAAAAGTACTAAATCTACAAGTAATTCATCGGACTATGCGATTCAAGGAAGATCACATGCCTGACTCGGTAATTCCACGTTAAATTTCACTCGAAAAACCGATATCGTCGAAGCGACTCGGGCGATATCGGTTTTCTCGTGCAATTTAACGTGGAATTACCTCGTCAGGCATGTGATTGCCCTATAATTACGGTGGCCCACAAGTGCCACGGCACAATCACCAAAGCCACGGCACAATCACCAATCATCACGGCAAAACCGCCAAAGTCACGGCACAATCACCAAAGCCACGACACAATCACCAAAGCCACGGCACAATCACCAAAGCCACGACACAATCACCAAAGCCAAGACACAATCACCAAAGCCACGGCGGAAGTGAAAATACACGGCGGAAGTTACAACATTCCGCGGCGGAAGTGAAAGTACCTGGCGGGAGCCACACCGCGGCAAAACGTTACGCGCATGCGTATTTGCTATCATTCTTATCGGCGCGCGGCCGCCCCTAGTTTCCCGCGAAAACTGAAATGAAACAACAGGCACATAACCGTGATTTTAAAATTTCTGCTTAAAAGTATCCATTTGTGAACTGTTTTGTCAAAAAATAAGAAAACTACTTAAAAGCTAAGCCTAAGACTTTAACAGGTTGAAGTTTTCTTAATTTGTAATTCACTGTGAGTTTACTAAGTTATAAAATTATTTACTAAAAAAGTTGAAACCCTCGGTAATTTGTATTTGATAGCAGAGCCTTCGTTCTTTTGGCCAGCGGAGCATACCGTTTTGCCGCGGTGTGGGCGGGAGCCTGGTAAACGCGGGCTTTTACAAACCATGTAAAATGGCGGACGAAGAAACACCGTGAAAAATTTCACACCCTAAAATGTACCCTATGGTCTAAAAATCACCCTGAAAATGAATTTCGCGGGAGTATCATTGTCTTGGTCCCAACAGCGTTCGGCATGCCGACGGGTAAAATTGTAAAATTATAGGATACGCACGGCGGTGCATAGAAGATCAACTTTCACTTCCGCCGTGTATTTCTACTTCCGCCGTAGCCTTTCCCGCGGTTTTGCCGTGACTTTGGTGATTGTGCCGTCGGTTTGGTGATTGTGTCGTGGCTTTGGTGATTGTGCCGTGGCTTTGGTGATTGTGCCGTGGCACTTGTGGGCCACCGTACATAATATATACTAAAATAAATTTTAATATAAATGCTAATATAAACATATCTAGGCTACAAATAATTATAATAATCTATATTAATTTACAGTCCGATCCAGGGCTTTATATGGATAAAGCCCAGGGCTCGCGTATTTATAATGAGCCTATCATCTTAGGGTGATAATCGGATTTAATATATGAAACCTGAATGAAGCGAAAGGTCTAACAGACATCTTCAAATTGAACTTTTTTGTCCCGTTCCAAACGGCGAACTTTTCAGAGGGTAGTAAAGGGTATTTTCGAGAAGCGTGATTAGCCTTTTTTCTCCCGCTATATTGTGAAACGGCTGTTTATTTGCCCGTGAAAGTTGGATTTGCTTAATTTTCGTGACCCGTGAATTGCCTTTTTTGTGTTCGTGAAAAGAGAATCGAGTAATTAGTTTACCGTTAATTGTGATTTCTAGCAAATGTTCGAGATTCACTGATTGCAATGAAAATTGAACCAAGAATGAAAGTAGCAATTTAATTATCCGTGAAACTACCCTGCGAGCAGAGGTTTCTCAAATGGCCAATTTATCATCTGGGAATCGTGGAATGGGCATTAAATTTTCTGTGAAACGTAATCAGACCTCCCCCCCCTCCCATTTACAACCCTCTTTTCAAGCGCCGAACTTATTAGATGATTAACGAAAACGATATTTGTACCAGAATTAACCATACTATACGGCGACTGGAAAAAATAAACTAAGTCAGGTATGGTGTTAGTACCCCAGTTTGTATGGCGTCGGAATCAATTTGGTTCGACGAGGGAGGTGGTTCGAACATGTTTAAATTCGGTGCGCGGGAGATGAATTAGGTTGTGCAGATACTCTCGCATTGATCAACACTGATCTACGTTGATTCAAACGCCCAGCTGATATTACAGTGGCGTCTAGGAATAGCAGTTTCAGCGGTATTAACCCTAACGCCTCACTTCCATGTAATGAAGTGCCGTTGAAACCACTGTTCTTGCATAACACCACACTCTCCTAAACAAGCACAACTAATTTAGATACACAGTTTGTATAGCGCTCATTACCTCGAAGTGAGGCGTTCGGTTCAATACCGCTGAAACTATTGTTATATTAGCAGCTATTCAAAGTCAATTTGAATATGTAAATTATGCCTAGTGAATTAATGAGAGTATAAAAGGACTGAAGAGCTATTATGCCACCTTGGATTTAAATTATCAGACATTAAAAGTTCTAAACGTCATACATAATTCATGAGCATTTTGTCCAATTAGATGAAGAAAATGACTCAGGTGCACGCACGCTGCTTTATACCGCCTGATAAAAACACTAGGGTCTACATATAGACTTTACTAGAGAGAGTGAGGGTAAAAACACTAGGGTCTGTATATAGACTTTACTAGAGAGAGTGAGGGTAAAAACACTAGGGTCTGTATATAGACTTTACTAGAGAGAGTGAGGGTAAAAACACTAGGGTCTATATATAGACTTTACTAGAGAGAGTGAGGGTAAAAACACTAGGGTCTATATATAGACTTTACTAGAGAGTGAGGGTAAAAACACTAGGGTCTATATATAGACTTTACTAGAGAGAGTGAGGGTAAAACACTAGGGTCTACGTATAGACTTTACTAGAGAGAGTGAGGGTAAAAACACTAGGGTTTACGTATAGACTTTACTAGAGAGAGTGAGGGTAAAAACACTAGGGTCTGTACATAGATTTTACTAGAGAGAGTGAGTAAAGTAAAGTGAGTGACTTTACTTTTACTCTCTCCAAAGAAATATTCACAACGTTTTTCCTGTTTTTGCTACCACAATTACATTTGGCATCAAGATTCAGTAAGCTTTGGGGAATATTTTTAATCAGTTTGAATTCTAATCACTTCTGTTGACAGAAAGCTACGGTCATTTCAACTTTCATAACGTTAGTGAAATTAGAAATTCATAGCCCAAATTATTCGCCAACTTCCGCCCAAGGACTTTTGAAAAAAAATTAGGGTGATTTTTAAAAATATTAGTGTGGTTAGGGTTTGTTATAATGGTTGGGTAAGCATTGTATGGAAACAATGGAAAATGAATTATTCATGAGTACATTCCTGATGTGGCAGGGTATTCTGTCGCCTCCTGTGCATACATTCTTTGTGTCGCATCCCCCTGATTTTGACATTATCAGTTGTATCGATAAATTGTGTACTGTTTGTGAAAATCTGAGCAGAATCAATCAAAAATTTTAAACGTTATGACATTTTGTTAAAATTCGCAGTTTCGATCGAGACACTCTCAACCATGATCCCTTGGGCGCCTCTTAGTATTGTGTACATTGTTCTGTGGGACTGCTCATTGCGCCACCATTGTTCTGCGGGACTGCTCATTGCGCCACCATTGTTCTGTAGGACTGCTCATTGCGCCACCATTGTTCTGCGGGACTGCTCATTGCGCCACCATTGTTCTGTAGGACTGCTCATTGCGCCACCATTGTTCTGTAGGACTGCTCATTGCGCCACCATTGTTCTGTAGGACTGCTCATTGCGCCACCATTGTTCTGTAGGACTGCTCATTGCGCCACCATTGTTCTGCGGGACTGCTCATTGCGCCACCATTGTTCTGTGGGACTGCTCATTGCGCCACCATTGTTCTGCGGGACTGCTCATTGCGCCACCATTGTTCTGTAGGACTGCTCATTGCGCCACCATTGTTCTGCGGGACTGCTCATTGCGCCACCATTGTTCTGTAGGACTGCTCATTACGCCACCATTGTTCTGCGGGACTGCTCATTGCGCCACCATTGTTCTGTAGGACTGCTCATTGCGCCACCATTGTTCTGTAGGACTGCTCATTGCGCCACCATTGTTCTGCGGGACTGCTCATTGCGCCACCATTGTTCTGTAGGACTGCTCATTGCGCCACCATTGTTCTGTAGGACTGCTCATTGCGCCACCATTGTTCTGCGGGACTGCTCATTGCGCCACCATTGTTCTGCGGGACTGCTCATTGCGCCACCATTGTTCTGCGGGACTGCTCATTGCGCCACCATTGTTCTGTAGGACTGCTCATTGCGCCACCATTGTTCTGCGGGACTGCTCATTGCGCCACCATTGTTCTGTAGGACTGCTCATTGCGCCACCATTGTTCTGTTGGACTGCTCATTGCGCCACCATTGTTCTGTGGGACTGCTCATTGCGCCACCATTGTTCTGCGGGACTGCTCATTGCGCCACCATTGTTCTGTGGGACTGCTCATTACGTCGCCATTGTTCTGTGGGACTACTAGCTTGTCAAAACGCTTGAATCGCCATTTTTCGTGAAGGAGAAAATGGCGTACTCAACGAGAGAAGGGTCACGGTTGAGAGAGCCTCTTTAACGTGGAACTCCCGAGGAGTCGTGCAATGAATTTTCTTTGAATACTAGAGCATAAAATAATAAAATAGTATCCGTTTGAATTCCCGCGATGCGCCAGGAATCCATTGCTCGGTAAACTACACAGCGAATAGGAATCAAGCTAAAATTAGACTGACTTGTTTTATTTAGGAACACTTAATTTCAATCACATATTTACAAAGGAACCGAAAGTGCATTTACTGAAGACAAAATTGCGAATCTTTTCGAAATATTTGATATATATCGAAAATTCTATATCAGATACATGTATATTTAAATGCGCTGAACAAGGTTATTTTGTGATACGGACTGCTATTGTGGCGCAATGTGCTGCCGTGCAGTTTACAATCACGAGTGATTTTTAGTACCTCAGAATATCAGGCTGTTGTATCGGGAGATAATCACTTACTCTTTCTAGAAATAACACAACAGGTTCTTTCACGTCCCCCTCGTATAGATTAGAAAAGAAAGGGGACAAGACCAACTGCATATACGTCCCTGCCCAAGGACGCGGCCAGAATTCGAACCCCTGACCTCCCGCACTCTAGACCGTGCTCTACCAACTGAGCTAACCAGTGAGGCGGTTAGACTGACTGTGATGTAAATCTAGTCGAACGATTGCTTTTCAAGAACTGGAAACTGTTCAAACTTATGAGAGACATATGCGGTGCAATTAAAATTTTATCACAATCCCTTGCGCGGAAGTTGGCGAAAATTTGGACTCTGCGGAATTCCTCGTCAAAGATGAAAGGATCGTAGCTTTCTGTCAATAGATGTGATTAGAATCCAAGCTGGTTAAAAGTATTTCCCAAAGCTTACTTAAATCTTGATGCCAAACTACAGTGTGCTAGCAAAATGAGAAAAAAAGTTGTGAATATTTGTCGAGAATAAAATAGTCGAAAAATGGCAAAAACCTAAAATCTACAAATTTCAGGTTTCCTAAAAAAACCGCTGCAGATAATTTTTTAAAAGTTTCTGTAAATTCAATTCAATTTTGTTTAAATTCGCAGTGGCTTCGGAGTTCGATCAAGACACCTTAACTGTATGTCAATATTGCAGAGATTATAATTATTCACACATCAGTTGTTTTCGTTGCTGCAGTTGTTTTCGTCGTTTTCTCGAAAACACAAGACTTTAGTAGTTTAGACATTGCTTCTTGATTGATTGCTCCAAAAAAATTCAATTTGTCGTCAAAATAGGAAAAGGAAGATAAATTCTATTGCCTTGACTACCGTTAACTTTCAATGTTTCTTTATCCTCTCTCCAGAGTGTGTTCGAACATGTTTAGTTAGGGTACGAGAATGTCTGAAGCACTTCTCGCACTGCATACATTGAAATGGCTTCACTCTATAGTGTGTTCGAAGATGTTTAGCTAGGCTACTAGAATGCTTGAAACACCTATTGCACTGCTTACATATAAATGGCTTATCTCCAGAATGTATTCGAGAAACGTGAACAGCTAGACCAGTACTATCACTAAAACACTTTCCACACTGCTTACACTTATATGGGTTTTCTCCAGTGTGTGTAACACGAACATGTCTATTAAGGCTATTAGAATGCTTGAAGAGGTTGTCGCACTGCTTACATTTATATGGCTTCTCTCCGTTGTGTACTCGAGCATGAACAGCTAGACCAGAAGGATTAATAAAACACATGTTACACTGCTTGCATTTAAATGGCTTCTCACCCGTGTGTATTCGAGTATGGAGAATTCGGTTATAAGAATGTCTGAAGCACTTGCCGCAATGCTTGCATTTATAAGGTTTCTCTCCCGTGTGAACTAGAATATGTTTTAAGAGGCTATCAGAAGTCCTGAAGGACTTTCCGCACAGCCTACAGTTACATGGCTTCTTATCAGAGTGTATGAGAGCATGTCTAGCTAGGCTAAAGGAATGTCTGAAATACTTTCCACACTGCTCGCATTTAAATGGTTTCTCTCCTGTGTGTATTCGAACATGAACAACCAATTTACTGGGATGACTTAAACACTTTCCGCACTGCTTGCATGGAAACGAATTCCCTTTGCCATTTATTGCAACATCAGAAGCTAGGTTGCTAGGATCGCAAATGGATTTTCCACTCCGCACAAACTTATATGGCTTCTCTTTAATGTGTGTACGATTTCTACAAGTTCCGCCTTGCGGCTCCCCACAGCATTTTTCGCACAAGAATGTATTCTTGTCAGCACGTGCTCCAGGATGAATGGCTAAAATACGACACTTCTTGAAACACTTACTGCACTCTTTGTACTTGGGTTTTTCTGGTTGTGGGTTTTGAATGCTGTCTCCATCTGCTGTTCCATCTTCTTTGTTCTTATTCTCTTCATGTACACAGTCTTTATCTTCCACATCATTCTTATCAGGTGCAGATATTGCAGCCTGGTTGTCAGATGCAGGATCTCGACCTGTTCCTCCTGTTTGTGTATCTCTCGATACCACTGTAAAATTAACTTTGGGCAGCCACATGTCTGTCTGTGTCTTGATGCTTTTGATGCACTTTTTCTCTGAATTCTTTCTAGAGAGAGGTTGCTCCTGTTTTAAATAAATGTATTAAGGGGGGGAAATTAGAAATATCCTTCCCAAACAGAATGACTTGAGCTAGATGATCATCTCACTTTAAACATACATAGAGACATAACCTTTATTTATGCACGGTAGTACAGTTCAAATTTATTTATAATATTCATTAATAATTCATAAGGGTACTAGCCAATCCAGATCCAGCATTCGGGTCACGTGGATACACTGTAAACCCCATACAAAACTCTAGTTAGCCTAATAGTATTCCGTATAATTTGATACAGAATTCTAATAAGCTCTATTAGTATTCTGTATCAAATGATACAGAATACTAACTATAAGCCAACTAGAATCCTGTATGGAATGATGCTAGCATTAGTATTACTGACTTCCCCTATCCCGGGCCGAGTGAAATGACAAAGTACATCTGCTCTCTTATTATGTACACACCATCTCTTCCATGTGGGACCTGTTTTTGTGAGAAACTAATTCATCTCACATCGATAGCAAGGTGGGAGAAATCGAAGTTTAAAATTTTATGTGGTGCATATCATAAGTACGCCGAAGCGGCTCGCCATTCTATATCCGATAAACATCGCCACTAATATTGTAAATAGTACATAAACTTGTAAAAGGTAGTTCATCGATAATAATTAAAACATATAAATAGTAAATACATTTCAAAAACTGTTTTACAAGATAGCCGTGTTACAAAAAATATACAAATATATTTATTGAGTGTGTTAACCTGATGATGTTGGGTCGAGGCTTTTTAAAACGTTCCGTGGTTTGCTATTGCTTAGACTGTTCCAGAGCAGTCCTCCACTATACATGTAGGTGACACTACGTTTTAAAAAGTCAATTCTTGGTTTAGGCTACAACGACTATTTCTGTATGTAAATAGGGCTTGTAGATATCGAGGTGCCCTTTTATTTAATATCTTATACGTCAATACAGCTTTCTTTTTCTACGTCTGTCCCACCAAGGTATCCCAGGCAAGCTGGTCTAGGAGAATCTGTGAAACTTGTATCAACTGTAATTCTTGCAGCACGGTTCTATATTTTTTCAAATTTGTTGATCGAGTCCATGCCACACTGTATTACAGTTGTCAAAATACGGCTCGATCAAAGCATGATAATGTTTTATGCTTGCGTCTACGCTGATTAAATATCTGATTATTTTTAGAGTACCCAAACCTGAAGATATCTTTTTGGCAAGTTTAATGTTCTCTCCATAAGAGATTTTCATCAGCAATTACACCTAAAGTGTAAGTGTTCGATACTCGTTTAATAGGCTGGTCCCAAATTTGGATGCAGATTGATCTATGTTCTTGAGTTGCAAGTCTTTGCTGGGAACCAATATTCATGAATTCAGTTTTCGTAATATTAAACCTAATTTGCTCTAAGCCAAATACTAATATTGTTTTATTTGTTACATATAAGGTTCTGAAGTTCTTCATTAGTGGCTTCTTAGCCTGCGTCACATCCAAACTGAACCCCAGTTAAGTCTGTCTGCGTAACAGTGACCAAATGCTTGTTTTGACTCCTCCATGGTTGCCGGATTATTTATAATCGATTCTGATTGGCTTTAAATAATGCTCATTCTTACACAACTTCTGGTTGGCCATTCCGCTCTCACCAGCCTTGTGCGACTTGCGGCTGATTTGCAGTTCATGTCTGAGGCCGCTCGGTTGAAACTGCTGATTCGTATGCGAGTCAGTTGTTCACTTGGGAAATCTAGTGCTTTACTTTCGGAGATGGTTAAGTTTATTTAAATTTCGGATTAGGTTTTGAAGTAATGTCACATAATTGACTGTACGTGGTTTTGCACTTGAAAGGCAGCTTCCCGAAGACTTAATTTAAATCCTTCACGGCAAAATGCTCGTTCGAGAAACACTCAAATAAATATCCCATGCAGCTTGGAAAGATCTAGTCTGCGCCACATCCGAACTCAACTCTGGCGAACTGCTCCTGTTCTGGCAAACGAATCTGAATTTAAAACTGATATTGTACAGATGTTGTTGCTCTTCTCGACGTGTAATTACATGTAGCTGCCATGTAAGAGGCGGTTGACAGTTGAATGGCCAACCAGAAAACGTGTAAGAATGAGCATTAGAAAATGCCAATCAGAATCGATTATAGATGATCCTGCCACCACGCTGGGGGTCAGAACAAGCTGTTGGTCACTGTTACACATACCCGTTGGCTTAACCGGGCCAGGCTCAGTTCGGATGTGATGCAGCCTATGGCTGCTGTGACTGTTACACTTGTGTCATCTGCATACATTTTAGGGAGGCAGTACTTAAACAGTTTTGGCAAATCATTTATAAAGATTAGAACAAGTAGAGGTCCTAAAATTGTTTCTGAGGAATACCACATAATTGGTTTGTATTTGATAGATGACCACTCTCAAAACAAGTTTGGTTGATTGGATAAATGAGATTGAATGCAATTAAGAGCAGACTGTGCCATACCATAGTTTCTCGACTTCCTCATGGGTATATCATGGTCTATGGTAACGAAAGCTTTTTAAAATACTACCATTTAAAGTACTATTTAAATAGATATTCATGAACCAACTGTTAGTGATTTCAAATAATGCTGTGAGAGTATTATGAAGGATTGAAAGCCAGACTGACAGTCTGCTAATAAATGGTTGTCATTAACAATGTATTGTACAACTGGTCATATATTATCTCTTCAAAGACTTTAGCTACAACAGGAATAACAGAATTGGACGACAACTGTTAACATCAATTTTAGCCCGGCTTTTAAAAATTGGGGTAACTTGTACGAATTTCCAGTGATCACACAACCAATAGTTGAATTGATCAGCATCTTGTCTGCTTTGTTTCTGTTCAGTTCTCTGTATTTTTAAGCACCCTGTGCTCCCAAAGTCTTTCCTGGGATCAATGCAAATTTATGTTGGGTTTGCCTCAAATAACACTATCTTTTGAACTCTCGAGCAAGCAAAATTAGGCACAAAAGAATGGTGGCATGGTATTGGTTGGGTGGACAGTTGTTATCAATGACGATGCATTCAGACCTTTCTTGCTAACCAATCACAGCATTTGGCTTTCAAGATTAACATACATGTACATGTACTCCAGATATCTGAAAATTCATCCCAAAGGGATCCCGACGGAGTAAGTAATAGACCAAATCTCAACCGGCATATGTGGCAAGTGCAAATCCCAAATGTACTCAATCTGAGAAACATCATTCTTAAAGTGTATACTAGAAGTTCTCAATGAGAAGCAAGTGCTGCCTTCCAAACTACATGTACATTCCACTGACTGCTTCTTAATACATGTAGATTACAGCTGTCATTGCTGCCAGCTCACATTGTGGCAGTCTGATGACATTTCCTAGAAATTTACTTCTCTTTTGATATGTTCAATGTTATGTTGTGTGTGGTTCAGTCTCATAATCACGCCTTAAAGTTTGCACATCCACAACGCCCTTTCAAGTTGGACGTGCACTGGTAGAATGGGTAAATTCCTGGTTTTATGTAACAAAGTATTGGGAATTCAATGATATTTTGCTTTTGTTTTGAGCTACATGTAAAAGCTTTAGTTTTATGGAGTTTCCTAAAAAATAAAAGCCCTGAAGATTTTAGTTTAAAACAAAAGCAAAATATTGTTAATTCCATACTTTGTGACATAAAACCGCAAATCAACCCATTCTCCCAGTGTCTGGCCAACTTGAAAGGGCGTGGTGGATGTGCTTTAGGTGTGATTTAATACATGTATATATATACTATCAACTGTAAATATATAATGTCAACTGTAAATATATATATATTAAAAAAACATTTCGGCTTTCAGCCTTCATCAGTTACTTTTTATTTTTTAAACTGATGAAGGCTGAAAGTCAAAACGTTTTTTAATATATGGAACTGTGAGAAGTTGCCAGTTATACTCTCGTAAATTCTTCATCTATATATATTTATATACAGTCAATTGTAGAAACGTTGTCCTACGATATACCACAATATACACATACCATCTGTAAGTACAAATCATATTTAATGCCAATAAAATATACATGACATTATGGGATGTCTTCAAAAATATTATTTTCAATAGGCCTCAGACCCAAGAGGCATCTGAATAATGCATTTCAAGCGGAATTGCACATTGGGAAATATAAAAATATATTAATTGGCATATATTGGCACACATTAGGTATTTAATCTATAAATATATACATGTATTTTACATGTAGATATATTTCCCATTGTGCAATCACGTCTGAAATGCATTCTTCAGATACAATGTACCTCTTGGGTCAGGCCTATCTAAACATATATTTTTGAAGACATCCTGTAATGTCAGGTATATTTTATTGGCATTGAATATGATTTGTACTTACAGATGATATGTATATATTGTAGGACAACGTTGCTGCAATTGACTGTATACCGTAAAGATCGACCCATGTATAAACCGCATCTGTAGATAAGCCGCACCCCAAGTTTTGAAGCTTGAATTTAGGAAAAAAAGTTTTTTATTAAATATACAAAAGAATATTAGAAAATCCTGTCCGAGTTCATAAATGCTTGTACTTGATGCCAAAATTCTTTAGAAAAAAGAATAATCTTTTGTTCGAGTTCATAAACACTCGTACTTGAAGCAAAACTTTTTCAGATTGTCAGAAATACAAGATTCCATCCCATCTTTCATGAGTGGGGAATTTAACATAATTTGGGATCTCAAGGGAGGGGCAGTTTGACAACTTGAGTTCATATTGACAGTGTTACCACTGCATCTTGTCCCTGGGAGTAAGGGTATTTGACACCAACACTTGTCCTCTGGGCAGGAAATTTGACATGAAAATGTCAAATCCCCTTGTGTATGCCCATTCCCCCCCCCCCCCCCCCCCCCCTGGGGCTAAACATTGACAAGTGCATTAATCACTTGAGCAACGAAGGTTTTCTGGCGAAACTATACTTGCATGTCTAGTGACAGAGTGAAAAACGGAGCGTATGCGCACTAGGCACTTTATTAAAAGTGAATGAAGATGTTCGCCAAGCCAGAGTGAATTGTATATTCTTCAGTGACTTCTCTGAGCCCAAATAACACATAATCCAGTACACAGAAAGAACGCTACAATTGCTCGTTCAACTCTGTCTTCAAGAAAAACGAACCATTTTGAAATGTTCATATGCGACTAGAAAAACGCCAAAAATAAGAAAACTTGTGAATATATATAGTTTATACTTCGGTAGAGAACTAAGGAGGTACATGTAATGGTTTTCAACATATAAAATACCATTTTTTAAAACAAAGCATTTGAAGTTACAGTACTTGACTAGACTGTCTACAGCAGAAGAACTAGAAATCCCGTAACGACGATCTGCATTACCAAAGCCTGTAAGTAAATCTACAGAGCTACATGTATTATCAGGAAATTGTACAATATTTCACTTGATTTGGTCATTATGGTATCACATCTGCATTTTTACGAAATAGTCGATTGTTTTAGCAATGTGAAGAAAACGATTTTTAATTTTGTTTTAAAACGAGGTGTTACATGTAAAAAACTTAATATATTATAATTGTTCTGTTCAACAATGAGTTGTAATAGAATGCCTTTGGCAGAGCAGTTTTGCGTTCATTTAATGTTGTTCATGTTAAAAGAAGAGCCACACTAATTATATTGTGCGGGACTTTTGTGCGTTTCTGTACGAGGTGGTTGGTGCCTGCATGTGCATGGACTTTCTCACCCAAGCTTTGTCAGTTTGTGTTTGCTAGCTTTAAACGAAACAGTACTTCTTGCTGTTTTCCCAGAAAAAAGGAAGCCTGCAATAGTACACCTTTCCCTTTCCAGAACTTTCCCTCAGTGTTTACTTGATGTTTTTGAATATCTGGACTAAAACAGTAAAGGAGCATGTCTACTTGAGAAATGCACCATCACCTTCAAGCACCATCACTTCTCTTGACCGATCTTCATTTTATTCTCCCCATGCAAGCAAAGTGAGACAAATATACATGAAAGATTTAAATAGCCTCCACACGAAACTACATGTACATGTATGAGAACAAATCTACATTTTTTCATGTATACTTTATTTGAGACAATAAACTGTTAATCTAAGAACTAAAAATATTTTTTTTAAGTATTCGCTTTAATGTTTTCTTAAATGCAGCAGAATGCTCTACTACATGTATCTTGCCGAGTTAATTTATATTCAACCAATAGGTGACATAAACAGGGTGCAATATAATTTCCCACAAAGGTGAAACCTATATTCTAACAGTTGAAACTGTTTACAAATTGTAAATGTATCTCTCTTTTTTTATTTGCCTAGTGGTTACAAATCTACATCATTTGTACAGGAATCCATAAGCAATTACATATAATAAAATTAATTGTTAATTTCTTTTAAAAACTTGGGAGCTTCCTTTTTTCACGAACCTCTTTTTGGAGTTACACAGAAACTACATTATTAGCATAATGCAGAGGTTTCATTAATTTTCAGTGGCTTGGACTTTGAAAGTACATATGTAGCTGTGGATTTGCCTTTAGTAAGAAATGTATGTTAAAATACAAATATATTATAGTATGTACATGCATGTATAGCTAGCTACATGTATACAGCTATTTCAAGTCAAGTGCAATGTAGATGCATGCTTAAGTGCTGGAGCTGGTTGTAGCCAGGTTATTTTGAAACCCCTGATAATTAGTGGTAATTTTCTGTATGCAGGCCCCTGTAGTATACCCATCTGTAGTACACTTATTTTATGACTTGTGTAAATAATGTTTGAGTGACGATTATTTTCTGAAATTATGTGAAGGGCTAATTATATAATTTAAGAAACATGTCAATAATAATAAGTGAACATGTTTTCTTAACTTGATTTTTTTAAATTAAATTAAATTGTATGAATCATGTGAAATTCTTTTAATGGTACTGTGAATCATGTGTATGTTGTGGTTGTGTTTTATATATTATTTTATGTGAACTTATTTCAGAAGTGGAACATGTGTATATGTTTGAATTTCTAATGCACTTAATGAGATCATTTCAAGGCAAGAAGAGGGTCAGCTTGTTATTGGATAATTTTGAGGGAGGGGGAAGGGTTAGGTTCCCAGTCAATGAATGTGATAATTTGTCGAGTCTGTATAAGCACAATAATTAATTTGGAAAAGAAAGCAACGAGGGGGAAGTATGTTCGAATGAAGCACATGTTTCCAATGGCTTCCATGATAATAGTTATATTATAATAATGATATCAATGCTAAGAATCTCTGCTTATGATCATGCATGTTCATTTACAATCAATATTTTTTTTATGAAAAGTGTGCATTCTGTATTAAACAGACCCCCTTTTTAAAGGCTAGGAAGTCTGCTATGACCTAGCTAAAGCTCAGGGATGCTCTGAGATGGTAAAAAAAAAATCTGAATTTAAGATTCAGATGCAAATATGTAATTGATTATAATCATATTAGTATTATTGATAGTATTATTATTTTATATCAGTCTAAAATTAAACTTAAAAGAATCAAAAACCCTTGATTTGAATGAACATGCAATGTAAATGTGAGCAGAGATTCTTAGTATTGATATCATTATTATATTAGAACTGTTGCTTTTAATATTAATATTTCTATAATTACAATTATATAATTATTAGTCAATTAGTTATTTTGTCATGTCTTGCATTTAAAACATATGTTCACCAACACACGTATCTCTGATTGTTAATGTTAGTATTATGAATTAAACCTCATTGGAATTAATCTCCATAGCCATCACGAGTTTCCTTTCCCAAATGAATTATCAAACCCATATAAACTGAATCAACTACATGTATTACATTCTTTCAATCAACACCTACAATGCTACCCTTCTAAACTCAAAATGTGAGTTACAACATCAACACATACATGATTTACCTCTAATTAAATTTTATAGGATAGTTTTGCATATATTAAGAAAATCATGTTAACTTATTTATAATATTTGATTTAAAGTATATACTACATGTACATTCGTGTTCTTGTTTATGGTGGAGAATAAAGATCAAGAGAAGTGATCGTGCTGAAGAGTATACATTTTTCAAGTCTTCCATGTTCTCATTTGTGTATGGGTCCAACTAATTATTTTACTCTTTTCTACAGTAAAAATAAACATGTTTGAAACACTTAGTCTCAAATAATGAGAAAGTATAGATGAACACTACATGTATATACATTGTAGTTTACATTTGTATTTATTCTTATAGTTTGGTATATTTGCCTGACTTTGCTTTTGCTTGAGGAATTTGGCAATCCCTTTATGTAGGACGACACAAATTTTTACCAAAAATACAATAGAATACAACACAATACAATTCAATACAACAATAGAACGCAACACAATACAATACAATACAATACAATTTGGTAGCAATTTGTGTCTTCCTACATGAAGGGATGGCTGGGAATTCAGTTCACATTAATTTTTTTAATTTTCTTTTTTGCACATGTTCAAAAAGAAAAATATTACAGTTTATGAGTATTAGAAAGGGAATATGAGAAGTAAATATAAGTGAGAGAAAATATAATAAATCAATTGTGTGCAGTGGTCTTAGTCTTTGGTAATTAATGCGTCATTGATTGTCGTTACAGGATTTCTACTACTGTAGACAATCTAGTCACTTGACACTACTGTAACTTCAAATACTTTGTTTGAAAAATGGTATGAAAATCTCGAATATGGTATTTTATATGTTAATTGAAAACCATTACCTTCTTAGTTCTCTACTGAAGTATAAAGCTTACATGTACATGTATATGTTCACAAGTTTCCTTATTTTTGGCATTTTTCCACTCGCATATTTCAAAATGGTTCATTTTTTCTTGAAGACAGAGTTGAACAAGCAATTGTAGCATTCTTTCTGTCAACTGGATTATGTGTTACATGTATTTGGGTTCAAAGAAGTCACTGAAGAATATCAGTCCATGGTGTGAAGTAATAAAGTAATCGTGGTATTTCTTGAGCTGTGAGGTCCCTGAAAAAAAAGAGCTAAAATTCACTCCAGCTCGGCAGCCATCTTGATTCACTTTTAATAAAGTGCCTAGTGTGCATGCGCTCCGTTTTTCCGCTCTATCATGTCTAGTCAGTCTAGTTAGGTCTGAGGTCCGCCATCTTGGATTTTCATTAACTAGTGCCAATCTCTCACGTATAAAATTGCAAATAATGCCTGGTTGTTTGATTTAAGAGTGCAACGCTCATCACAGCATGCATCTAGCATGTTTTGGAAGGTAAATAAGGTTAATCACGTTTAAATATTCACGAAATTCTAATATAATTATTAGGTCTTAGAAGAGTTTTTGCTTTAATTCTTTCAAATTGCTTAAATTACTATATTACATGATTGGATGCGATTTTAACCTTATTGTAATATAGGCACTGTCACATAATAAAAGCTTCATACAGGTTCATGATATGTAAATATATGTTAATGTTGGGTCTCCTTTCTAGGTGTTCCCATAGATAAGCTGCACCCCCGATTTTGAACGAAAATTTGGGGTAAAAAGGTGCGGCTTATACACAGGTCTTTACAGTATATATATAGATGGGTTTCTTCTACATATATGTATAATTATACTACTTACGTACATATTTATATGTTTATTAAATAAGCCTGAATCCTTCAGAATCCTTTAACCTACAATCATCTGCAAAAATGTTGAGACAGTCAAAAAAAAAATGTAATATACAAGAAAACAAAAAATATGGACACAATGTTTCATTTCATTTCATTTCTTTGTTTGCCACAGATATAAATACCATGATTTGGGTTATGTGATTTTGGCCTACCTCTTTCACAACTGATTGTATAGCCTGCATTGCGGCTCTGGAGTATCGGAGCACAGCGAGCAGAGATTAGGGGGATTGGGGCGAGGAAAAAGAGAGAGGGGGGAGGGGTGGGGAGAGGAAGAGAGAGCCTGCAGGCAACCCATGATTATTTTGATAACTCTCGGCCTCAGAAGGCCGCGTATTGCTATTGGCTAAAATGCGTGATTGACAGAAATAATTGGCATGTGATAAGAGCAGAAAGCAACTAGTATGGCGACAAACATACCGATAATTCCTTCAGCGATGAATTTAAAGAAAGAATTACAGATCTTTTGTAATGAGATAGAATTTCGCGATAAGCTGAAGAACCCTGTATCGGAACTCCACAAGCGTCTTGCTCGACGAAATGCACACGGTTGAAACATGGCCGGTGTGTTCGAGGAACAGGCTTGTACTTCCGAAAATATGAGCTGCTTTGATGATTTCCTACCGCTGCGTGGATGGTTTTTAGCGCTTCTTTTGGCAGAACTTCGTTCCGATGTTATTGTGTCGGCAGTGTTTTTTTACTGATTTGGTGGAACTTCATATTCAGCGGCAACAAGTTCTCTTTATCTTAGTTATCTTTATCCTGCAAACCTTCACGAACATACATGTAGGTGTAGTTCTCTAGTGCATTTCGAATCTCCTTTCCTCAGGAACGACAGACTCGCTCTGATAGAGCAGCAGATTTCGGAATATGAAGACCAATACTTTTGCAGGCACCAGCTAGAATTATTTAAAGCTTCGGCTCTCTTTTCTTTCTGAAGTCTTGAACAGATTCTCGTCGTGGAAATATTTGAATTAATTCCCAAACACTAGCTTAAAACATACATTACATATCCTGCAAAAGTCATTGACATTTACAGGTTTGGGTTTAGGCCCTGTCTTCACATGTTTTTTTGGAGTTTCAGCTGACATTCTCCAAGTTCGTATATTTTTTGTCTTGAATTTTATGCTCGAGTTGAGATTCCTTGATATTCCACGTGAGTTTCACAGACATTTCTGCTGCATGATGATTGGATGAATTGGTCGAATGACTTACTAATTTTATGCATTTTAATTAGTGGGTGGATATCAAAATAACCATGGGTTGCCGGCAGGCTCTCTCTTCCTCTCCTCCCCACCCCCCCCCCCCCCCCCCCCCACCCCCTCCCCCCTCTCTTTTTTCTCTCACCCCAATCCCCCTAATCTCCGCTCGCTGCGCCCCAATACTCCAGAGCTGCAATGCAGGCTACTGATTGTATTAAAACATTGCAGGGGCGGCGTGAAAGAACATGTATGGTAAAAAAAAACAAGCATAGGACTAGTATCTATAGACTAATTAAACACATAAATAATAAAGTTGAGAGAAAAAGGGATGGATTCAAAGATGGGAGAAAAGATACATTTTCAGTTTCGACTGAAACAAGGAAATGGTTGTGGCATTACGAATATCGGAGCTCAGCGTGTTAAACAATTTTGGACCCTGGTAATTAGCAGAAAACAGTCTAATTTTTGTTCTACAATAAGGAGCATAAAATAGACTAGAGCTTCTTGTATAGTGACTGTGTACTTGATTGGTTCATAAAATAGAATTGTCAAAGCTTCGAGGATTTAGTACGGTAAATTGTTTTTATACGAATACATAAACTTTCCTAAATGAAATAAGTAGATACATGTACAATGTATGTTCGAATTTCAGGAACATAAGCTCCTTGAATTATAGGGTCGGTGTGCACTTCAAATGCCTCCTTGTTAAAGTGCACCTTACCCCTTTTGCAATTTTTACACATAATTATGAATCTTTGAAAGATTTTGAGTACCTCTGCAAAGAAATTTTGGGCTTACAGAGAATTATAATATATATTCTATGTTCTAGGCTTGTTTGAAATGGTGAAAATTTGACCTTTCCTCACCCATGACCGCGTAAGAAAAAGCCTTGGTCGATTCTGGATCTTACGTCACCTCATTAATGCATTATTCTCCATGGCGCCTGATTCTATCACAACAATATCGATATATAGAGAATATACACAGTCTGTGAGTTGTTAGTAAAGAAAACAGTTATTTTAGACAAAATGCCAAACATTTATTCAACTTATTGCAAAGTCGAATGAATTAGATGACGTAAGATCCAGAATCGACCCAGGCTTTTTCTTACGTGGTCATGGGTCAGGAAAGGTCAAATTTTCACAATTTCAAACAAGCCTAGAACATAAAGTATTCTTTGTAAACCAAAATTTTCTTTGCAGAAGTACTCAAAAGCTTTCAAAGATTCATATGTATAAAAATCGCAAAAGGGGTTAGGTGCACTTTAACGATTCTAATTGCACGTTTTTGAAGCAATAACAATACGATTAAGACTGGATGGATCGTTGAGCTCCAAACCGTAACACAATATTGAAGATATGGATATACATGTACAAGAGAATAGACTGTATAAAGTATGTAAGGATGGCTTGGAAAGGAAAAAACTCCAACGTGAGAAATATGCAGTTTCCAAGACATATGCTCAGCCAAAATTACACCAAGGAATATGACCTCTTTGACCTGATCGCGATCGATCCTATGATTATTTATATCTATCGATAAGTCAATTGTTTGGCTTTTTCGCCTTGGTTTAAAATCCATAAAATTGGATGTTAAAGCAGTTGAGGCTTCCCAACCCCCTCCCCCATTTCAATGTTGGTTGTGAATGAATTCTAGATTGAAAGTGCACCTAATACAACATTGAAGTGGGGGAGAGGGGGGTAATTTAAAGAACGGGGGGGGGAGGGAGGAGAGTTCATAAAATCTAAAAATTGCTAAAAATCAGTTAAAATTCCTTGACAGGAGTGAAAGGGTTAAAGCTTCCCAATTTTTTTGGCAAAGAAAAATTAATAAAAAACTGGTGGTTGCATAATTATGCACAACACAGTTTGGATGAAGGGGATTCTTTAACTCTTTAAGCCCCAAGGGCTTTTAACTGATTTTTGGCTCATTCTAGACTGCAACAAACCCTCCCCCCCTAAGAAAACTGTAGTCACTGTTACCATGGAATTTTCATCTGACCAATAATACTGGGAGCTCAAAGTTTTTTGTCGGCCATTTTGGATATGTTGACATTGCATTGCTACGGAGCTGGAGGGGAGTTTGTTTGGGGGAAAACAGAATTTAAGGCTTTTTAATGCATTTTTTTCATTTTTAGAGTGCTGGAGGACATCATTAAGTCTGATGAGAGCTTGAATCAGCACTTTCTCGAAGAACTGAGTCTGTGCCTGCTATTGTGATAGAGAAAGAGCCTCATTTTCCACTCGTGAATGGGCCAGGACGTCTTCTGTCACTTTAGTCTGGAGCCACCTATCATAGCTTTTTTGGAATATTGGACAACATTTACTTGCCATTGATTCCAATATGAAGCTATTAGGTCGAAATGGCTTCAGACTTAGTATATATTTTGAAGAATGAAGATGGGGGAAGGGCCATGTCACTGTTTGGTAGGATTTCCCGGCATGCTTTGCGGTCATTATGGATGAATTTAGCTTGCTGTGAAGTGCTTGTGGACAGAATGGCTTGGTGCTGGGCAAGTTTAGGTGTTGGGAGACAGAAAGTGAGGTTAGTGCAAACATGAAACTCTAAATTTTATGTGAAATATGCATTTTTGTGAGAAAATTTAGAATCTGAGGAGAAATATTTTTTTCTGTAACTGTCATTTTAGTCCCTTTTTCTGAAGTGAAATAAAATTAACTTATGTAAAGAAAGTGGGATTTAGATGAAATTATTCATTTTTAATAAGCCTAATGCAGTTCAATAGGATCATTGGTCTACAACAACAACATAATTTATTTGTGTCAATGAATTACAAAGTGATACTTAATGGAGAAAGAGAATAACAGGGTTGACACAAGCTGTCTGAAATAGCTAAAGAGCTACTAAGTCGAGTCAGACAGCTTACATTGATAAGATAATAAATATTTGTAGGTCGTTTGAAACAAATATTTATAAACACACATACATACACACATATATATAGAGTAGTATAGTCGGAGTCAGTTAAATACCACTTTTTCTTGTACAACAAAACTCAAAAGGTTGTGAATGTTATGGACGCCTTGTTTTCTTGCACAAGGGGCGTCATAAAGCGAATTCAGAAATCCACTTCATGACGCCCCTTATGCAAGAAAAAAGGCGGCCATACCATTCACAATCTTTTGAGTTTTGTTGCACAAGAAAAAGTTGTATTTAACTGACTCCGACTATACTACTAGGGGTAACTAAGGGTCATTCAAAGTGTCCCTAGACATTCTTGTACGTAAAATCCAACTTGATAATCCTATTAGAGATATGATTACATATAGTTATATCGATCTCTTCCACTATGGATTATATATCGTGCCTCCCTCTAGAAATTCTGACTAGGATCGTAGAGCATGCAGAGCCTTGGTCATTCGCAAGCATCTCAAGGACATCGAAACGCCTACACGATGCTGCAGCTCTTGCGCGCTACAAAAACGTAGACCAAGTGTTCCGTAAACTAGCACTATGCTTTGGTTTGAGGTCTACTCATAGTGACGACGATCGAGACAAATTGACTAGGACTTTCGGTATTTCCGCAAGCCCCATCGACGATAGCTTTTCTCTTCTCTACGCCAGCGAATATGGTGATCTTAATGCTGTTAAGTGGCTCATCAAGCACTTACGTTTCGATATGATGGATAGACACGCCAATCACGTTCTACGCGCTGCCCTTGAGTATGGTCATCTTGGTATCGCTAAGCGGCTCATTAAGCACTTCCAGTTCACCAAAGAGGATAAAGCCGTCAGTTTTGCTATATTAGGTGCCAGTAGGAATGGTCATCTTAATAACGTTAAGTGGCTCATGCGACGTTTTCAGATAACCCTAGAGTATGAATGCATTGATCTTGCTATAGAATACGCCTGTAACAATGGTCATCTTGATACCGCTAAATGGTTCGTTAAGTGGCAGTACTCCCAGCTCACAGAGGACGAAAGGGTTGTACTACGCAACTACATGGATGCTCATTCTGCCACGTAGGAAGCCAAAGTGTCACTAGATATTCTCGCACCTAAGAAATCCAAACTTGAAGTATATGTTAAAGGAATGATTAGTATACTGTATATTGCCACCGAATGGTATTAGTATATATTCTTTATTCCACGATATTAGCATTCGTTGTAATCTTAGTACGCATTAACACCATACAGATCAAACATGTCGAAGAAGGACTCGAACGTAGACGCCGCAATAACTTGTGATTGGTTGATGAGAGGGAAGGATGCTAAATGTCCAAAGAAGATTTCGAAGACAACGAAGTTCTGTTCCCAGCATAACTACCAAATCTCAAAAGGCTGTGCCCCATATGTACCATGCTCGAAGTGCGGTAAAGGATGTCGTACTGATTACGAGCTTTGCTCAGGATGCGACCGTCTCACCATCAAGGTGAAGTCTTCCGGTGTCTATATAAGACGCGCTAAGAAGTCCAGCAAGAAGCTAGAGGATCCAAGAAAGGAGGAGCCAAACATGGTGGAACTGGAGGTAGCATTGCCCGCTGAATCGAGAGTGCTGGAACCAGTGGAAGGTCTCGGAGAGTCTCTCAACCATGCACTCAATGAGGTGTTGGCTGCCTTGAGGAATGAGAAGGACGCTTAGGAATAGCCACGAAAAAAGAAAAAAGGAAGAATGAAGAAGGTCGTTGCGTGGCCCTCTTCATTCTTCCTTTTTTTTTTTCTATTGAACGTACGACATCTATAGTTGTATCATGGATGAGCTAATCAGATTGTTTGGTCCTGGAATTTGTAGAAGCCTGAATATCGAACCACAAGTGGAACATATTAACGCCAGTGAAACATGTCCTGATTGTCTCTGCCCCTTTGAAATACAAGGAACGGAATTCGTATGTCCCACCTGTGGTCTTGTTTCCGAGGTCGAACCATGTGAAGAAACTAAGATCGATATTATTACTACTCGACTGCGTATAGTAGGTCCGGACGGGTTTAAGTATCAAAGTGATCTAGATCGCGCAAAACCAAAGCAAAGCGATGATGACATAGAACTGAAACGACGAACGCTACTACAAGAACTACGAGCATACAACACTATTTACAAACAAAGTTATGATCTATCGTTCCCTATGAACGCGTTAGAAATCGTAGCCGACGCATTCACCCAAGTAATGAAAGTTTGTCTCAAGCGTAGCGATGCTAAGAAAAATATTTTAGCTGCTCTACTCTACCATGCATGCATACAATGTGGATTCGTCCGATCTAAAAGTGAGGTTGCTCGCTTCATGCAACTAAGAAACGAAGGCATCCATAGTGGAGAGGTCTTCATACGTTCTCTGTGTGACGACAATAAGATTGATGTAGACTTGGATGCTGAGCGCATAGTTCCTCACATTGCAACGACTTTCCTACAACTAGATCTTGTAGGAGTACCTAGGGACGTTCAACAAATAGTCCACGAGGTCGTTACTACAGCAATGGAAAACAATATAGGCCCCAAATCAATGCTTAAGACGAAAGTCGTTGGAGCAAGTTACGAGGTGCTACGTCGCTCCGGATCGTCTATGTCTTTTAAGGATGTCGTTAAGCGATGTGACATATTTGGAAATGCGGTCAAGCGTTTTGTCAAGGAGTTGTCTTCTTACCATTCCCACTTCGAACCAATCTACGCTAGACATGGGCTAACTAGCAGTAGGACTTGGCAAAGTGAAAGTGAGAGCCATGTTCGTTTCTTTCATAGGAAACGTTGATTCTTACATTCCAAGTTTTTCTCGCATTTCCTTTTGCACTTCTTGCTTGAGTTCGGCTCGAACCCGATCCGTGCTTTTTTCACCTATGGAAGCCTTGCGACGAATTTCAGATCTCATGATCTCATACTTATTCGCTTCGTTCAGGATGAGACTGTATTCGGAGTCGGATATGTTTTCATCACGTAGTGCCTTCGATACTAGATCGCGAATCGTATTGATTTTCGCTTTTGCTAACATAGTTGTCTTTTCATGCTTAGAAACCTTCATTCCTAACTTCTTAGCTCCAAGGGTTGTAGATGCTGAAATTAATCCACATAGTCCACCAATAACTCCAAGTGGTAGACCAATCACTATTCCAACCCCAGTCAACGCTGCGCCCAAGCCAGATCCAGATAAGATCACAGATAGACCTCCAGTTACCACTGCGATGCCATGAACTATTCCTTGAGAACGTGCATATTTCTTGCGCACACCTTCGTAGTGCCTTTCTTGAACTTCGATGTCCGAAAGCGTGTCTCGGATCGTTTGCAGTCTAAAGTTCTTTCCAGTGTCACTAGCGATCTGTGGATAGATACTTGGTGCTGATGGAAACGGTTGAATCGAATCGCCTTCCATTGTACGTTATACATGTAACTTACTCAAGCTTCAACACGTATCGTATCGGTCGACCACGGAAGTCTACCACGTTGCCTTTCTCATCACGAATCGTAAGGCTAAGACTGCTTCGTATCGTACCTAGAGCTTTGACAGGTAGTGGGAGCATCATAGAATAGGTTATTTCACTAAACCGGGAGCCTCGTGCTTTTAAGCTCGCTAGGACTTGCGATCGTTTTCCATCTAGAATTGAAAAGCTAGGATCTACCACATCGCAGTGGACATACATTGTGTGGATATCTTTGATAACCAGGGCGTATTTTCCCACTTCGAGTAAAACGTTTCCATCTGCCTCTTCATTTCCATCGATACTCACCAACTCACAGAGATTTTTACTGAACTTGATTGGTTTACTTATCGTTAGGACCTGATCCCTCATAGTGCTTTCGTCATGAAAGCTTACGAAGCCATTAAGAACTGCAGAACCGAATTTGGGCTTTAAGATTTTCAAAGTATAAGACCCCGGATTAAATTCGTATGGGAACATCAAACCATCGCTGAAATCAAGCTGATACGAAGCCTTCTCCGTTAGGTTCCACCAACTGTTCTCGATAGTGACCTCAAGTAGCGAAATATTATTGATAAGAATTGGATCGTCGAAGTAGACCGTATGGTCGGATGATGTGGTGATGACATTAAGGATCGTCATTATATGTTGAAGGTATAACTATATATACGTATAGCTTCAACATGACAGACGCATGGCGGCAGTTCAAGTACCTATTTCCAAAGGCTGTAACCGGATGGTTCGACTCTTTCGTGGGTCGGGATGGGGTGTGGAACATTAATTTATTCTTTCACGGTGAAACCTACCAGGTGTTCACAGATGCAGGCCTCCCTACGAAGGCAGGTGGAGGTCAGCTAAGGGTCTTACATGGGCGCGCAGGCGAGGCGCTTGACCTAGCCCTTGGTACCAAAACAGTTTATGAGGGGGTACTATTCGCGCGGAAGCACAAAGGTCTTTCCAAGCATGCTTGGGTAGAAGCTGAGGAAAACGATAAGATCGCAACATCGAATGCAGATCTATTAGCGAAGTTCAAGAAAAGATACCCACATGCAGATCTTCACAAGTTCTATGCCTCTACGGAAGTGAACGGTCCAGGCAAATATTCGACGAGTATTTGGTTTCGAGATGGAGATTCTAGCTATGTCGTTTACGGCAATGATGTCTCAAAGTTACCTACTATGATTCAAAATCGCATCGATAATGCGTTGTGGGATGTGCATAAAGGTTTCCCAGCTACGTTGACCCTAGATAGAAGTGCGAAATATCCTATTACAGCAGTTCCTTCTACTGGACCGGCACAAGATATCGATCTCACTAATCTATGGATATATGCCACCCCAAAGAATAAGTTCAAAGCAGGCGTTCGAAACATATTCAAGGAGACCGTCGTAAAGCATATGACAGCAAATGAGTCCTACCATTGGTTACATGGTCCGGATTTCAAATATTGGCCTCAACAATTGAATTTCGCAACGTGGTGTGCGACTTCTGGATGTGGAGTGTCATTGTTTGATCCTATTTTCAAAACGTATCCACCAGTCATTCAGGGGTTCCTACGATTCCATGTTTATTTCACAATACGAAGAATTCTGCATGAACTTGGTGGTACTCATGGAGTTCCTTTACCTGGTAACTCTAATTTCAAGCAAATGGATAACACCTATAACAAATCAGCTCTTGAGAAATTGTGCATCGAATTTGGTATATCTCGAACACCAGATTTCCCACCAGATTTCCGATGGCACGGAGGTAGGAATAATGGACTAGGAGATATATTCCTTTTGTACCCGGGTCCGACAGGATACGTAAACGTCCATGGAGTCCGAAGCTATGACAAAGGTGCAACCACATGGCCTCAGAAATATAATTTATTTGCAGACCAAGGAGGTAAGGAGGATCAGGGGGATCTTGTGGCCTTCATTAGGAACGATGAACATGAAGGAAAGCAATACAATTGGTTTACGCCACCAATCGGAAAGGGTTTGACAGATGTTGGATTGGGTAGGTTGAATAGATCTGTCGAGGCTTTTGGTCATTGCATGCTTGGTGCTCAAGCCGACTTGAACGGATCCATCATAGATAGCCATAACGTCAAAGAAAAGTTTAAGAGCTTAGTCGAAGATGCTATTCTCGAAAACGACTTAGTGGTGAGCTACAAAAACTATCTTACCGCTATAACGTCAACGCATAAGAGGCTCGATCTAGCAATAGCTGTAGGCGTGCGATTATTGCCAAGCGATCTAGTGTACTATCTTGGTAAGAAAGATGGCTATAGGAATCCAATCCCGAAAGCTACGAAAGATATGGTGCTAGGCACTAACGACATCAATGCAGAAGGCAAAGGACACCCACCTCTTACTATGGAAGGACCATCAGATAAGAAATCGGTGCAGCCTCTCGAGAAACAAGTTCCTGTACCAAAGGCAAAGGCAAAGGCAAAGGCAAAGGCAAAGGCAAAGGCTGTCTCACAACATGAGATCAATCTCGCAGTGACATCCATTGCCGCAGCTGGAATCGCATGGATGTTGTTTCGTTAACGTCGTTTGTATTGCTCTATCGTGATCACCACTATTGCTACGATGAATAACCAAACGTTCTGTGCTAGTACTCCCAGAGCTTTACCAGCCATAGTAAATATGAAACTCGCAATCGATCCAATCATTCCAGGTAGGATCTGTCCAAGTTTCTTTCCCATTTCTTTCAACAACCCCCCAGTCGTTTGCAATCCCTTCTTTACTGCATCTGCTGCTTTATCAATACCAGTCTTTATTGGTTTCGGTAAGGATCTCGACAACAGGGAAACTATCGTACTAACGATAGCGCCAATAGAAGTTACCACTGCAAGAACGGTCATTCCATGCTTTCTGAAAATGTATTTGATCCTTTCACGTAGCGACATACGTTCTAGTATGGCTTCTTCTTGACGTTCGAGTAATTCTATTTCGTTATGGATGTGTACTTTCTCTTCTTTAGCCGCTTCCTTCTGATCCTCAGTTGACGTTAGGTCTTGAAGTATGCTATCTTCTACTTTGAGATGTTCGGCGGCCTTTTCTTGAGCTTGGCTGACTTGTTCTGCTCTTTCTGCATCCGTAGGGCCTAGAACGTATTTGAGATCCTTCCCAATCTTCTTATATATGTCACCATTCACGGTTGTCAAAGGGACAGGTCTCTCCTTGCTTCCTAACGAGTGAACATAGATTCTACCTCTTTCCTTGTTAGCATCCCATAAGGTTGTTATCTCGAGTTTTCCACGAAACCCAGCATCCTCATAGTGTTCACGGACAGCATCTACCAGCATCTTTTTAGCATTTTCCGATAGACCTGCTTTGAAGATGAATCCTTTATAGTCGACTTCCGAACTTTCGAGTTCGTCCATAATTCCATCGAAATCTTCATCTGTAAATGAGGTTTCCTGATTCTTTGGTCTAGCACCTTCTTTGCCGTAGTCGCGTCTGGTTTTCATTGGGATCATTTCTCCTGACTCTTCTGGAAATATTGCATCCCACTCCTCATCCACATTGCTAGTATCATCTTTATCGTAGTCTCCACCTTCATCAGTTCTTTCATCATACCTACCCTCAGAGGCCATGTTAAACATAATTATATATATAGTTATATTCAACATGATCTCGTTAACGTTGGATCCCACACAAGTACGAAGAGAGCCTCATGCACTCAAGGCTCCGCGAGACTTGTATAGGAAGACTTTCACTCGATCGTCTGCCAATCCAGGTGAGACTCTATACGTAGAAGTTACAAAGCTAGCAGAAGACGTAGTACTAGTACCTGGGAGCTTAGCGCTATTGGGCGACATCGTACTATCTGGTGGACATGCGAATAACAGAGTCGTTTCGAACGTTGGACGCTGTTTGGTCATGCGTAGAATCTGTAGGATGGGAGCTGAAACAGTAGAAGACCTTGTCAGGCCAGACCTCCTACAAACATACTCCGATGTATACCTATCTACGCAGGAGAGAGAGTCTAGAATACAACAAGGCATTCAATCAGAGAACTTGAATAAGCTACGATCGAAAGCTGGTGACGCAAGTACTTCATCTGCTGCAGACAACGCGCTCCTAACTGCATGTGGTTCTAAGTATAAGATTCCCTTAGATGTTGACATTCTGACACAACATGGAGTTCTATATCCACATGCCTTAGAAAGTACCATTACGTTCGAGTTAACTCTAGCGTCTGCCAACGAGGTTGTAATTGGATCGGATACGACGAAGATAGGTACGTACCAACTTACCAACCTCCAACTAGAATACGAAGCAATCAGGAACGAAACGCTGGCTAGTAGTGCACTTCACAAATATGAAATAGGTACTGCATTCCTATACAACTACGCTGTTCACTTCAAAACAGTAGATATCGCTAAAACGTCCGATACTTTGATATCTCAAAACATCAATGTTCCACGACGATCCTTTGCTGGACTGCTTCTACTATTCATAGATCCACCTACCATTGGCACGCGAGATAGTGAAGCATTCTCGAATCCAGATATCTTAAAGGTAGAAGTAGATGTCAATGGGATTCCCAACAGACTCTTTCCAAGCGGCATGCTTCCCCTAGATTTCTGGGAGGCTGCAAGAAGCTGGTTTGGCACACCCAATACTTCTATGACTCCAAAGAAGTTCTTTGAAAATAGATTCTCTATTCTAATCGATTGTCGCACAGCAAAAGATTCCACCGTTCATGGTGATGGCTTGGCACAAACCGGCAGTGGAAAGGACATCGACATTCGCATACATAGAACTGCTAAGGGAAGTGGAAATGTGAAAATGCACATCTATGTCCTTGCGGATGCTCAGGTCACGATATTGAACAGATCTCTGCAAAGTATATTATACTGATGGATTCTCTCGTAGAGCACGTGCCGTTCAACGCACTCATAGTCGGTCCGACGAATTGTGGGAAGACTGCGTTTCTCATAGAACAACTTCGTGGATCATTTCGTGGTAAGTTCGATTACATAGTACTGATTTGTCCTACGTATGCCCACAACAAAACTTATCGTGGATTTGCAAATCGAGATCCTCGTTTCTTCGTCATGTCACCACCGCAGGATGCCATCGATGCTACTTTGAGTATTTGCACAACATTTTGGTCAGGTACCAATACTCTATTGATTCTCGACGATTGCGCCGCATCGAAGGACGTCAAGAAACGAACTGACAAGCTAGTGGACTTAGCCTTTTCTGCACGACATATAGGGATTTCCGTTTGGGTGCTGTCCCAACAACTAACGAGCATATGTAAGCCCTTCCGTGAGAACGTAGCTATCGTAGTAGCATTCCATACAGCATCGGCCGTAGATGGCAAAAAGATATTTGAGGATTATGGAGGCTCACAAGAATGCAAAGAGTTACGAATGATACTTGGATCCCATAAGTTCGCTCGCATGTGCTTCTGTCTCCGCCATCCTTTCGAGGTAGTGTTAGAGCTCCCAGCACCTATAACATATTATCATGGATAAAGAAGTACTCGAGATATTCGGTGAGGATGTAACAGGCCCACCACCAACCAACCCAGACGTTACGTCGGACAATCGCGAATCACTTTCGATCTTAGCCGCAACAGGCGTAACGAAAGAATACTTAGGTAAGAACTTTTCTCTAGGAGACATCTCTAGACTTCCTGAGAAAGAAATAGACAAGTTGTATAGGAGGTATCAGGCCGTCCTAGCTCAGCAAGTAACGAAAGGCTTAGTCGACGGCGTGACGCGTCTAGCTACCCGCCTAGTTGCCTACCTAGTACCAATAGATTCTCAAGAAGCCCTAATCCAGGACCTACAAGAAGACCCTCTAGTCCGCAACGAAATCAGTGCTGCGACTGGCCTACTATCGCTCAAAGCAGGTCGCCTTGTAGCTCTAGCTAGCGTCCTATTCCACATATCTGGTCACGTAGTCATTCCTGGAACAACTGTTGAACCTCCACCTATACCTACTATATTGAATCAAGATGGAAGAAGCGGACCAGATAACTGCGAATCCTCCGACGACTGCACCAACTAAGATAAAAAACCCAAAGCGCGTCGCAGCTGGAAAAGCACTAGCGTTAAGCAACAAACTCGCTAAAGAAGCTCAAAAGAGAGAGTTGATGCGCGAAAGCGAATCATGTAAAGAAGTCGACGTAGAGAAAGGTCGGTTCGAAAGCCTGACTATCCTCGCAGTCATTGGTACTGGCGCTACATTGTTTGGCACGTACTTTGCGTACAAGAAGTATGTAGATGGTAATAAGCGTGTTGCCACCGTTAGCACGACACAACCTGCAGCTCCGGCAAAGCCAACGGCACTAGACATGGAGTAACACTTAAAGACTCGAGATCATAGTAGTATATATCTAGATGGAGAAGGAATTGACGAAGACGGCAACCGATGCAGTCAAAATCGTTGGACTCGCTGCTGGTATTGGGTGGATCGTAAAAAAGACTACCAAGGAATCTATGCTTAGTGATCCTTCTTCTTCCCTAGCGAATTACGCAAAGTGGACTGCCGTGATACTTGGTAGCTTATACGCAAAGGAATATCTTGAGAAACAACTTGAGAAAGAAAAAGGAAAGACCAAATCATAATGGCACTAGCAGCAATAGGTATGTCGATCTTCGGCGCTGTTTTGAATGCGACGGCATTTACTGGTGGTGGCATACTAGCTAGAATGTTTGGAAAGGACGATGCTGTAGATAAGGAACGAGAGAGACACGATAGGGCCACCGAAAAACTAGAACGTGAAATGAAAGCGTATAGAATCAAACGTCAAAGCTTATATGACTATGCACAAGAGCAGGAAGGTCTTGAACGCAAAGCACACAACGATCAAAGAGATACCAACGAAGCCTTAGTGCGATCCGATAAGTTACGTAAGGCGCTTAAACGTCTCAAAGAGATGAAAGAACCCCGCTTATCTGACTACTACAAACCCTCAAACAATCAGAAGACTGGCGAGTTGCTCTACGTTGGTGGTGGAATGCTAGGCGTTGGATACACTATTAGTAAATGGATATAGATACTACTACTAAGCTACTAGTAAGCTACTTAAGCTACTACTAAGCTACTAGTAAGTTGCCCTAAGCTACTAGTAAGTTACCCTAAGCTACTAGTAAGTTACCCTAAGCTACTAGTAAGTTACCCTAAGCTACTAGTAAGTTACCCTAAGCTACTAGTAAGTTACCCTAAGCTACTAGTAAGTTACCCTAAGCTACTAGTAAGTTACTAAAAAAAGAAAAAAGGAAGAATGAAGAGGGTCACGCAACGACTTTCTTCATTCTTCCTTTTTTTTTTTTTTTCATCTGTTGAAGGTTAGAATGTATAGATGTACGATGGATTCTAAACTTGCGAATACCTTCTACGGTCCTATGGGCTATTGGAAAGGTCACTCTGCAATTGGCAAGCTATCGGTAGCAGCGAAAGCATCAGAAGACGTGGCTAGGAGTTGGTTGGAAAAGCAATCTATGTGGCAAATATATCTACCACCACCAAAACACATTCCACGACCACATTGGACTGTATCGAAACCAAATGAAGTCCACCAAGCTGATTTGATATTTCTACCACACGATCGGCCTGGACGTGGAAGGAAACTGTATAAGTATGCATTAGTGGTAATCGATGTAGCTTCTCGATACAAAGAAGCCGAACCTTTGGCATCTAAAGATAGTGGTGAAGTTTCTGCGGCATTCGAACGAATCTATAAACGTAGTCCACTAGAATGGCCAAAGACCTTGCAAGTAGATCCTGGTAGAGAATTCATGGGCCGTATGTCTGAAACGCTAGAACTACATGGTACGAAAGTTCAACGAGGTGAGGCTGGTAATCATAGAGCGCAAAGTTTTGTTGAAAGAGCAAATAGAACTCTAGCCGAGAGATTGTTTGGGTATCAGTATGCACAAGAGATGGTACTTACTTCGGAAGGATCAGATGAACGTAGTAGAGAATGGGTAGTTCGTTTACCAATGGTTATCAAAGCTATGAATAGTGAGGTGACTCGGTTGACTGGTAAAGAGCCTTCGAATTCTGTAGTGGCGCAACAAGTAGATCTGAAGACTCCTACGTATTCGCGCACCGTTGGATTGAGAGAAGAGCGTCTACCATTCGACGTTCTAGTTCGATATCTTTACGCACCAGGAGAATTGGAAGGAGGTGAAAAACGTAGAGCTACTGATCCTGTGTGGAGTTTGCAAATACACACCATTTCGCGAAGTGTAGTATCTTCGGGACAGCCTGTGCTGTACTACCTTGCGAAGCGAGAAGGGAAGAAGGATGCACCCAAACGTGGATTCGTTCGTGAAGAGCTACAAGTCGTTCCTAGGGATACAGAACTACCACCAAAAGGAATTCTGTTTGTACCTAGACGCTAAACAGCGTACTCTATTGGCTCGGTGTGGATTCCATCGGGAAGAACGCGTCTTTTGTCGTAGTAAGCCGATAACCCAAGCTTCCATTGGTCGTAGGTTACCACACCTTCTGGCAATAGGCGGAAGCCTCGGTTATTCGCTACGTCGATACTACCCTGGAGGGTTTCTTTGAATCGATCCCACGAAATGTCGTTGTGCCGTCTAGACATACCTTTAGCGGAATACTTCTTGCTGCCACCTGTATCGACGTAGTAGGCTTTCGAGCATAGGGCAATGGCGCGATGTCCTTCGAATTCGAGTTTGAAGAGTCCTGGTGTACGACTGCTCCATTCGTCCCAAGCTAGCCATTCATTCCTTTCGGCTTCGAAATCTTCTCGCAGTTCCGGTCTTACAACCTCATCGAGGCTATTTCCTGAGATGGCAATGTAGGCACTGTCTGTGTCCATCTGTATATATTCGAAATCATTGCGATCAATGTACTTGTCGATGAAGTCATAGTAGAACTCAAGCATACGCAGCTTTGCGAGCTGGTACACAGCGATACCTACTTGGAAAGGCCGTTTGATTCGGATCTGGTCTTTCCTACTCTCTAGTTCATATGCATCACCAATCTCTTCCAGGTCTTCGAACCAAACACTTCGCAATGCCTTGTCCACAACCTTCTCATCTTTTGTATAGGTGACCTTTGTTTGGCGTCCCAAGTCTTCGAGCAACTTTCCATAGGCGCTGTTTCCTAGTAGCTTGAACACATCTGCCAGCAAAGCCTCACCTTTGTCTTCATCTCCCAGGCGTCGCGCCTCAGTGACTTGGTCCACGAACCATCCGAAGATTTCTTTGGGTTCGTAATCTATCGTGCGGTAGACAGCAGTGATCACTGCGCCGTGATCTACATACCAAAGTAGAAGAGGAGCATAGAGTAGCAACTTCTTTCCAGAGAGACTTCCAACTAACTTCTTTTCCTCGCTGAGCTTTCTACCAGTCTTCTCAAGGTAGGCTATCATTTCTGGAGGGATTGCTTCTTTGGGGATTTTCTTGTTGTAGAAGAAGGGGGGCATCTCCTCAAATTCCTTCCACAATTTCTTTGGTATCTCGATGTCTACTTCTGCATATCCAAACCACGTTCCACCAAGTAGACATTCAACGAATCCTTTGGTGGCTGGACCTGGATCGTCATAGTGCACAACCTTTTCTTTTCCACAAGGCATTTCGAATTCCATGGTAGAAAGATATAGGGCGTTGGCATCGTATCCAAGAATCTTACGACAAATCTTAGTTCCTCCCTGATGACTACGAATCTTAGTTTTTCCCGCTTCATGGAGTCTGGTGAATACTATGCTTGGACCTCCCACGACAGCGTCTTTCAGCATGTGGTAGGCTTCCTTACTTGGAGCGTACATCTCAGCTCCCCTTTCTACACTACCTCGAAGCAGGAACTGTAGTGAGACTCCTGGGATGGACACTGCGTCTTTCAGCATGTCTACTCCTTTCTCGTGATAGAAATCTTGCATCTTTTCGAGTGCCTCTAGGAATGGAACTACATCTAGGTTGTTGTAGTATCTTAGCCAGTCTGCAAAGGTTTCCATTCCTTTGTCGAGAAAGGTGTGCTTGCAGTCTTCGAACTCTTCCCTAGATAGTAGGTGTTCTCTTTTCAACTTCGAACCCCACTCTTGATAATCTGGTAATCCAACGTGATCCAACTTGTCGGGAGAGTCGAACCACTCATATGGGAAGAAACTCTTTTGCAACTCACAGCCATAGGCAGCGACCCAACGTTCATAAGAAGTTCCAGGTCCAAGGTAGTTGATCACATCAAGGAAACGGAAATCTGGGGTCAATAGGAACATAGTGGAATTGGCTTTCTTTGCTACCAGGATCTTTGAACAGGTGTCGGCAATGGTTCCTACGAAGTGCTCCCTGATCAGATTGAGATCGTACCTGCCAGAGTTGAATCCCAACACTGGAACTTGATAGATCCATTCGTTGATCTTCGCTTGTTGACTCTTTGGTAGGGTGTAAAAGGAGAATTTGGGTGAATCAAGCCAAAACCATCTTTCCATAGCTCCTTGGATTGTCTCTGCTCTTTGCTGGAGTTCTTTGACAAAGGCTTTGATGAGTTCTTTTGGATTGCGTCGACAGATGTGGGTTGGCTTTCGATCGTACGTGTCGGCAATTGATACTGATATTGGGACATGGACGTTTTCGATGGTCAGGTGGTCTGTTGGTTGTCTTCCTTTTGTCGTGTCGAGATAGGCTTCGAAATCGTAAACTATGAAGTGTGGGTAGACAGTTTGCGTTGGTGTGGGGACCGGTTTGTTTTTCTTCTTTGTGGAGCAGCCCCAAGCTTCCACTACTGTATAACCAGCTCCTTGTAGCTTTGCCGTTCTTTCACAGGTCTTGAGATAGAGCCTCCTTTCCCTAGGGAAGCATTTCGGGCAGCCATGGAAATAGCATCCATGAAATTGGAAGATGGTTTTCGAAAGAGGTTCGTAGCCGTCGACCGGTGCTCCTTCGATCCAATGCTCTCCACCATGCCCACAAGCTGCATGATGAATGTGTTGTCCAATCCTTTTGGTTTCGCGTTCCAACCAGCATAGAGCGACTTTGCTGGCTGTGCTCTCTGGCCAGAAGGCTTTTTCGTATGCCGACTGGGGTACTGTAATTACTTTTCCGGGGCAAACAATCTTCGTTTCGCCACGCCTGCAACGATCTGCATGGCGGTGAAGGTTCGAGGCTTTTGTGAACCGTTGCTTACAATCGTTGCATACGTAGACACTCCCTATCTTGTCGATGTTCTTGATGTAGAAGGCATGTCCTTCGTATATCCCAATCGTCATCGTATGCTTGTAGTGAGCTGCATGTCGCGTCAGATGCCAAGCGCCATCCTCCGTAGGTTCGTACACCCGAATACCGATTCCAAAGTGCAACTCGACTTCCTCCAGCTGGTCTAAGGAAGTTCTGGGAACGTCTTGTGTGGGCGCTGTCAGGCGATAGAAGTTCTGGGCAAGTTTTCGAGCTTTGACGCAACACCTATCTACTCTTGCTCCTTCATGCATGGCAAGGCAGCGCCAAAGACATAGGTTGTCGCCATATTGATCAAGGGCAAGCATTCCTTTCTTAAGGCGAAGCCATTGGGGCAGTGGACCTGTTCCCAACAAAAGCTGACGATCGATCACGACTTTGACATCTACGTAGATCCAACGAACGAAGGCCCATTGGGTATTTGGTCGAGTGATGTTGTCGGGATTCAATCGAGCTGTCTCCTTGCTATTGATCCACTCTTCTGCATCTTCTAGGATGTTCACCCATGGAGAGCCTGGGACAGTCTTGGAGAATAGAATCACGCGTCCGTCATTGACATTTCGAATGCGATAGGTGTAGCTGTATCGCAGGTAAAAGCTGGTGGTTACCTTTGCAACTAACTTTTCCATGATCCTAGGGGTCAAGTCTCCTGCCACACCTTGGAAGAAGCGCCATCGGATAGTACGGCGACCTATCTCCATCCCCTCAAGCATTCCATCTCTCTCCTCTAGAATAGCACCTGCCTCTCGAGCTAGACTCCGTGGAAGTGGTTCACTACGTGGTCTCACCATTCTCCCTTCGATACAACTATATATTACGATAGCTTTAACAGGTACTCGAGTTTGGATTTTTAGGTGTAAGGCTGTTGCAGCGATATAACTATATGTAATTATATCTCTAATAGGATTATCAAGTTGGATTTTACGTACAAGCAATCGATGTCGATATAACTATATGTAATCATATCTCTAATAGGATTATCAAGTTGGATTTTACGTACAAGAATATCTAGTGACACTTTGAATGACCCTTAGTTACCCCTAGTAGTATAGTCGGAGTCAGTTAAATACAACTTTTTCTTGTGCAACAAAACTCAAAAGATTGTGAATGGTATGGCCGCCTTTTTTCTTGCATAAGGGGCGTCATGAAGTGGATTTCTGAATTCGCTTTATGACGCCCCTTGTGCAAGAAAACAAGGCGTCCATAACATTCACAACCTTTTGAGTTTTGTTGTACAAGAAAAAGTGGTATTTAACTGACTCCGACTATACTACTTATAGAAATCAGGAGATGGAGGAGATTAAACTTTAAAATAACAATAATGATTATAAGTCAATTCAACTAATAGCAATTAAAAAAATCTAATTTTAGATTATGTTTAAATGCGGATTTTTTTAGGGATTTATAATCTTCTTTTATTTCATTCCATATTTTGACTCCAGTGAAGCGTAAACTGAATTTCCCGTAGTTAGTTCTAGTGGAGGGAAGATAAAAAGATTTTCTTGAGGCCAGTCGGGTGTTATAATTATGAATTTTATCAACTTTGGTAAAAAAAAATTAAATGAATAATTAAGGCAGCTTATTTGTATAATAGTCATACACAAATAATGCATTGCTTAGAGCTATCAATCAGTGAGTTTTAGAATGTTAAGGTTTTTGAATAGGGGGCTACTATGTTCACGAAAGTCAGAGTGAGTCATAATTCTCATTGCCTTTTTTTGAAGAATGATGACTTGCTTTAATGTGGAATGATAAGTATTTCCCCATACTAGTAAGCCATAAGTTAAGAAAGGGTAAATCAGAGAATAATATAATTGTATTAGGATATTTATAGTTAAATATTTACAAATCTTAGATAATATTCCTACCCCTCTACGAATTTTAGCGGATATACATGTATGCTGAACTTGACTCTTCCAATTCAGATTTGAATCTAAGTAAACACCCAAATACTTTAGACTTTGTTTCTGTGTAATTACTTTTTGATGAATAGCCAAATTGATGGGAAAGAGGATTTTCTTTTGAGGGGGGTGGAAGATAACAAAATCAGTTTTATCTATATTAAGTGAGAGTTTGTTACAGGCTAACATAGTCCAGATGACTATTAATATTTGACTATAGAACAGTTATGTCCTTATTATCATAAAAAAGATTAGTATCATCTGCAAAGAGATGAAAGTCGAAAAGATCTGAACAGTTTATATATATAAGGAATAGAAGAGGGCCAAGAACTGAACTTTAAGGGACACCACATGAAATAGGTTGTTTGTTTGATGATACACTACCAATAGAAACAAACTGCTTTCGATTACTTAGGTAGGAAACGAACCATTCATTTGCTATGCCACGAATGCCATAATGGTTGAGTTTTCTTAACAAAATTTCATGATTGACA
Source organism: Actinernus sp. WN-2022 (assembly GCA_030867875.1). NCBI lineage: Eukaryota > Metazoa > Cnidaria > Anthozoa > Actiniaria > Actinernidae > Actinernus > Actinernus sp. WN-2022. The sequence goes on from JAOWCC010000577.1 coordinate 74,317,873, forward strand.
GTGTCGAATGCTTTGCTAAAATCAAGAAAAATCCCACAAGAGTAATTGCCCTCTTCTATTGGCTTTTGAATTTTTTCGACAATTAAAATCAGGGCATGAACAGTAGAATGGTTTGATTGAAAGCCAAATTGTTTATCAAATAAAATATTCATCTTATTGATATAATTAATTAGTCTATTATACATTACTTTTTCTAGAAGTCTATTAAAAATAGAAAGAAGTGAAATACTAAGGTCTGTAATTAATTAGTGTGACATGAGATCCTTTCTTGTAAACAGGAATTACACGAGCAAGCTTGAAGCTATCAGGAACCTTGCCAGTTACAAAAGACAAATTAAAAAGTAATTCTAGTGGTTTAGATAAATTAGACATACTTTTAATAATTTTAACAAATTAGACGGTATACTAAAAGGTCTGGTGGCTTTCTTCGTATTAAGGTTCAAAATTTCTTCTTCTATTTCACGAGCAGTAACAGGAAATAGGTAAAAGCTATCAATAGGAGATGCAGAAAGATAATCAAGAGGTGAGTTAGGTACCACAGGAATAGACATAGCAAGTTGATTACCAATTTTAGAAAAGTATCGGTTGAAGGCATCTGCAATACCTTTGGAGTCTGTTATCTCAGAGTTGTTTTTAACAATTTTTGTAGGTACATTTATACCTAGTGGTTTTAAGGTTATTATTTGTTTAATTCCTTTCCAAACATTCTTAAGTAGTGTTTTTGCTATTTTCAGTAAAATAATTATTATAGTACAATTTCTTACTAATACGTATTAGAAGACTTTCTAATAATTTTTTGTATTTTTCAAAAAAGTTTTTTTCCTAAATTCAAGCTTCAAAACTTGGGGTGCGGCTTATCTACGGGTGCGGCTTATACACGGGTAAATACGGTAGTTTGTTACGATATGCTTTGTATTTTAATTCATAGTAGCCATGTTTATGTTTTAAATATTTTTTATATAGTTTGTTTTTAAGTACTGTTTAAAACACGTACAGCAGTGTTTTATCAAGTTTAAAAATTCGAGGGCGAAGCCCGATAAAACTTGATAAAACACGTGCTGTGAGTGTTTTAAACGGCTTCAAAAACGCTTTAAGAATGCAATGAATGAAAGACGCACATCTCAAGGGAATGGTTACTTAATGAACCATTGAACCTTTGTATTCACAACGCCATGCAAAATCGCCTGCAATTGACCTATATCATTATGATGTCATATCAAAACAATCTATTGTTTAAACGCTAAGGATCACGGTCGTGGGCGGGGGACAAAACAGCAACAATACAAAGGAAATCGCTATCAAATGCATTTTGTAGAACGTAGAATAGCAGTAACAGCTACCAAATAGGTATATATTGTGGGATAAACATTGATACAGCTGATATCTGGAAACCAGACAATTCGAAGTTAAATTTTCCTCAGCAGAGCAGATTTAGTTCAATCAAAATTCTATTGTTCAAATCGATTCTGTCCCCCTCATAAACAAGCCGTGACATCATAATGATATAGGGTAATTACGAACATCTCAAGGGAATGACATGAAAAAATTACCATACTATGTTGTTTGAAGTGGCGTTTCGCAATGCAAGAAGAACCTGCACTTGAAGGATTTGGTGTCGTGGTTTACCTCGATAAAGTTCAAGACTTGGAAAGCGATGTGATTGACATGACGGCAAGCTGTAAAGTTTTGACTCCGGCACAAAATATGTAAGTTTAATGCACGTTTTTATTATTTTACGGCTTTGAGTTTGGTTTAATAATTGGAACTAAACAGTGGCTCGGTAAACAAATAATGGTAGTTGGATAACTTCATTTTAAAAATATTATCTGTGTATCTCGATTGGTAGTCTGCTGATATTAATAAATTTAGTGCAAAATTTATTATCTAGGTACCTTATGTTCCATGTACTTTTTGCTATCTTTGGGTCTTTATCAGTGAATTCTTAATTAGGATGAAACTTCATATAAAATTTCATGTTCATTAGTATTCTTAATATAAAACGTTCATCCTAATTAGCTATTCAATGAGAAAGCTGAAACATCAATAGAAATTCCATTGTCTCAATCATTAACCCCGTTTCCCTCTGGGACAGAATTCAAATCCCTCCACGGGCCTTTTAGAATGATGAGATTTTATCAGGTATAAAGGAGCATGCACGTGACTGATTTGCTTCATCTGATTGGACAAAATGCTCATTAATTATTCATGAGTTTTTGAATGCTAATTGATATTCTTAATCCCTTGGTGATCCAAGGTTTGGACATGACTTTAATTTCTCGTCTTGAGAGTTTTTCAACTGGAACATGTTTATAATTATCTTTGTTATTTCTGTATAAAATGAATTAAATATGTCTATACATTAAGGTGTGTGGGAATCTCAGGGCATTGCTCTTTGAACTTAGTCAGATTTATACCCTCAAAGGAAGTAACCAGTAATAGTGCCATATGGCACTCTTGGGGCTTAAAGGGTTAAGAAGGCAGCAAGTGAACAATGAATTGCAAGCACTACTTTATAAATCCACAAGTGAAGACCACCAATATTATTGACTCCAGTTCTCTGATCAACATTTCATCTTAACAGTAGACTTTTTTGGGGTGGTCTCAATGCCTTATACATGTAGATAAATGTAAGCAGTGCTTTCTTCACAGAGATACGCAGCACCTTTTAGATTGCTATAATTGATATAAAGAGCAGTTTTCGAAAAGTAATTATGTAGGTGATTGGTTAGTTATCCATGTTTATATACTTTTCTTTGTGATTGGTTCAAGTAACACCAATCCAGAATTACTTCAGTTCATGATTGGCTCATTGTGTTTCTACTTGCTACCATGACTGGCTCCTGTTTTGGTTTTACGATCCACTAGAACACTCAATCAAAAAACACTCTGACTAACAACGCTATCAAATTGTACATACATTGAAAGAGGGATGTGGCCATTTAACTTCATGAGTAGTTGTACTGTAATCAAAGAGAACTTCACCAGATTTGTAAAAGGTCACATCCCATTTGGACTCCATCTTTCATTAATTCTGCAAGAAAAAAGTTCTTCATAAATCAATAAGAAAATATATAATTTAATATATCATAAACTAACTACTACCTGAACCAGGCCTAACAATACATGCTTGAGAAATTGGTAAGTTGCTTTACAGATTTCTACAAGATCTTTGTTCAGTTCAACAATCTCTCCTCTTTGGGATGTCTTTTTGGACTGGTCTCAAATCAGTTTGATCGAGTTACCATGTCATATTAATAAAACATATTCCAGTCTGAGTCCTCACTCACATGACCAGTCACTTCTGCTGGTGTAATGAGTAATAGACCACTGAGTCTGAGATCTTTATTCAACCCAGTACGTAACAGACTCATTGTTTACAGGGTTTATATACATGTATGTACAATGTATGGAGCTCAATCTGAAGTCATACCAGTGTGAGATCATTTATAAAAAGAATCATAATGTACTGTACAAGTCTGGAATTGTATTTCTTACATACAATGTACATGTACATGTAGATACAGTACATGTAGTTTTGTGGATTTTCTACATACATGTATATACTATGAATGCAATGAATAGGAAGTGTAAATCAGTGGGAATTTTGCTGTAAACACTCTCTTGTCATGGTCCAATTGTCTCCTGTTTGTATTAAATGTTATCCCAGTGTTAAAAGTTTAAATTACTGAAGGAAATGGTCTGAGTATTTTAAGCTTACCTTGCCCTAAAACTCTTATTCATCACAGAAAACATCAAGGTACTGACACAATTTTAACATTTCTAACATTTTTGTATATGTTGCATGTCACATTATTCAGTTCTGTCAGGTGACACCTGTTTTTCTCCTCTCAGTTAAAATAAAGATGATAATACATCGTAATTAAATGGTAATGAAGACATAACTATCCACTGGTATACAGAGCATTTCAGAGCAAGTTTAACTTTTGAAGATCTCTACCTGAACTATTGGCAGATTTCCCTGTATAAATGGCCATGGCAGTTATTATTAAATGCCCAAATTCTTAGTGAAGAGTTATGATATTGAAAGTGGGCAAACTCTCTTTTGACACAGAGAAATAAAAAGGTTAAAAATGTGTGAGATTTAAATCACTCGAAAATCTTACATTTTAGAACAACAAAACCCCACAATATCAACAGGATCAAGATACACTTCCAAATTTGACCTGCCAAATTGCCTAGAGTTTTCAAACACACAAATGTATGCAGACGATACTAGTATTACAATGGCAAGTAATTCCAGCACAGAGATTGAGCTAAAGCTCAACATCGACCTCAAAAACGTTTGTGAGTGGCTCAGATCCAATAGGTTAAGCTTAAACACAACAAAAATGGAATATTTACTATTAGGCTCACGACAAAGATCCTCCCATATGATTTGCCCAACATTACAGATTGCAGACGAAGTCGTCCCTAGAATAGCCTCAGCAAAGTCACTAGGGGTTTATATTGAGGAATCACTTACTTGGGCAAGCCATGTCGAGAATATTTCAAGTAAAATCGCAGGTGCGATTGGCACGCTTAAACGGATAAAGCCCTTTGTCCCAATGTCCTCCCTTGAAACTATGTATAAAATGCTTATCCAACCAAATTTTGATTACTGCAGCATAGTCTGGGATGGACTGGGCACTGAGCTTTCAAAAAAATTACAAAAACTTCAAAATCGAGCAGCCAGAATAATTACAAATTCAAACTTCGATGATAGTGCTGGCCCTCTTCTTGAAAAATTAGAATGGGACCGACTATATCTACTCGCCGAAGTAAGCTATTGGCCATCGAAATGTACAAAGTGTACAATAATCAAGCGCCTAAATATTTAATTAATACATTATCTAAAGTTGTGACGCCATATAATATAAGGGATTCGACAACAAAATTACAATTGCCCCTCCCAAAAACAAACTATGGGAAAAAGCGTTTCGGCTACAAAGGAGCTTTTGTCTGGAATTCGTTACCTGAAGAGATACGACTTTCCAAATCAATAACTAATTTTAGAAATAAGCTGAACAAATTACCCCACTGCTTCTTTGATGCCCTGTAAATTGAGCATTTTATCCTTTTTATGTCATTTTATATCATATAATATATTCTATATTCAAAATATTGTATAATATTTTTATACACGGCTTTTAAGGAAAACAGTGTTGTAATAGACTGATAGAATGACCGTGTTTAAATAAAATTTACTTACTTACTTACTTACACTGTACATACATGGGTACATGTAATGTAACTACATCCAAGATTAATTTATGTGGGATTTTGTTGGCCTAAAATGTTTCATTTTCGAGTGATTTCTAACAGTACAATAATATTATCTGGTGTAGCCAATCAATAAAATCAATGATCGATAGCAATTCACCCATATCACAGTTTTTCAAGTACATGTAGTTGTTTTCTAGGCTCTCTACCGAAGCCACATACATGTACACTGCCTTAAGAAAACCTCAAGACTATTCTTATCTTCAAATTTAAAGGTTACAGTGTATAATAAGTTGTTTGGGAGCAAAGTAACAGGTCGCCAAAGTCGTGAATTTTTACTGAGGTTTGTATGACCAACGCCGGAGCAACATTGCCTGTCCACCATGTACAAACGTCTGTTACTTTGGTGACCGGTAACTTTGATCCCAAACATTGTCCCTAAATTTGGAGATACATGTAAGACTAGTTTTGAGGTGTTTTTAAGTGGCTTTGGTCGAGAGCCAAGAAAATAACTACTTGTACAACCATGATATGGGTGAATCGATAGCAATTGAAGTGGTGAGCACAAGAAAGAGTTAAGTGACGACAGATCAAATTCCAAATTCTCCTTTATCTAAAGTATTCACACAAAAATGTTTACTACTTAACACACTAAACCATTAAACCAGTAAACCACTAAACCAGCAGTTGTGTGATTATATAGGTGGCGAAACAGCTTGGACTGTACACAACCTAGCCAACCCCAGTCATCACTACTTTAAACACATTTCTGTATTATTTTGCACTTCTTCTTTTGGGCCACAAATGTCTCCCCAGTGTTAACTTCAAAAGGGCAGCTCTGGTACCCTTTGACAAAGCAGCGTATTGTTATACAGAGTTTGTTTTCTTGCTCTGACATGACTGATTTACTGGACCATAGCAATTAAAATGTAGCATGTTGAAATGTGACTGGAATATGTTCAGTAACATGTGAGAAACCAGATATCCTTAAGGCACCAATCGATGACCATTGTTTTTACTATCGATATCATTGACTGACCAATACCAATCAATATCAATCAGCTAATTTTATTGATTCATCAATTGATTAATCGATTGGATTTCCGTTTTATTGATTGGCTATGCCAGGAATATTTATATTGTTGAAGGAGTGTATTCTCCTCTTTATGACGTAATATATGTATGTGTGGTGGGGGTGGGTCAGGGTTTGAATCCAATGTTAGCAGTCAGGGTCAGGATTTGAGTCTAATTTGGGTTTTTTTTTTTACAAAAAGTAGGGCAATCAGGTTTTGTAGCTCCCTTTTGGGGTCAAAAAGAGTCAGGGTTTGAACCATGTGGCCACGCATATTTATGCACCTATCAATGTTAAGCCGCAGGGGGGGGGGGGGGGGGGGAGGCCGGGCATACATATACATGTAGGCAGGGAGTTTGACATAGGAAGTCTGTCCGTGGTGGAAAATTTTGATCGTCTATCGAAGCCCAGGGTCGGGTCTTTTGACAGTTGGAGGCCTGGGCCGCAACCAAGACGCCATCTTGGATTAAGGGCGCAGAGACAGCTGGGAAGTAGGTTTGTCACGCTTCAAAATGGCTGCGAACAAGCTGGATAATTTGAAGGTAAGCAATCTGTAGTTTTCTTTTTGAAAGTGTCCCAACGAAGCAAGACTTAAATCTTTTTAGACCTATAAATAACTGACATTTGACCCTATTTCATTTTTAATAAACTTACTTAAATAATTGATGCGGTTTTGAAAGATCAACATTTACATAACAAAGCATAACAAAGCAGCTCTTGTCTGACCATTAGCATTTTGTTATACATGTAGGTGCTGCTTGAATTTGGCGAATCTCGGAAAGAGGCCGTAATCCAACGTGGAGATATGGCCGATCTCGAAGCACTCATAAGAAAGACCTTTGTTCAAATACAGAGTGATGACAAGATAATAACACAGTGCTATGATGGTGAATGGGATACTTGGGGTGGATATCAGTTGTGTCGATGAAATATTGTGGTGTGGTAGGTCTGTAAACAAGTTAAAAACCTTGTGCTCGGTCTTCATTGAAATTCAATGAAAAACTTCGCACTCAGTTTTTAACCTTAAGAGTTTATAGAAACACATTTCTAAGTTCTTCTAACTTACTATTATTACAGCTAGAAAAGTAGTGCAGTTCATTGCCTATTTCATTCAAATCACACAGAGTACATATGAAATGAATTTAATAGTTTGAACTGACACAGTATGTTAACATGAAATTGACGATTGTTGTTCAATAAACATTATATTTTTGTATTTTTTCTGGTTCATTCATTTGACAAATGTCTGTTGTTGGAGGCGGGGCAATTGATACTCTTTTGACCAATGACAATTTCCCTGGGACGTGCATTTGAACAGAAAAAGTCATCTCAGTTCAAATCCGGCCTCCCCCCCCCTGCGGCTTAACATTGATAGGTGCATTATACCTATACCCATGATTTTTCACAAGTCATAATAAGTAACCTCCCCTGGCGTATTCTTTAGCGTACACGCTAAATTCCAATTCAATATGTGAATTAGACGGGTCCTGGCTTTGATCAGTCCCTATGGTTGTTTCAGGTCTCGTTAGAAATTCAGAGTTTTTTTTTCACAAAAATATTCGACCGCCTGTGACATGGAACTGCTCACACATTCTCGGCCTTTTCCCCGGGGATTTTCCCTGGGAGTAATTGCAGAAAACCCCCTCCTTTGCCTTTGGTTAATTAATAATTCATTTCTCAACTTTAAGTTTAAAACAACCTAACCATTTCGACCCAAAAAGGCAAAATCATTCATAGAACGAGTCTAAATACGCCTGAACTAAAGTGGAGAATTTAGCGCAGTTTTCAAGCGATCTTTTGAGTGGAGGGGGTATTCTGCAACTAAGTTACATTTACTAAGCCAAAGTTTGTTCTCGCCGTGTCTATACTTGTGCAATTTACACTTACAACTTACATTTACAAGCTTGAACCTTCGAGTTCAACGATAAATTCTGCAAAACTACACTAAGTCTTACAAATTCAACATACAAATCACGAAGTATTTGATATATCATTCTTTAGACGGTCTTGTTCCGTCTTGTGTAGCATGCTATAAAGCAAGGTCAAAATACTTACCGAAATAGAGAAGAAACGCCACTCGCCAGGCAACACTCGAAACCAAACAAAATGGCGGCGGAGCATGAAAAAATGTAAACCGGATGTCCCGGTATTTTTGTTAAATACTAATGCACGGTCTTCCTGTGTTAATAACATAAGGCGCCTATCCGTCGATACTGCTGAAAAGAGCACCTCAAATTAAAGTTAGTCAAAATCCTAAATTTGAGAGTTATATCTTGAATAGGAGCAAAGATACAGGCCCGCAAACTCGGAAAATTTCGGAAACTTTTACAGACGTTTGTATCGGTCAGTATAATCTGCAGACTTGCAGATTGCAGACTGTAGACTGCAGACTGGGTATAAAATGCAGACTGGGTATAAAATGCAGACTGCAGACTGCAGACTCGGTATAAAATGCAGACTGGGTAAAAATATAAAAAAAATTACCTGAAGACTCTGTATGCAATTTCAGCGAGTTCTGTTGAAATTTTACTCCTCGACCTCGATCTCTACCTAAGCCGGTCTGGAACTGACCACGCTCGAATTTTCATCCAAAATCAACGCGGACCGCAACGAAACCTCCAATAATAGCATAACAGTATCTATTCCAAGAACCTGCCATTTAATTGAAATATCCCCCATTTCTGGAGCCTAAATCGAGCAATTTACGCTTGACGACGCTAGTTCCCAAAGTTCACGGTCTCAGAACTTTTACATATATACCTTATTTTGAAACCACTGCTCAACCGAAGCGGCTCTATGGTAAAGCGGTTTAGAGCGCGCGCTTTTGATTCCAACAAGAGCCCATCTGGGCTTTCACTCGGGCCACATGAGATTGAAGATGAAATACACTTTCATTTGAAATCTCTTAGTAATAACCAAAGGGAAGAATTATTAGCTGAATTTAGCAATCTTTTGGAGTGGCCGGTAGCGCGGTGACTTTCATAAAATTTCTCTGCTCCCCTAGTAAATATGTAATTTAATATTTTTGTTTTTCTCGTATGTTGACCTTTTAATTTAAACAGTTTAACACACTGCATTTGAGCAGGCATATATTCATTGTTTTGAACCCGAGAATTAACCGTACTACCGTACTTCATGGTCCCTTTCTTTAGTAGTGGGTTGTCGGTCAGGTAATTATAAACTCTCGTCATTTAGCACAGAAAATGTATTCTGATGAATAGGGATCGGGTTGTCGTGAAGAATCTAAAGAATTCCGTCTCTTCCGGTTTGAATTTGACTCATGTGTATGTTGCTTTTGGAGTTTCAAGGATATGTTGATCCAAAACTACAGGCTCTTGGGGTTTTTCATTGACTTGTGAACTTGCAGGCTCTGTAATTTGTTTTGTTTTCTTAGTATAACATAAAGTGTTGAACATGTTCATTTTCTCAAGCATGTCGCGCGTGACCTCTGTTTCTTCATTCGTTAAGTTCTCTACTTTCATCTGTAATCTGGGAAACTCGATCTTTTCCCATGCCTTGGCACATAGCTATTCCTGTTGTGGATGATTATAAGTAAAATCCTTCGACAGCTTGTACCGTTTCCGCTAGGTCAATATCCTCGCTGGAACGAAATAACTTGATCTCAATACTCTCTGATCCAACTTACGGTAAATTTAAATCTCTGACAGTTTTTAAGAGACTCATAATATTGGTCTTGAAGTGCCTTCACCCAAAATAAGATGTTCTTCTCGGATGTTTTAAATGCAGCACAGCGAGCCGATGGCTTATAGATTCCAATATCTATTTCTTCGAATTTTAGCTTTCCGGATCCTGGCCCCTTTGCTTCAGGTCGTCGTACGTGTCGTATATAAAAGCACTGGACATCTGGGTAAAAAACGCGGTCCTTCGGCTCCGACAATAGCGCCAGTTGCAATATCCTGAGCCTGTTGGAAGGCTTTCGCATGAGTGAAGTTAAATAAAACATTAAACTGGCTTACATTTGAGAGATGAGACTCCAAGTTACAGAGAAAGTTGCTCGCGGATTCCGCCATCTTGCTTTACTGTATTAAATTATGTAAATAAATTAACCTGGCGATTGTTGCGTGACCAGCACAGTGCGATCTGATTGGTGTGAATTTGACCTTTAACGCATGCGCTGAACGCTTGCTACACGGAATAAAAAAAAAAATGCGACTTGCATTTTAAGACTCGGTGCTGCCACAGGCAGCCCGAGTAATGATCGGAGTTCGATTCCCATACCATGTCCATGCCGCTGCGTGTGGTTGTAATTTCAGCGAGTTTGAACCCCACAGCAGTTCTGTACACTGGTGTTATACCAAGGTCGTAACGAGGTATACTTTTTCTCTAGTGGTCCCAGAACTTTGATATCTGATCCCAATTTTCCAGTAATTTGTGATCCGTGATCCAGCCAAAAATAAATGAGGCCGTTCATATTCTGATATATTGATCCCGATCTCATGACTGATATACGTTGATCCCGATCCCATGCCCTGTGATCCCCATCTCGGGTCTGTGATCCCACAGTGAATCGCTCTCTAACTCGGCCCGGGGGACCTCCCATATAAAATGGGCGGGGATGCTCGTCGGAAAATTGTAATTGAACCCTTAAAAGAGACCAATCTCGACATGGCCTAAGCTTTATTTGACCCCTGTATTAAAAAGATACCTTTCTAAAACATACAGACAAATTCCAGCCCTCGCTCGAGTGGCGTCCATGCAAGCGATAGTCGGCGTTTTTTATTTCTCCGGCGCATGCAGCCCTAAACGATACCTTGATGGCTAAAAATATTGGCGTTCCATCCTTAACACCCAAAGTGATACCAAATCCCGTAATTTTAACCCCTAAAAGATACGACGTAAAAAATAAGGGACCACTAGAGAAAAAATATACCTCGTTACGACCCTGTAATAACACCAGTGTACAGAACTGCTGGAGTCAAAACTCGCTGAAATTACAACCACACGCAGCGGCATGGACAAATAAACACATGCTGTAAGTATTGTCGCTTTTTATTCAATATTAGTTCTAAAAAAATCCCATTCAAATGCTAGTAAATATTGCCACTTACAGAGCAATTGGGTCACCTGTGATATAATTTCTTTCTCATCATGTCCGTGTTGGAGGAGAGCCAATACACAACAATGCTTTTTAGTGTAGAAGGCGGCTCTAATAGCTTAAAAGACAGGAAAAGATTAAATAAAACTGAGAAAGGAGAAAAAGAAGTTTAAAAAAATTTGTGGTTGGTATGGGAATCGAACTCCGATCATTGGAATCAAAAGCGCGCGCTCTAAACCGCTTTACCATAGAGCCGCTTCGGTTGAGCAGTGGTTTCAAAATAAGGTATATATGTAAAAGTTCTGAGACCGTGAACTTTGGGAACTAGCGTCGTCAAGCGTAAATTGCTCGATTTAGGCTCCAGAAATGGAGGATATTTCAATTAAATGGCATGAGGTTCTTGGAATAGATACTGTTGTGCTATTCAGTTGAGGTTTCGTTGCGGTCGGCATTGATTTTGGTTGAAAATTCGAGCGTGGTCAGTTCCAGACCGGCTTAGGTGGAGATCGAGGTCGAGGGGTAAAATTTCAACAGAACTCGCTGAAATTGCATACAGAGTCTTCAGGTAAGTTTTTTTATATTTTTACCCAGTCTGCATTTTATACCGAGTCTGCAGTCTGCAGTCTGCATTTTATACCCAGTCTGCATTTTATACCCAGTCTGCAGTCTGCAGTCTGCAATCTGCAGTCTGCAGATTATACTGACCGCGTTTGTATGGAAATTTCGACTGGGGCACAAACTTGCCCCCCAGTCAAACTTTCCATACAAACGTCTGTAAACTTTTTGCTGTTACTGACGAACAATGTCAAACACGAATTGGAGTCTTTCATCAGGGGTTCCAAATATTGAGCAAACAAATAAAACCCGAGAGGGTAGCCTAGAGGGTTTTATTATTTTCGAAATATTTGGAATCCCCTGATGAAAGACGAACAATGAGTGTTTGACATGTCTTCTGATGCGAATGCAAAACCGACAATTTACATACGTTTCTTTTCAAACTTCATTAGCAAGTATTGTTTACCATTTGACTGTTGTATCTAATTATTCAATAGATGGCTTATTATTCTTTTTTGATGGCAGTGATTTCAACTAGCGTACTAGTAGAGTAGTGGACAAGAGTTAGTACAAGCAGTCGGAAGGGTCGTGGTTCGAACTCCAGTGGAGGCAGACTTTTTCTTTCTATGTCATTCTTCATTTCTTTACTTCTTCGCTCCTTGTAGTTTATCAGTATGTAATTAGTTAGTGGTTCATGAACATGATGATTAAGAAATATTGATCACAAGGGATGGAAACATGATCAAACACAAGGGTTTCACCCGGTATCAAGACCCATGCATGTGACCAAATACAGTTCCTCCATTAGATGACTATCTCATGAATTATTAATGAGTTTGAGAAATATATATCAACAGTTCAAAAAAACCGTGGAAGTGAAACGAGCAATCAAGAATGAAAAGTCCGAAGACTAAGTATTCAAGGAGCAGTTCTGATAAAACATTCAAAATTCGCTATCTCTGTCATTTATGTATGAAATACCCTATAACTTTGGAATAATACGGTAAGCGTATGTCTTAACATTTAAGGATCGGTATTTTGGTGTTTTGAAGGTCACGTGACCTTAAGGCTGATAAAACAAAGAAATCTAAATGGGGTGGCGGAAGTTGTTGTTTTGTTTCAGATTTTCAGTTCGAAATGCTAAGCTTGTTATGGGAAATGAGACTGTGTCCGGAATGGTTGACGTTTTATCACTGAAGAGGATATAAATGGCGAAAAATGGTTACAAGAATAGGTCACGTGAGCTGTTTTCTATATTTTCGCCTTAACAGTCTATCAGGGTCAACCATTCCGAACTGATCTTTAAAGTCAACCACAAGTGTAATCAGATAAACACAAAATCGTTTCTTAAAATATACATTGTACCACCCCGTTTTTAGAATAATTTTCAACTTTTTGTGATCACGTGATTGGTCACGTGATAGAAATTTTATCAAAATCAGGACAACTAAAAACACTGAGATTAGTTATAACCACCATTGTTCTAGGATTTCAGGAAATTCAAGTGACTCTATTTAACAAAATAGCTGTAGCCTCGTTTTCATGTTCAAACCATGCCTAACATGCTTGAGTATACAGCAAAGCTGATATACAACGTAAAATTCTGACACAAAGCACTACGGTTAGCTAGGCCTGACACGAAAAGTGCTCGGACTAGATTGCAGCCGATAGACAGCTGTTTCGTTCTTATTAGAACTCGTCAGTATGGCATAGCAAACAGTACGCGGGCTTCGGTGCCACTACACACTACACTACGGACCGATCGTTTATTACACCCCCTCAAAACTTGTTTTTTCTAAACCAACCCCCCATCTGACATGAGAATATAACTTTTTACCCCCACCCCTCCCCTTGAAAAAAAATTAGCACCAGTCCCACTGACTCATCCAAACTATTGCCTGGTTACAATTTCATCAATATCGCGGTTAAGTCGAAAAACGTAGATGAGCATGAGGATAATGCTCTGACCTACTGGAATAACCGTTGACCGTTTGATACTGCTTGGTCTTGGGCTACCTGTCTGCTCGCTTTTCTTCTCTGTGTTTTTACTGTTTTGAAGTTCTTGAAATTATATGACTGCATGAGAAAATTAATCTCCTATTCTGATTTCTACGGAGCCTGTAAGAACCACCCACAAACACAAATTTTATGAAAGAATATCGCGCGATACTGCTTTACTATCGCGCGATAAAGTGTTACTATCGCGCGATACCGTTTTACTATCGCACGATACTGTTTCATTATCGCGCGATACTGTTTTAATATCGTGCGATAATGTGTTATTTTAAAATACGTACATTACTTAGCTAGACAACATGGCGGCGAACATGCTACGTGATAATGCTCTTCTCCTTTATATGATTCGAGAAATATTTAATCTAAGCCTGAATTATATGGAAGTCCTCGCTTTTCTTTAATTTATCACGCCATGAAGATGAGACTTCGCCAGCTGAAACACGAACGTGTTCTGAGAATTTTCGAAGGAGAAACTACAATTTACGAAGGAGAAACTACTACAGTAGTCCAGATGGAATACTGATGCCATAGAAATGGAACTCCAGGGAAGTGGAAGCTGTATCAGTGTATGTCTAGGCTACAGGCAAATGCACCACTTGTTAAGGAACAATCATTTTGGGAAAAAGCTAAATCAGTTGGTCTTAGTAAGAATGATATTTTTGCTTGGCTTGGTATTATCCATGCAATTCCTCAACACTGGAAGTCATTACTGTAGTCTACCCAACCAGTAAGTAATAATGATATGTGTTCAGATACATAACCCTCGTTGTTCCTTCTGTCATAAGGAAGAAGAAACAATGATGCATCTCTTTGTGTATTGCCCCTAATTCCGTAAATCTTTATTATACTTTGAAAACCTGGTTACATAGTTGTGGAATTGTTTTACCACCCCTAAATATACCTTGGATATTATTTTAGGGACTGACGAAGGAGAAAACAATACCATGACTAACTTTATATTGTTTATTTTTAAGTTTTCGTTATACAAGTTTTTTTAAATAATAGCAACCGCTTTGATTAAATGTATTTTGAATGATTGCAATAAAAACATTCTCGCATTTGACTCATGGAAATCTCGGCGTCTGAATCAACAGTCGCACTTCAGCCGACTTCACGGCTGATTACTGATTAAAACCATTTTACATTCATTATTACATTTTTTTAATGCATTAACATAATGTATGCATTTGGTACGGCTAATGGTAAGCACGGCGTATGAATAAAAGGCGCACCAGAACCGTTTTATCCGGCTGGGTCAGCCGGGAAGAACGCCTGAGCCGATCCAAATGTATAACTGAGCAGCTCTCAATTGATTCAGACGCCGAACTTTCCATATACTTAATTGCTACAATTAAGTTCGGCTCATGGTAAGAGCGGCGTCTGAACTGGGCCTTAGTAATGTACGTATTTTAAAATAACACTTTATCGCGCGATAATAAAGCAGTATCGCGCGATATTCTTTCATAAAATTTGTGTTTGTGGGTGGCCCTTACAGGGCTCCGTACCTTTCTCAAAACTATACCCCCTCAAATTGTCTTAAGAGCAAAAATTACCCCCCTTCATTTTCCCCTTTTACAAATTTACCCACCCCCCCCCCCCCCTCTCCGTTAAAAACACCCCCCCCCCCCCCCCCCCCCCCTCTCCCCCCCCCCCCCCCCCTGCGACGTAATAAACGATCGGTCCCTAAGAAGCATCTAGTTACGAGCTCACAGAAGAGCTTGGTTGTCGGGTCACACGTCATTACGTGTGGCGAAAAGCCAAAAACCAAGCAAATCTGAACTAAACGTGTCAGTGCTTTGCGAGAAATATAGTTATGCTGGCCAGACCAGCTTTATAAAAATGATGACAATAGCAGGAATAATCGGATCTATATAAGACCTACGGTACAAAAATCCACAATAGAAAATATATAAGCAAATACCGTGAACAAAAATCCTGCAAAAATACGTTGGATCCGAAGTGAGGACCTATACAGCCAAAAAATAACGATTAAGAATGAAAAGTCCGAAGACTACAGCAAAGCTGATATACAAACGAGCAATCGCCTTTGCTTGTCCAAAGACCATTTCGAGGGGATTTACGTCATAGCTACAGGCAGGTAGCTTGGTAATGTTCTTTCTGGCTACGATTCGGCACAATGCAATCTCGTTGATAGTGATAAAAAGTGATAAAACTTGGTTTTCAATCATTTCATTTATTAGTTCAGTCGTTAAGGTTCTCGCGACTGGGATGGCTTGACTCACTCCCTCGGTGAATCCGCAAAAAAATTGCCATCCCGGGCTCTGCCCTTCTGCCGAAATGACGAAATCCTGAATCTGTCGCCCATATTCCCGCTCATCAGTTGAAGTGAGTTTCGTCGAAAAAATAAACGCGCCTAGAGACAATAGTTCTCCTCCATTGAAAATATAACTGACGACAGTAACGATTATGTGGCTGCGACATGAACGCATTTCTTTCGGGTGATTCGCAGCTTCGTAAATAGCTTGGCGATCTGAGGGACGGTGAACCGACATGTTCCAACTAGCAGACACACAAGTGCAGTTCCGGGAAGAAAAGAGAAGAGAAGGAGATGCCAGGGGCGCTTTCTATTCAACAAAAACGACCTGTTAGAAGTATCGAAAATTTCGAATGTCAATGGAACGGGATTTTTTGAATTGGAAAAACCGGTCGGAAAAATACGCGTTCCATTCGCAGAAACAACCCGGTTATTAGTAGCCTCGATTTCAATTCTCAAAACTGGCAAATCACGGCAAATCTAAACCGGGAATTTTGAATGGATCAGATAATTTCGGTCGAACCGGAATTTTCAAAATTTCGAACCGGACATTTTACTGTTCCATTACATTTCTGACCGGAATTGTCGTTTTTTTTTGGCTTGAATGGAAAGCGCCCCATATCTTTTTCCTTTTTTTTTTCCTCCTCCCCGCCCCAGTCCTCTTCTTCTCTCCTCTGCAGGCACAGGTAATCCAATTTACTTTTTTTTTTTACAATTGCGCGAAAGCGCAGAACACGAGTTTATATTGGAGTGGGTCAGTAGCTAATTTGTTCATCGTTTTGTGGTGTGTAGATCGGAGACTCTCCGTTGGCTGTCCGAATAGTGTTCGATATTCCGATTAGCAAATTTCCTCTCTGGACTCTTATTTACCACGATTTACGTCATCACATGGTCAAAAAATTTTGTGGACTCACAAGGCGCAAGAGGAAACCAGAGGACATTTGTTTTTTACAACAATATTAGAAAACGTACAAGGAAGTTTCGTTACAAAGCGTGACAAAGTGTGGCAGCTTTGAAAGAGCCAGCATTGTCCTTATCTTTCTCGCGTCAGCACCGTTGTCTGGACTCTCATTCACCACCGCACATCGACCAATCAGATCGCGAGATTACCGGCAATTGTGGTAAAAAGATATATTTACGGATGTTTATGGTACGCGTCCAAGAATTGAAAGATTTGGTCATGCAGGAGAATATGTACTTACGGTGCCTTCCTAATGCCAGACACTCCAAACCTGGACATCATCGGTCACGTAATTTTAAGTAAATGTCCGTATGACGTATCTCCCTCATTTCTAATGCCAGACAGTTCAACCTTGGACATGCATGGTAATGGGTCCCCACAAATCACTTAGTGGTGACACGTAATGATGACCGGCGTCATCGCTCACGTAATTGGGTTATTGTAGACTGCGAACAGTCCCTCCTTTTCCCTCCATTGATAGTAATTTGCGAGAGGAGCGAGCGAAGAGAAAATATGGCAGGCGTTCGAGCAGAGCGATCGAGAGGAAGAATGGAGACGAGAAAGAGAAGAAAAGGAGGTTAGGGTTAGGTCCCCATACGTCCCCATTCTTCCTCTCGCTCCGCTCGAACGCCTGCCATATTTTCTCTTCGCTAGCTCCTCTCGCAAATTACTATCAATGGAGGAAAAAGGAGGGACTGTTCGCAGTCTAGGGTTATTGGGTTCAGGTGGTTACGAGATAATTTATTCGTCGTTTCTTTCTGTGTCTCGACGACTCGCACCGCCCAAGGTTTCGAAAAGATTTGGTCATGCTGGAGAAGATGTATTGACGGTGACCATCTAATGCCAGACACTTCAAACCTGGACAGACATGGTAGTAGGTCCCTATCAATCACTTAGTGGTGATGACGTAACGATGACATCATCGGTCACGTGATTTTAAGTACATTCCCATATCTCCCTCATTTCTAATGCCAGACAGTTCAAACTTGGACAGGTATAGTATTATTTTCCCACGATTCACTTAGTGATGACGTAACGATGACGTCATCGGTCACGCGATTTTTAGTATATACCAAAATAACTCACTGACCATCCACAAGTTGGCCTTAAGGCCCTATGTTTTTCTCTCGCGGTCCTTTACTTTAGAGGTGACTGCGGAGGAGGCTATAGCTAGGAACCGGTGATGAGGACTTACTAGCGTTAATTCCAACAGCAATTAATATTCCACATCGATCTTTTATTAGTAATTAAATCAAATATCTATTATTATATCAGGTTGCATTCCAAGCATTCCATTCTGCTAAAAGCTTAGTAAGCAAGTGAGTGAGTGATACGAATCCGATAACTCGGTCCTGCGCTTGCGCCCATCCAGAGTTTAAAGTTTTCCAGACCTCCCAGCCGGTAATTAACATATATATCTTGAAACCTCCGTGTAATTTTTGTTATTTTATTTTATCGACTGCTCGTCAGTTCATTCTGGGAGAATTTCTTCGGACTCAAGCATGTTTACTTACTTACAACATTTGGGCGTAACGCCACAGGAAACAAGCAATAGGACTCAAGGTCCCCTACGAGGCTTGTCTCCGCGATGTCAGTGGACCTACGATTTTACGTCCTTATCCGAGAAGACGTGAAGGTCTAACCATTTGCAGTTGGTTCACAAAGGCAGCACCTTCTACTCAGTTATTTTAAGACCCTGAGTGTTGGTCCGGCCGGGGTTTGAACCCGCGACCTCCCGCTCGACAGACCGGCGCTTAACCACTGAGCTAACCGGGAAAGAGATTTACCGTAAAGAAATGTTTCTAACAGAAACAACAGTTTAGACAAAATCATATATATTCACTTCCTTAAATTCCTTAAGTGCATGATTGTCATACACGTAATCGATGACGTCATAATTAGAGAAAAGTGAAATGCGGTTGCGACGATAATATGGGTAACTAGTTCCTGTAAAAACTAGTGCTGATCTGCGTCGGCGGGGAAGATAAACACTGGTATAATCGATTGAGGTTTACCGTCGTAGGAAGCGAGTAGCAGCTGACGTTTCGAGCGCTAGCCCTTCGTCAGAGCTTTGATAGGCATGGTATTGGGTCCCCACGATTCACTTAGTGGTGATGACGTAACAATGACGTCATCAGTGGTGTTTTTGGCAGGCGGCTTAAATTTGTTATTGCGTCCCCAAAAATCACCCAGTGATGGTGATGTCGTAACGATGACGGCATCGGTTACGTATGTTACAAGCAACACATGCTATCACAACTGCAATAATAACTTGAACTGTAAACACTTCCACATGTTTACCCTTGAGAACACACTAAAATACACTTTACATCCACGAGTTCGCCATTGCGGCGCTATGTTTATGACCGAGAGCAAAGTTTACCTTCATACGGACCGACTAAATTAAGGCCGGTATATAACGTTTTTATGTTTCCTTAATTTAGTCTCGCACAAGAAGCGATACATGTGTCAGTCTCGAGCGTGCGATCTTTGTTTCACTCAAATCACTGGCAATTTTCTGTAGTGTTCCGTTTTTTGAAAGGCTTTCAATACAACGTGTTCAATAGACCCACGGTTTTTTTGAACTTTTGATATATACGTATAACAGCAAAATCGTCGATACTGCTGAAAAGATTTGAGAGTTATATCTTGAATAGGAGCAAAGATACAGGCCCGTAAACCCGGAAAATTTTACAGACGTATGTATGGCAATTTCGACTGGGCGCACAAACTTGCCCGCAATCAAAATATCCATACAAACGTCTGTAAAATTTTCCGAGTTTGCGGGCCTAAAACTTTGCTCCTATTCAAGATATAACTCTCAAATTTGGGATTTAATCTAACTTCGAGGTGCTCTTTTCAGCAGTATTGACGTTATAGGTATTTTGCTGTTATACGTATATATCAAAAGTTCAAAAAAAACATGGAAGGGTCTATTAATTCTAAGGTATGCGGTTTACGCAAAAATGAAGTCAAAAATGTTGATTTTGAGAAACTTTGAAATTAGCCGGTGCGGATGAGAAAACACCTGACCGTGCCGCCAGCCAATCAGAGCTTGCGATTTCAATGGTCCCGGAACGAAAAAAAAGAAATAAGTTTATAAAATAAATAAGTTTATAGAGTCTAAGCTGCACTCACTCGTGAAATATTTTGACTCTCGAGGTAAACTTCAGATCTTCGCACCAACCTGGTAATCCTTTGTGTAATCCTCTATATCTGTTGCTACACGGCATAGCTGCAGTGATTTCGCTAACATTAATGATGTAACAGCATTTGCTAAATGCCTTTCAAAAACTCATGAATAATTAATGTCAATCCTTATAAAACCAAGGGCTTCACCATGAATCTTTATAAAGATCCTCACTCGTACAGTGAAGATGCTTGAAAAGATCCTAAGGGGAATCTCAGTGTTTTTTTAAGACAAGACTCAGGGTTGCTCAACCAGAGGTCTAACTGCAATGACTCGATGAGCTCGAAAGCAAAGGCCCCTTGGCTCAGTTATTCATACGTAACCATCCTAACATTATGGGACCCAAATTTTCGCTGCGTATTCCAACTGCACATGTCACTGACGCACAACGTAGCTATAAACAAGTAATTGTTCACTTTTCATCTAAATTTCTGAAAATTATTATCATTTAGAAGTAACGTTTGTGAAGCCGTTTAATAAACTCGCAGCACGTGTTTTATCAGGTCTAAAACTCTCCCGCTGCGCCTTCAAATTTTAAAGGGGCTATGTCATGGTACTGCGCATGTCTCGTTTAGTGGCTGTTAATTGGATACCAACAGTTAAACTTCCCTCTCTCAATGCTTGATTGAAAGGATTTTCAATATTCTCCCTGGAGACTGTTTCTATATACTGTTTGTTAGTCATTTTTGCATATTTGCTTTGATTTTAAGCATCCCACATCCCACATCTCACATCCCACATCCGTTAGTTCATATCAAAATCGGTGGAACTATAGCTCTTTTCGGCCCGGAACGCGAATGTAATGTCTATTACGTGACACAGCTCCTTTACCCCTGATAAAGCACTGCTGCTCGTTTATTAAACAAGACATAAACACTTTAAATTCCTTTTTCACCGCAGCCGTCTGTTGTTGTGCACTGATCTCGATTAAATAATGTGATGTCACAGGAGGCCAATAAAACGGGCCATTTCTTTCTCCTTGTCAAAGAAACTATGTCGTATTTATACAAAATATAGTAAATTTGGAACTAATTGGGCTTCGGGGATCATTAGTTTAGTAGTGTATTTTTAATGTATTGTTGCATGGCTATCATGTAAAACAGTTTTCTAATTATTGATATTTTTATATCTTTATTATTGTATTGAGGATACTGATGATATGTCCGTGGGTAAATAAAGCTTATGTATGTAAATATTTGGTAAAATCACTGATATAAGGTCCAAATATAACATGGATGTTTAGAAAATGTTATTTATCTCTGCCAGCACGTTTTTTTATAATAAATGAGGCCTCCTGTGACATCACATAATTAGCATATTGGAAATATAGTTTGTACTACACAAGAATAAAGACTTGCTTCGAACTTTCTGCGGTACCCGGACTTAACGAGACTTGTATTCAAATCTCATCGGTAAACACAAATACATCACAACAGTCATATAAGGTTGGTGAGGGATTTAAAGCCAAAAGCAGGGCACAGCTTTTCGACACAACGTTTAAAAACTTTCCCTACGCTCGCTTTGCATTAGAAGACAAAAGGATCGGTGATTGACTAATCACATGTTTTGCCCGGATTCACGTCAAAAATTACGTCATCAATATGGAATTTTCGGCCCGCAGACGTTCCGTTCGCAGACTTCATCACCCATATTTCTGAATGTAGCGCACAAGTATTAAGTACGGTGGACCGTAAGGGACATCGAATTTGCTCTGTTTTTAGTTTTCGAACTCAACATGTCGATTTAAAACTCAACAATATTCAGTTATAAGTCGACATGTCCAGTTATAACTCGACAACGTCAAGTTAGCTAACTCGACAATGTTCAGTTATAAGTCGTCGACATGTTGAGTTCGAAAAATAAAAACAGAGGACATTCGATATCCCTTACAGGCCACCGTAATACGTACAATTTGCTAATATTTTATTTCAAGAGAAAACCTGCAAAACTCGTCACATTCCCCCTCGAAGCTTCCGCGAAGTCAGAACCCAAGCCCGTGCTCTCTTTCATGCGCTGAACGAATTTCTGTGTAATAACGTCACAGTTAATTTATCCACACGACCTGACCCTATAAAGTAAATATTTTGCTTATTCATGGTACAATAGAAATAAATTGACCTCCAACATCAGTGTTAATAGGAAAACTAGATAATTACTTGAATTTGCGAGATACCATTGTTATTTCGAAGTCCAAATATAAAGGGCATGCTCTGTGTGTTGTTGTCAAACACATTAGTACAAATGAAACAGCTTGGCCTCTGTCCTAACACTGCAAATGTGACAACTCGCCCAGTATTAATGGTATTTATGGTGCAATAGAAATAAATTGACCTCCAGGAATCAGTGTTAATAGGAAAACTAGATAATTAGTTGAATTTGCGAGATACCACTCTATTTCGAAGTTCAAATATAAAGGATATGCTCTGTGTGTTGTTGTCAAACACACTAGTACAAATGAAACAGCTTGGCCTCTGTCCTAACATTGCAAATGTGACAACTCCCCCAATATTAATGGCAGGGAATGCTCTTGTTCTCAACATAATGCGTTTCCTTATCACGCCTCCTGTTCAGTTTTTGTTTTCCAGCCTCCGATAAATCTCGTAATGTTTTCAAGAAGTGCAATCCAACTATTCAAAAAATGTTGTCCTGGATAAACGACAAGCGATGAGTGACATTCCCAGACCGAAATGGTGGCTATCTGTCCAGCTGTGCGAAACGGATAAACTAGTGTAATTCGAAAACTGATTCGCAAGAGGCCATTAATATTCGTCTTTAGTTAAAGTGTTTGACCCAAAAACAAACGAATTCACCAGACTTTCAGCTACAACCACCACCCAGTTCGGTCGGCAAGTGTCTCTTGCCGTTGGCTTTGCAAATATGATGATGTGGGATATTTCTAATAATTCTGCTCCTGAAAACCTTATTCGTGCCTTTATTAAAACAACTGATATCCACAAATATAAAACGCGTTCTTCTACACAAGATGATTTCTTCATTGAACATACCAGACTTGAAAAAATGAGACAAACGTTCTTGAGACTTGGACCACAAATATGGAATTCTTTGACTCCATCTATACGTACCTTACAAAAACGTACTTTTAAAACAGAATTGAAACACAGACTCTTTGATATTTTATTAAAAGCTGATGACTATCTTGAAGTCTCCCAGATAATTATTAAATGTAAATTTTAAAAAATTCCTTGAAAATATGTCATATAAGTAAATTAAATTATTGCTATGTTATCATTTAATAACACTATTTTTACTGGATTTGTATATAATATAGTCACGCTCTTTCTCTTTCCCTTTCTCTTCTCTACTTATATGTCACAGTCAGATCTGTGTTTTATTAATTAATTAACTCCATTTGTAATATAATCACCTTTTTCTTCCCCCGCCTCGATTACTTTAACTATTTGCGGAAGGAAGTTTCTTGTAATTTATAATAGCGTCTTCTAATTGAAATAAATTGTTGTTTAAAAAATATTGTCTGTCTGTCCTGTGCAATCTTTTTTGAAAGCCAACACAATGACAATAGTTTCAGTGCTTAGTAAGCAAAATTGCTTAATAGGATGGCCTAGTCATGTAAATATTTCAGAGTCGAAGTATTAACGGCTATTGTCTTGTTTATGTTTCTTTCATGGGCCCATCCTCTCTCTTGGTTTTCTGCTAGATTCTGCCATCTCGTCTACATTGAAGACTTCCAAAAGAACAAGCCACCAGAGGCAAGCAAGCGCGAGGGGTAAGATTTTCCCGCCATTTAGCATTTACTAGTCTATTATCCAATCGGACTGGGATTCAGAAAAATCCACATTGTGTAAATTTATATGAAATGTTTCCTGTGTTTGGGATACATGCACCGCTGAAATCTTTATAGTTATCAGCCTGATTAATAATTCATGACGAAAAAACAAAGGAAATCACTGAGCGATAAGTGATCTTCAAATCTGCAAGAGATTTCGTCCTGATTTGCATAAACTTTTGCTTCGATTTTCTCGGCCACCGTTTGATAAGTCCGATACAGAATTCGTGGCCGTGCTTTATGGGATTTACAAACTCTCGCGTTCAGCTCGAGTTTGTAAATGCCCATACAGACCTCCCGCTCATATTTTATCTACTACTAATAGTTCCGCTCACAGTTCCCTCCGCCATTTTGAATATTTCATGAAAAGCGTTATGAAAACGAGGCGAACAGTGACTCGTCCACGAATATGAAACAAACAAGGGAATTATCTTTAACAAATTGAGAAATTCGCTGTACGAACGTGTTATATTTCTGTTTACAGTACTTTGACTGTCATAGCGTCGATAGAGTCACCGTTAGCTTCGTTTTCATGCAGTTTTATCACTTTACATGAAAATGGCTGAAGAGGGGAAGTATTACATCATAAATTACAATCCTTGATTAATGTTACCGTTGTCTTAAAAACGTTTCTTTCAAACTGTTCCTAAAGATCTTTCATCAACAGAGTACATTTCAGTGTTTGCGTATCATATCTCCAGAGTGTTTTCTAATATGTTTAGTTAGGCTAGTAGAATGTCTGAAGCACTCTCCGCACTGCTTGCATTTATATGGCTTCTCTCCAGAGTGTATCCGAACATGTCTAGCTAGGGTACTAGACTGCCTGAAGCACTCTCCGCACTGCTTACATTTATATGGCTTCTCTCCAGAGTGTATTCGAACATGTTTAGTAAGGTTACTAGACTTACTGAAGCACTTTCCACACTGCTTACATTTATAGGGCTTTTCTCCAGAGTGTATTCGAAGATGTTCAGTTAGGTTACTAGACTTACTGAAGTAATCTCCGCACTGCTTACATTGAAATGGCTTCTCTCCAGTGTGTATTCGGAGATGTTCAGTTAAGTGACTAAGGCACCTAAAGCACTTTGCACACTCCTTACATTGAAATAGTCTTTCTTTACGTGTTCCAACTTCAGTCTTGGCAGGTACAGGTTCTTGCTCCTGTGTATCACATATATTAGGTATTAATATACATGTCCATATATGTACTTTTCGTATATGTATATCCCATAATTGTAAGTTTATATTTTGGCATGATTTCACGAAAAGTTACTTACAGTACATACGTATAAATATATATATATCTACGCTGTTTTCACAAAAGGAGCCCTAGAACCTAGGACCCCCTTTTGTGAAAACAGCGTAGATCTTGTGTGCCTTTAGCTTTAAAAGCCAGTAACTCGTGTTTTTGCCGTTTTCTATGCCATCATTTACTTGTGTTAGATCTATCCCATAATTTCTTTATTTGAGAGCTAAAGGTTGGGGTTAGGTTATAAAAACACATTTTCTGCTAGTTTTACTCAAAATACGGCAACATTCCATCGATTTAGCTGAATCTACAGGACGAGAACGTCGTATTGCCGTGTAGTGCATCGAAATCCATTAAAAGCTCGAGAAATGGCGCCACTTTGAAATTTAGGTTGCACAAGTAAATTAATGCGTACTTGTTGGCTTTACAAGCCAATAACTCACTTTTCAACGTTTTCATCCCAAAAATGCACTGTTTTTCTCAGACCTAGTGGAAAATGTACATCTTTCACTAAGCAAATCGTTGCGCCATACGTCAGGCAAAGTTGGGTTTTCGAAAAATTTTGAACTACTCCTCCCCACCCCACACCACCCCCATAAAATACCTAGAGATCAATTATTGGAAAGAAAGGCCAGAAAAGTCGTAAACTGTCATTTGCGCTTTCAAGAAAACGGCAGAAAAACGAGTTACTGGCTTTTAAAGCTAAAGGCACACAAGATCTACGCTGTTTTCACAAAAGGGGCCCTAGAACCTAGGACCCCCTTTTGTGAAAACAGCGTAGATATATATATATTGACTCCAACAGCAGTATGGGATTCCTCAACTTAATTTTTTCCGACTGCCCATAGTCGGATAACATTGAGTGGGCGACGGGCAAAAAAGGGGCGGTCGACGGGGAAGGGGGACGAAAAGTGGAAAGATCAGGCCTTGAGGGCATTCATAAGCAATAATTTCTGAAGCTAGAAAAGATCAAAAGATCATTTGAACAAATGCTCAGATGTGTTTAGACTCTACTATCATTGACTTGGAGATGGAAATGGTTAGCTTTTTATTTTTATTTTTGAGGTAAGTTTTTATATGGTTTGCAAGAGGATTTGAGCAAATGCATTATTAATTAACAAAGTGGCAGAGTTTCTGTAGTTCAGTACGTGGCTGTTAAGCATTACTCGCAATGTTAAATCCCATTTATTATATGGCAAGAGCTACTTCCGGTAAAAGCGTGCGTCCTGATTGGCTGTTTAGCGGTCGAGATTTCCCCGTAATGCCCACGGGCATTATGAGATAGGCTAATGCCTGGCAAACTTTGATAGCCCTAAAAACAGCTGAACTGTCATAATTTTAGAGAAAAACGGAGAGAAAGTGCAAAATGAGCAAGGAAGAATATTCCGAAAGTGAAATGTATTACCCTACTGAAACAGAAAGCAACGTTATATAGTGAAAAGGCCGGTGAAGGCTCCGAACAGCCAGCAAGGAATCGAGAGGTTCGTAAATAAACAGAAAAGTTCCGTGAAGAAAATAGCTGGTGACATAAAAACCTTCTGTCGAGTTGATAAACAAGAAAAAGGTAATATTTACCTCCAGCTGACTCCGACCACCTGTTATCCAAGTTCTTCATCGGACATTCCCAAAATTAGCGGCGAAGTATACAATTTTACGAGCCTGGAACACTGCGCGCGGTTTTCGTGTTTTCAAATAGTATCCAAAGATTCGTCTCTGATGAAAATTCCCGAAGGCTAAGCAATATCCTTTGGAATAAGGGCTTCGAAAAGTCACATCCATTTTTTGGCAGCAAAGCGGAAATATCTTGACATTCTTGTACGCAAACTGACAAAGCTCCAACTCGTCCCTCGTTGTCTATGGCAGTCCCCTCCCGGTACTTCTGAGGAAAACAGCCAAGCGAGATTTGCTGGATGCTAATATTGGCAATGACTCAGGATGTCACTTACAGATATTCCAGCGATAGCCAGGTACAAATTGTTCAAGGTTCGCAAAAAAGTTGAAGTGTTGATCGATCAGCCCCCATGGTTGTTTATGGTCTCGTTATAAATTTAGAGTTTTCAGTTTGACATATCTTTTCGTCCTTTCGCCAGTATGTTTTCTTTAGAAAAACTTATTCCGTCTCAATTCATCAACAACAGAAAACAGTGTTGCCTTCAGAAATTAAATTTAGTTCTAATCATACGGATAAATTCTTCAAAATAACGTTGATTTGAGCCTTAGATTAGAACGGCTTCCACGACTGTGTTCATTTTGTGGTTTGAGTCGTGAAACAAAACTCAAAAGGGCGCGAAAACTACAATCAAGACGCGCGCGCGCCAACCGGATGTAAAATATAAACTCCGGCTTTATATTTTTGTTTTCCAACTAAAAAGTGCCATATAATAAACATCTTATTAACCTCGTCCGCTCGGTCTTTACGGGAAATATCAAACCTCGGTCTTGTCAAGTCCTCAGTCTGATATTTTCCCGTAAAGACCTCGCTCTCGGTTAATAAGAAGTTATTATCGAGTTTTGGATCTGTTAATGAGAGCCATTTAGTACTTTACTAGAAAATTAACAAGGTAAAATTAAGGACCTAATCCGGCAACTGAGTCCACCGACCGAGGTATATAAACTGGCCGAAATCCACGATTTCACCTAACACGATAACTCATTTCTACACTTGCGCGTATTCACGAGTTAAAAAACGAGAGTTACAAATTTAGTATGCAGGGACTAAAGTAGCAGAGAACTAAGTTTGAAAAAAGGCTTTTAGATACAGGCTGTATTTTTAAATATATACATGTATATATAATTTACATTATTTGTTCAACTTTGTGGATTAGTAAGTTTCCCATTCTTGTAGATGGGGGTAATTTGAGATACCGGTACTTTAAGAATATCCGGTACTATAAACCAGTAACAACAGATTCATTATAAAGACATGTGAAAGGTATTGATAGCAGTTCACTTGCAATTTTAATAACCTTATTAGAAATATGTATTGATGTTTTGTTTTATTTTTTTCTGTACAAAATTCAGTTTAACAAATCGTAAAATTCATAACTCATAAGGGTGCATAGAGGAATTAAAGTAACATGGATACCCCCGTTAACCCGAGATAAAATAATAATTAGTATTCTTTATCAAATGATACAGAATACTACCTATATATGAGCTAATTAGAATTATGTACCAGTTACAGAATATTCATTAATAATGCTTGCATTAGTATAAGGGAGGTCTCACAACAGACTTCCCCTACCTGGGGCAAAATGCCAAAGTACAACTCCTGTGTTGATGCATACAGACTGTCTTACCATTATGGGACCTGTTTTTGTGATTGTTGCACATGTCCATAATGCAAACTGTAGTGCCAAACTCTTATTTCATGCTTTTCATCAACATTTCACGAAATTACAATATTCGTGTCAGAATTGTATCAGATATACAAAGGCTCACCTAATGGTAGACTTGCCACAAATCGAACACAATGTGCCTTTTGCAGGTACAATGTATCTGCCTTCATTTATTTCAATGCACTTGTACAAATGGTAAGTAATAAAATATCAATAATTTTATAGCAATGTATTCCCTTATTTACAGAAAAAAACACTTCAACCTACTTGTTTTCTTTTTCTTGAAACATTATTTCTCCTTCCATTGCTCGTGACTCCAAAACTGTTCCCTGTATCAGCTGATTCTTGTTCCCAAGTAGCTTTGGTCATCTCTCTGTTAGATTCCATGATCAGAGATGGACTACACTCAGCCTTCTCACCACTATCTGAGCATGGCTCTAATACAACAGTAACCAGTTCAGTACTGATCACATTGGAGCACTCATCTGTAGACTCAATCTGAGTTTGAACATGTTCTCTATGATCAGGGAATGGTGTTCCATTATCCTCAAGATTATCCCATTTCTCTAATTGTGGAAGTTTCTTGGTAGCACTGCATGAACTTGTTGGACTACATGTAGATACATCGGCTGGTATTTGTTTAGGCATATCCTATAGCAATGAACAGAATTATTAAGACATTTTCTAAATGACATAGTAAAATAATTATATTGAGAATTACATTTACAAAACAATATCAAGAAAATTATAATGGGAAATTATTTGTGACAGCAGTAGATATATGTATCATGCATAGGACCTAAAGACAATCTGCTACAAAAAATAATGTTAGGTAAGGCCTTACTTAATAGACAGCATGGATGGAGCTGTACTGTGATCTGATGTAAAAACAGCCTAATTAAGATAAATGTCTCTACATTGGCTTTCAATGTCTCTATATACAATGTAGGCTTTAAAGTTTGCACTAACCTCACTTTCCATCCCTGAACACTTAAACTTGCCCAGCACCAAGCCCATTCCATAAGCACTTCAGAGCAAGCTAAATTCGACCGCTCTGATCGCAAAGCATACCAGGAAATCCAACCAACCAGCGGCATGGCCCTAAATCCCCCATCTTCATTCTTCAAAATATATACTTTTTATATGTTGTTTGGGTATTCGGACTCAGTTGTTTGGAGAGGGAGGGGAGGGAGGAAGAGGGAATACAAATGAACTGGTGGTGTCAGGTTAATTGTGGTAGTTAATGGTAGTTTACATAGGGCACTTGTGGGTAGGTAAGGAGTGTATGGAAATATAAAATTAAGTGAAATTAAGAAAATAAGTGAATGAAATGAACAAATAAATATATAGCTAAGAAAATGAATAAGTAAAAAAAATAATTTTGAAAGATGGTAAAATGTAAATGTGAAAAAGAAAATGTAAAAGTAACCTGGTGAGGGGATGAAACATGTGAGAAATTGACTGACCAATGAAAAAATAAAATACAAAATAGAATTGAAAGAATAGTAAAAAGGGGGGAGCGGACTGATGGGTATGGAAAATAAAATACATATGTAATGAAAAATATACATGAAAAATAATGAACAAGCAGAAATCTAATAAAAAGGAGAAGGGAAACCCAGTGGTTAAAATATAACCCGATAAATATATATGCCTACATTAAGGATAAAAAAAATTTAGGATAAAAATATGATAAAAAAAGGAAAGAGGAAGTGAGGGGGGAAAAATGGTTGGGTAACCTGTGGTAGGAGGATGGGGAACTGGGGAGGACTGGTGAGTGTCAGGAAGTGATTGATAGGGTAATAACGAGCTAAGCTAAGTAAGAAGGCGTAGTTTCCTTTGTGGTAACGGGTAAGGAGAGATAAGTGCGTGCATGAAAAGGATAGTGTTGAAAATCTAGGTTGTACATGAAGGAACGTGAAGTCGGTGGCGTGGGCCGAACAAAATGTTTTCCGAAAGCAATTTACACGAAGATATAGAAATGAACTAAGACCAACTGAGGTATAACGATATTGAATGGAGGTACATAGACCCATTCGAAAAATGGCTGCCGCTAATTTGCATAATTTTGATATTCAATATTTTCTGAAGAATAAACTAGCCTATGTGAAAGAGCGATTTCGTGTTAGCAACATGTAGCACTTTGATAATGGAAGAATATATCCTTACAAAGCAATCAGCGTTTGAAACTCTCAAGAAACACGAAAACGAGGCTAGTCAGTCCTGACGTCCTGAATCTCATACAAAACTCTCTTATTTGGAACCTCGGTAACTTCGCAACACTTGGTGCTATGCTCCTTAAATTTTACAAATGGACTCATTTTTGCATGCTCTCTGAAGTGGCAGTGCTTATTTTAGTGCCAGCATTTCCTAACAACCAAAGCTTGGTGACACCATTTTTCGAATGGGTCTATAGGGTTACAATGAAATGTGAAAGCTTAGAGCTAGAAATTGGTGTGGAATAAGAGCCGAGAAAAAAGTAAAATGTGGGGAAATTATGGAAAATATTTGAAGCGTGTGGCGAATAAAAGAAGGGTTTTTAGAGTAAAATGGCGGAAAGAGTGAGCTGCTAGCTAGGGTAAATGGCTAGAAAAGGTGTGGGGCGGGCTGGAATAGTAAAGGAGGGAAGGATAAACATGATCCAAGCAATTGGTGTGAATTAAAGAGGCGAGGATAAAGGAACATATGGCGCTGTGGGAAAATTATTGAAAAAATATGTGAAAAACGCGCTGGGAAAAATTGGGGTTTTGGGTGTATAAAAAATTTGGGAATTTTGTGAACTGCTGGCCATGGTAAATGGCTAGAAAAGTTATGGTATGGCTGGGATAGTAAAGGAGGGAAGGATACCGAAAAGATGAGCTCATACGAAAGCAAACCCAAGTAGAGTTCCCAAAGAGCACAAACACCGACAATTCTCTTCAGGGGTAGATTATCGGCATGCCAACACGTAACCTGAGTATCAGTCCCTCTCTTCCTTCCTTTTCACCACCCCTCCTCTCTAAGGAAGGAAGGGAAAGAGGGCCTGACATAATTCTTTGCATGGCCGCCTTCCGCCTCTCGCGCCATTTTAAGACAAAAATCCAGACATGTGATTGACGGTTTTGTCTAATTTGTTTGATTTTTAATTAAAATCCAGACATGTGATTGACGTTTTTGTCTAATTTGTTTCACTTTAATTAAAATTTAGAAATATGATTGACGTTTATGTCAATCAAAAGTCATGATCCTGTTTCTTTTGTTTTTCTGACCAATGAAGGAAAAAGCCAGAATATGGCTTTTTAGCAAGCGGCCAGGCAAAGAATTGTGTCAGGCCCTCTTTCCCTTCCTTTCTTAGGGGGGAGGGGGGATGGGTGATGGAAAGGAAGGGGGAGAGGGACTGATACTCAGGTTAGCCAACACGAGGTTGAGTGTGTTTCAAAAACATCTAGGCCCAGATGTATCTACCCTACACACTGCTCTTGGGTACCTGGGTAGCTGGTTAGGTGGGATATTGTTGTGTGAAATAGGTGTACTATTGGTAGGGAATAAGGATAATTAGGGTTGACACGAAGTGTATGTAAAGGATATTGTAGAAAATCTAGGTGTATAGAGCGCTCAGTGAGAAGCGGGACGAACATCGGAAGAGAAATTGAGGAGGGGAGGGGGGAAGTAATATATGAAGGTAAAATGAGGCAGTACCGTGATAAAAGAAAATAGGTTTGTGAATGTACCTTTGTCGTCAGGAATAGGAGTAGAGTGGTGGACGAGGAACCCTGTTCTGGCATAATTTTAGGACCTTCTTGTAGTGCATAGTGCGCCGAAGGAGGGAAGGTGTGTTGTGTTGGCTTAAAGTATCAAATGAGGAAACTACATGTGATTGGATGGTTGAAAACAAACAGGATATTGTGGGGCAGCATAGAGAAACCAGGGAGGAATTGATACTAAAGTGACGGCTAATGAATGATACATGTAGGTGGGATTGGAATTGGGATCCCTGTGGTAACAACTGTACCATGTTGTCGTGTTGAAGGAAATTAAAGTATATAATATCCATAAAACTAGGTCTAGATAATGCTGTCTAAATGGGGCTGGGATGTAAGTGAATATAGGGACTAGAGATCTGGGATGGGTATCAAACAGGGGTACATGTAGGGCAACAATGTAAGCAGTAGTCGTTTAGTGAGTGTATATCGAAATGATTGCATATGAGACCTGTTGGTGTGGGGATCCCTGTGAGGAGGGTGCTGCTCGGTGAATGCGTACAAAATCGATTCCCCGTAGGGCTCGGTAAGAATAAAGTTAAACAATGAATCTGGAGTTCAGGGAAGTAGCATACCTGTGGAGGAAGTGCGTGTGGGATTGGGTACCATGTGAATGGTAATCTCGCAGGTACAGTATACACTGTAATAATGTAACGTTTAAATAGGTAGAAGTAATACTTTTGGAATGGGACTAAACTGTGTGTGATCCGGAGGTGGGGGTAAGTGGGGGTGGGCTTCCTGTGGCTTGTGTGTGAGACTGGGTACGACTGTAAGAGTCGCCATTTTGTGTGGGTTGAGAGTGATGTGTGTGAGAAACGAAGTAATACCCCAAAATGTTCGGTAAAAATAATGCTTAGGTTGGGGAGTAGATGGTGTGTGGCGCGACAGACTGGATGAGACAAGTACTAGCTAGCGGAAAGTAAACAACACGTTGAAATAAAGAGGGAATCAATAAAGGCAAGGTACATGAATCCAAATAAGTGTGTGTGATTGTTAGAGCTATAAAAGAATAGGTGTGGAGCCGGCAGGGAAGTGTGTGGGGAAAGTGTATGAGGAAAATGTGTGTGTATGAGGAAAATGAAAGACTACAGGATAATCTATGGAAGGATAATTCTTCAATAACTAAAAAACTAATAATTATGTATTACGAAAGTAAAAACTTATGTACAAATAGTGTAGGTGGTATAATGTCCGGTACAACGTTGGCTGTAATATATAGAGCTATGGGAACCTAGTAGTAGAACCTGATAGTGGTAAAAATGAGGCAGTAGTGCTCTGAGAATGACTAAAAGGAGGGACAGGAGGAAATGAAGGTTGTGCTGTACATTCCTGGAACAGTTATATAATTGATAACTACATGTAGATAAGACATATAATCTGGTGGTTGGTGGAGCATATACATGTACAAGTGTGTAATGGAAATTCCATGTAGGCTATCGTGTAATAGAATACAAAGTACTCCCCAGTTACCCATCCTCCTACCACAGGTTACCCACCCATTTTCCCCCCCTCACTTCCTTTTTTTATAATATTTTTATCCGAAATATTTTTTATCCGAAATGTATGCATATATATTTATGGGGTTATATTTTTACCACTGGGTTCCCCCTTCTCCTTTTTATTAGACTTCTGCTTGTTCATTATTTTTCATGTATATTTTCCATTACATATGTATTTCCATACCAATCAGTCCCCCCTCTTTTCTATTCTATTTTGTATTTTATTTTTTCATTGGTCAGCCCATTTGTTACATGTTTCATCCCCTCACCAGTTTACTTTTACATTTTCTTTTTCACATTTACATTTTACCATCTTTCTAAATTTTTTTTTTTACTTATTCATTTTCTTAGCTATATATTTATTCGTTTGTTTTTATTTACATATTTATTTATTTACTTACTTATTCATTCATTTCATTCACTTATTTTCTTAATTTAACTTAATTTTATTTTTCCATACACTCCTTACCTACCCACAAGTGCCCCACATAAACTACCATTAACTACCACAATTAACCACCACAAGTTCATTTGTATTCCCTCTTCCTCCCTCCCCTCCCTCGATCTCCAAACAACTGAGTCCGAATACCTGAACAGCATATAAAAACTTTGACCTAATACCTTCATATTGGAATCAATGTCAAGTTAATAATTATTGTCCAATATTCCAAAAAGCTATGTGTGGTTCGAGACCCCATTTACAGAGGTAGGCGCGATATCTGCACAATATCGAATATCCGATATTATAGTATTGATAGTATCAGATATTAGATATTGATAATATCGGATATTCTCGGATATTCTCGGATATTTTCTAATTAGATATCTATTAGATAAAGGTCTTCCTCTCCTCTGAAGGACATTGATATTCGATATTATCGGATATTTTATAATTAGATATCTAATAGATAAATGTCTTTCCTCTGGCAAGAGGGTTGATATTCGATACTATCGGATATTATCAGATATTTTCTAATTAGATATCTATTAGATAAAGGTCTCTGTCTTCTGCCCAGAGGGTTGATATTCGATACTATCGGATATTTTCTAATTAGATATCTAATATATAAATGTATTTCCTCTGGCAAGAGGGTTGATATTCGATACTATCAGATATTATCGGATATTATCTAATTAGATATCTATTAGATAAAGGTCTCCCTCTCCTCTGAAGGACGTTGATATTCGATATTATCGGATATTTTATAATTAGATATCTAATAGATAAAGGTCTCTGTCTTCTGCCGAGAGGGTTGATATTCGATACTATCGGATATTATCGGATATTTTCTAATTAGACAGTGCTTATGGTAGGATGAAAAAAAAAAAAAACGAAATTATGCGGGATTGTTTGGCGAATTATGTGGGAAACATCGCGAATTATGCCGGAAATTATGCGGGATGACGTCATACATTTTTTAGCACAAATAAAATCGTTTATCATGTTTCACTTCAAAAAAGCTGCTAGTTGAGTAAGAGAGATGGTTAATTGTCTCAAATCCATTTAACTTAGTAGTACCCTTTATGTTCAAATCTATGTTACTACTAGAAAGTCTATCTTAAACGTCAACTGATCCTAAGTATTCCGAACAATTCTTGACGCAGCAAGATTATCAAACCCGGTTTACTAGCGTTATGGTCATAGGTTTTATTTCAGGTTAGTATGAAAATGTTGTCTACTTTGTGGAAATGTCTTTAAAAGACGTAATTATTGTTTCAGTAAGAAAACCAGGAAACGAAAACCAAGCGGGTTTTTGAAATGCTGTTGTAGTTGTCGCCGTATCGCAGATGCGGAAATCGGCACGTTACTTTGACAGACCGCTAACCGATTTAGCGGTAAGGGACTAAGAGAAATAAGGTTTAACAGTTGGGGGTGCTGTCGCTTTTTGATTCAATTTTTAAATACTGTACAGAATTTAACTGACCCAAAACGATAATTAATAGAAGCGGTCGTTACTAGAGCTTACACAGCATACGCGAAAACGGCGATCGATGTACCGTTGTGTATCGTTTAGATTGCTCAATGTTCGATGATTTTGGAGTCTTTGAGAAATAGATACCTGTTTTATGATTTTCTATAAACTTCTCCAAATTATGCGGGATTATGCGGGAATTGCCGGATTATGCGGAGCAAGCCAAATTATGCGGGTCCGCATCCGTGCATAATTCCATAAGCCCTGATTAGATATCTAATAGATAAATGTCTGGCAAGAGGGTTGATATTCGATACTATCGGATATTATCGGATATTTTCTAATTAGATATCTATTAGATAAAGGTCTCCCTCTCCTCTGAAGGACATCGATATTCTATATTATCGAATATTATCGGATATTTTCTAATTAGATATCTAATAGATAAATATCTTTCCTCTGGCAAGAGGGTTGATATTCGATACTATATCGGATATTTTCTAATTAGATATCTAATAGATAAAGGTCTCTCTGTCTTCTGCTGAGAGGGCTGATATTCGATATTATCGGATATTTTCTAATTAGATATCTAATAGATAAAGGTCTCTCTACCTTTTGCCAAGAGGGTTGATATTCGATACTATCGGATATTATAGGATATTTTCTAATTAGATATCTAATAGATAAAGGTCTCTCTATCTTCTGCCGAGAGGGTTGATATTCGATATTATCGGATATTAAGATGATATTAGAGAACAGATAAATATCTGATAGTATCTGATATTCGATATTCTGCAGATATCGCACCTACATGTACATGCATTTACAAAGCCCATGGCAAGATGACTGAATAACTCATGGCCCATCCTATGAACAAGAAACAAGGCTCCTTCTCATGAGTCAAAACACCAGGCAGACTCAGTTATTCGAGAAAGTGCTGATTTAAGCTCTCATCAGACTTGATGTCCTCCAGCACTCTATAAATGGTGAAAAGGGCTTTCAAAAGCCTTAAATCCTCTGTATTCCACCCAAACAAACTTCCTGTTCACTTAGAAATCCATTGACAATGCATCCAAAATAGCTGAATGAAAACTTTGAGCCCCCAGTATTATAGGTCAGTTGAAAATTCCATGGTAACAATGACTACAGTTCTTTTAGGGGGTGAGGATTCTTTTCAGTGTATAGAAATAGCTAAAAATCGGTTTCAAAAACTCAGGGCTTAGAGGGTTTAAAGGTTGCTTGTCCACAATGGCTATACAAGTTAATGTTTATTTATTAACAACGCTGGAAATAACTGCCAGATATCGGACATTAGCCTGATTATCAGACGGTACGAGGTCGTCCGCTCACTTCCTCCCCCTCCCCGTCTGATGGACTTCATAGACTTTCGTGTTCCTGACGTCATAATGTCAACCAATCAGAGCGAACTTTACACTTTTGGCAAAGTCTGGAATTTAAGGAATGTGCTCGCATATTTTTCTGAATGGCATTGAAGAAGAACTTGATCATTGTGTCGACCGAAGTTGTAAAGTTTTCAGGATTTCGAAGCTATATCCAGAGCAGAAGAAAGCATTGGAATCGTTCATTTATCGAAACGATGTGTTTGTGAATCTACGTACGGACTTTGGTAAATTACTAATCTTCTTCCGCTTATGCACTAGTCAATTGAAACCCCGGCCCCCCGACCCCCGGGACATTAACGGGGACATAGCCGTGGAATAACGCACATTTAATGCTGCATTTTACCGGTGGAACGGGGAAAGTAACGATTTGCAAAATGTGTGGGGATTTTAGCGGTGGTTGTAACGCCAGCCACGACAGAGCCGGCACTAGGCTCGAGCATTAACAACGTGTATCAAACATGGCGGCAGCGAGGGACACGCAAAAATCGTAGTTCATTTAAACAAGTCATGGTAGTTCCATCAGAGGCAGTGTTTATACTGAGTTAAGTTACGAGTAGTAGATCAGGAAGTGTTTATTATTACACACTCTTTGTTACATGTATTTGCGCGTCACGGCAAAATATCAGATTAAAAAATATATTTAAACGCAGCTGCATGACATTTCCTTTATATTCCTTTGTCGCATTGTTTTTTTTGTTGACAGACAACGGTTTCTGATAAACAAGACAATGGTGGAGACTGTAAAAGTGCGGAAAGCATGTATAGTAATAGAAAATGTACAGGGGCGGATCCAGGATTTTGTGAAAGGGGGGTTTGCAAAAAAAAAAAATTTAATCTAGAGATTTAAAAAATGAATTGACAGTGATTTACAGGAATCAAGTGGGTGTTGCAACCCCCGAAACCCCTCCACTGGATCCGCTAGGGATGTGCTACAGATTTTTTTTTTTTCAAATAATGGAACAACAGATTTAAGCTTATGTATATTCAATTTATCAATGCCTCCTCCCAATTGAAAATTCTGAAGCACATGCCGGGGCCATAGGGGCGGGTATTGTAACAGCCACCTGTCCCCGATGGGCGGGGAAAAGGTCAAAGTGTAACACTGTATAAATGTTACATTCCCCGCTATGTCCCGGGGGTCGGAGGGCCGGAGTTTCAATTGACTAGTGCATTATAGATCTCATGCATTTAATAGATCTCAAACATTCTCCTAGGTTTTTGGCTTTTAGAAGACCAAATCTTTCATGGAATATTATGATTTTTCTGCAGGAGTGAACACACATACTGAGTATGTTATGGAAAAAGTTTCATGGCACTTGGGAGAATATTTTTGTTTTCAGAATTATGAACACACTTCCGTAAGTTCATGTACGGCGGGCATCTAAACTTTGCACAA
The DNA here is from genome assembly GCA_030867875.1 of Actinernus sp. WN-2022. NCBI lineage: Eukaryota > Metazoa > Cnidaria > Anthozoa > Actiniaria > Actinernidae > Actinernus > Actinernus sp. WN-2022. Next base: position 74,356,561 of record JAOWCC010000577.1, read on the forward strand.
AAAGTCCGGTTAAAACAATCTCTGATACCAGAAAACCTACACTAGGACAACTTTAGGGTCTTGTGTGACTAATCGGCATACATATCAAGCTTCAAAACGTTTTAAAAATAAAAGTAAAAGCGTAAAAATTCTAAGTTTACAGTAACAAACTTTACGGCAGTGAATCGAGTCTGATATTTCTTGTATGTATATTTTCTGTCCTGTCCTGCAAATACTGCACGCAAACTTCCGTTTAAAAAGTTCCTGCTCTCCAAAGAACCACGGCAGATCAAACAGGATACCATTCTGAGAAATCGAGAGAAGTTTGAAGCTCATGTAGAATGTTTTTTCCAGTGCATGAAAGCTGATAGATCCAACTAGTAAAAGCCGCTACTGCACGACTGTTCTACACTTTACGCTTCAATTCTTACGCGTGTTCGTATTGGCTTATTGCAAAAACAAAGGTTGATGACGTCAGGAACATGAAAGTCTATGAAGTCCATCAGACGGGGAGGGGGAGGAAGTTAGCGGACGACCTCGTATCGTCTGATAATCAGGCTAATCGGACATATGTCTGTCAAAATTTGGCCAATATCCAATCAATTTTACTATTTGCTTGGGCATGGGGTACAATCCCTTTTTTTTCCATGTTGGAGCAAAAAAAATGACAGCTCTAACCAATAACAATTTTCCCAAAACATAAAAAAATTGAATCCATAGTATTGTTTCGGTTTTCTTCTAAAAGGCTCTTAGATTATGATAGTAAACTTAACCCTTTGCTGATGGACCCTGCAAATATCGGTCCAATGTGACCGATATGACGCATATAGCTGGAAAAATTATTGCATCACATCTAGACATGCTGGAAAAACAATGTTTTCATTGAATAATTTTTCCATGTCTGAAAGCACAAACACAACAGAAAAACCCTGTGAAATCCCCTCACAAAGCCTACTAAAAGCCAAGTACTTTTCAGCCATCCTCAGACTTAATGATGTCCTCTAGCTCTCTTGCAGTGCCTTTTTTCTCCAAAATTAGAGCACATTTCATTGGAAACCTACAGAAGTAGCGATACCTATACCGTCGACGAGTACGTAGAAATCAGCAGTATTTAATTACCCTGGGCTGACAAAACCTGAACTGAGAGAGGGGGGGGGGGGGGAGGGGGGGGGGGGGGGGGGGTTGAGTTAGCACTCAAGATTTCACCAATTGAGCTCAAACATGGTCTGTCATCAAAGAATTAAAAAAGACAGTTGTTTGAAAATCACCCTATAATGCATTGCAAACCATTATTATTATTATTATTGTATGCAAATTACATTATGCTAATTATGTTCGATCAACTTTGATATGTATCTGATGACAAATTAATGTCTGGTACTGGTGAGTTCACTCATGTTTTTGTTCATGTATATATAATCTTAATACAGAGACGACAATTGCAAAAATCTGTAAGATCCACTTTTATCAATGTTAGGAATAATAATTATTGTGCTTGTGAACTCTGTACTGGTTTTACTCTGCTTGTACATGTAGTGTGATAGTTTTTTTCGTTTCTGTATGGGAATGGCACAATGCAACAAAACTGACAGTTGATAACTTTTGGAGTTACCTGAGAGCGCTATAATATTTATAATTCTTTAGATCTGATGGCAGGAGAACATTTTGAAATGCATTCCTTTGTGAACAACTTCTTTGCTGTCACTTTAACATTAGAAGCTGGTTTACTTCCATAACTTTCTTGTCAAAGTACTTATTTTGTTCCATCTCTGGGTCATTTCATAGTATTTTGGACAAAACAATGAAAAAATGGAAAAGGTTACAGCTAGGACATTAAAAACTACTTTTTCTAGTAGCTGGATAATCAAACCTTATGGTAATATTAAGATTTTGTTTTCATTCCAGTGTCACCCAAAAGAAAAGCAATACCACTGATTTGGAAAAACAGGATAACTTCACTCAGTGTGTTACGGAGAGGAAATTTTATTTTTCTATTTTACAAACACATACATGTATGTAGATTACATAAAGGCATTATTTAATGCTGGTGGACATAACATACTGTACCAGTCACCCTTAACAGTAACATAATAGAAATCTTTTGGAAAAAATGTTCTATCAGGATTAGAGATTTCAACCAATATGCTATTTTCCCCTCTGTAACAATATGAGATACATAAATTAGTATTACAAATACTTTGCCACTTTTATTCCTTCCAATTTAATTTGTGTGTCTACAGATGAGGTACATTAGCATCTGTTTGATTTTAGTTTTCCAGAAATACAACAAAATAAAAAAGTGTTACGGAAGGGAAAAATTGTTACGGAGGGGAATTTCGTTATTGAGAAGGAAATAATTTCGATTGTAATTAAAGAATTAATAAAAAATATATTTAAGGTTTTGCACATTAATGTTTCAGTCAGCATGTTTTGCAAGCACTAAGCATGATTTCAGGATTTGTATGCTATAAATGTGAAGTCCAGACAGGCCTTTGGCAATTTTTTTTTTTTTTTGCTTTTGGGTACCCTGTGTCTTTTGGGTACCCTGTGTGCATTGACAAGGTGTCTTCTATGGGCCTGTAATCCTCTCTGGAATAGGTCCTTTCACTGTAGCTGAACAAACTGACATAGAAAAGGTTTACCAGTGGCTTAAAAATAATGTCTAAGAAGTTTGTGTTAATTAGTTTTTGAGCTACGTACTCTTTAGGCTTTAAGAGTTGGTTTCACCAGAAGAGTGAACATTTTTATCATTCTGTAAACATGCTGAACCTTCTGTTAAGTAGCTACAATGTTGCTACAATGTTAGCCAATGAGAGTAAATGAAGTGTTGTTGTGCATTTTGAAAATATTATGTACATTTTGGTCTTAAAAAGCCTGTATTTTTGTTCTCAGTTGACATAATGGCTTTTAAAGAAAACCACTGTTGTGCTTTCAATTGATAAAGTACATGTAGTTATTAACGCTGCAGTGAGATAAATCAGATCTCATGTGTGTACATTTAGATTTGAGACAGCTAATTTGTCAATTAATATTATTGAAAAGTCTAATTTTCAAGAGTTTGTTATTGCTATGTTTGGTATTTATAGGTCATGGACAAAACTTTCCCCTCCGTAACACCACCAGTGCTCTTATATAATTATCAATAACAAAGACAGATAAACTCTTGTCTCTCATGATTTTAGAAAGTCAGGTAAATGTGAAACATTATTAAACTAAAGAAGGTGCTTGAGATATCGTAACTTCACAGAGTTCATAAGCCAAACTTAAAGATTAAAAAAAGGCAATTTTCTGTTCCCCTCCGTAATGCTGAATATTTTTTCTTATGATCAATACACGGATGTTTGAATTTTTGTTTGCTCTCCCTGTTACTGTCAACAAAAAATAGTAAATGATTCCATAATTAAATTGCTACAAGTAGTTAAAAAGTTTTGTCTTCCCTTCCGTAACATTCCAAATACTGTGAAATGACCCCTCCACTCGAGAGTTCTGCTACAAAATTAATGTATAGAAGTCCTGTAAACACAGTATCGGAGACTCTCTTCTTTCGTCGCTTTTTATAGAGATCGCTCCACTCTTCCATATATGTTTTCTTCTAAAATTAATATAAAGTAAGAGATGAAATCCTATTCTCTAGCTTTCTTTTAGTTTGGTTTTAACTCTATTAAAGTCAGTGTGGTTCACAGTTTCCCACTGCTGTGTTCATGCAGCTCATGTTTTCAAAGTCAAACTATGTTAGTACTGCACATGTGCAAATGACCGAGAGGGAACTAGTTACTAATTTCCATAACAAAAGCTATAATTACATTGTACATTATTCCAAAAACTAATGCATCTCCAATGCATTAGTCTCTGTGGCACAGTTGGTAAAGCTCTGGTCTTCCAAGGCATTCTTTCAAATGAAGGGTCGCAGGTTCGAGTCCGGCACTACCAGTGTACGAAAAAGTGAAAAAAAGTAAGTAATAGTAAGTAATAGTGATGTGTAATATTAATATTAATGTGTGAATTACAAGTTAGGTTCACTGGGGGTTGCATGGGGAAGGGAAAAGGGGAGTAACGGAGGGGGAGTGAGTACCACAGAGAGGGAGTGGTCAAAAATATCATAAATGACATATAAAATTATATACATGTATATGCATGTAGGCTGGTAACAGTGCATTCTTGCCTGCTAGCACATTGATGGTTATAATCACATCTGATCAGAGCATGGGAGAAGGTGGTTTGATGTTGTGCATTTTGTTTACAATGTACATGTATGTCGTTCAACACATTTGATTTACATATACATGTAGTTAGCTACATGTAGTTTTACATACCTTTCTTCTCAACAATCTGGAATATACTGTAATACCTAGGCTACATTAAAAATGTTTTACATTACAAATCGCTTACAATAATATTTGTTATGATGACTGGAGTCTCGGAAAACCAGTGAGTTTTATTTACATGTATGAATCTCAACTTTGTCTCAGGAAACATTGAGACATCACCTTAACAAACAAAACTCACTGTTTACCTCTGAATAATAATAATTAATAATAATGATAAGACTATAAAAAAAATATTTGAGTGTCAAAGGTACATACATGTACATGTACATGCACATGTATTTAGCATGCAATATGGTATTGCCATTATGGGGAACACTGTTTGAATAAACTCTACATCCACTGCATGAGGTGGTCAGTGACTGCCAGATATTTATTTGAGTTCTCATTGGGGACCTATGATTTAATGTCCTTATCCAAAAGACACTGACATTAATACAATGTTATCTACAGTCAAACCCAAAACTTTTTCACGCACAGAAACGATATTGCTGAAGCGACTAAGCAATTGCTGATAGTCAACAGCAATTGCTGTTTTGAAAAACAGCAAACAGCAATATCGTTTTGCCAGCAATCAAAATATCGTTTTCTCAAAGTAAAACGGCAATTGTTCTTTCCAATTAGTTCGTACATTTGCTGATTCGAGTTATTTCTGTTGTGATGTGTAACAAAAATCATGCCACTGCCCATACTCAGGGTGTCTCGAAGTCCCGCAAGAACTTAATAACCCGCTTTTTGCGGCTCAGCCGCAAGAACACGCAAAAAGTAAAGAAGTGGAAAATCCGCTCTTTGCGGCTCAACCGCAAGAACACTCAGCAAGTTAAATAATGCAACAAGTTTCAAGGTAATGCAAGAACTTTGGGATGCGAGTACAATGCATATTAAATATCAACGCTGCGCTGGTTCGTGGTTTGTTTACAAGTGTGTATGGCAAATTTATTTAGAAAGACTTTCGGTGATATTTTTGATTAACTTATTTTCAAAGACATTTAAATGTTTTTAACAATTTGCTTTCGTTTATGGTAGTGATATTGTTTCTTTCGTTTTGCCAGGTTTCCTTGGTTTTGCAGTTCGATCCGACTTTTTTGATTTGCACGTTTACCGATTATTGTTTAGCCTGCCATGCAGACGTATTTTTTCACTCTCAAATTCGAAGAAAAAAGTAACGTCTGCTTACCCGAGCGCTTAATTAGTTTCCAATATGCAAGCACGACATCAGCACATTGTTTTATTTTTTTGCCCAATCAAAGCCATTATTAAAATTTTAGTAAATTGGCGCGCCAGTGAACACTCTCCTATGATTGGGCAATGGCAAATGTATTGTCTGAATTCCTTTTAAATGCAACAACAAACGTCACTTTCCAGGATATGGAAGGTAAAATCTGATTGGTCCATAACACAATGAGGTGTGCATATTGGAAACTAATTAAGCGCTCGGGTAAACAGACGTTACTTTTTTCTTCGAATTTATGAGAGTGAAAAAATACGTCTGCATAGCAGGCTAATTATTGTTGGGTCGATCGCAATATGCAAATTACCACTTCTTGTTGACCTTCGTTTTGGGAAGACTATTCAGTGATTAAAGCGCAAATATTAAATATATTATTATATATTTTTTTGCATCATATATTTTACATTTCATGCTTAATACATCATTCATAGTTCTATCTGTAATTGTATTGTCAGTGTATTTGTATTTGTCTCAGGCTGAGCTTGTTTGGACCTAGAGTCTGTTTCTCAGCCTGAGTTAAGCTATTAAATAAAAAAAAAAAAAAAAAATTCAAAAGGAGGAAAAGGATTCCACTAATCCACTAACCCAGTACAAGTTTTCTGGTAAGAGTATAGTTTTGCACGTCTCCCATTACAAACTCTATTCACATTCTCAGAAAGTGCAGTGATCAAAAATGAGACTGACACGTTCACGCCTGACTGATTGCACGTGGAGAAATTCAGACTCTTACGGATACCGCGGGGGCGCAAATTAATTGCCATTTACGCGAACTGACTGATCTGATCCGATGCATTAAAGCTCTTTTAATTCAAAAGGAATTGCACTTTCCCAGTAGAAGTTTTCTGGTAAGAGTATAGAAGTTTTTGCACGTCTTTCAATATGAAAAAAGTTGCTTCAAAACTCTGTTGATGTTTTGTAAAATATCTGACTGACACATTCACGCCTGACTGATTGCAAGTGGAAATTCAGACTCTTACGTATATTATTATACGCAACCATTTACAAAGATTTCTGCCGAACCTTTTAATACTAGTAACAAGACAAGGATCTGCCGTAAATGTGAAACAACACTGAAGCAAAAGTTTATTTGGTGTTATGCTTTGCGCTGAGCGAGTGAGTCAAGCTTTAAAGCGGGCCATGCACTGCCGGTCTGAGAACTATAAGCGAGCAGCCGTTGTTTTGTTTATTTAACGGCTCACAATATTTCGATAACTGTATGGTCCGAATATACTTGAAAACTTTATGCAATGACTTTTACAAAGATCTGGAAGGTTGGCGGATCTGAATATTATTGTGGATATAGGGATAACATTTACAAAATTGAACACTTCTGAAGTTTTGATGTGCGATTTATAGTAACGCATTCCTTTTGTTTATTACCCTAGCTTCCGGCCTTCGATGTCTGTACATTCTAAACAGCAAATTGCTGTGCAGCAATTGCTGTTTCAATAACAGCAAAACGACATATCGTTTTTGGGAAACAGCAATATCGTTTTTGAGAAACAGCAATATCGTTTTTGAGAAACAGCAATATCGCTAAATGTTAACCACAGCAATTGCTGTTTTTACAGCAATTGCTGAGCAGCAATATCGTGAAAAAGTTTTGGGCTTGACTGTAGATACCAATTTAGGGTATTTTCTAGTCATAAATTGGCATTTTGATTCTTACCTTTGAATGCTGGTCAACCCATTTCACTTCCCCAGTGCTGGGGTTGAAGTAGTATGAGATCTGTCCAGTATCACTGTCCACTCCACACAGCTGCTCCTCTTCATTACTCATACTGACAAGTTGCTGTTTTTCTGTAACTATAAATAAATGATTGTAATGAGCTGAAAAAAGCACTCACCAAAGCAGCATTTCCCAAAACACTGGCTGAGCTAGCGCGCTAGGTTAACATCCATGCATATACATATCTACATACATGTATACATGTAGATGTGTACTAGTTGCTATATACTACTCTACAAGATCTGTCCAGTATCACTTTCAACTCCACACAGCTGCTCCTGTTCGATCATTACTCATACTGGTTCCAGTAGATGTTTTGCTGTAACTAATAAATGATTGTAATGAGCTGAAAAACATTACTCACCAAAGCAGCACTTCCCAAAACACTGGCTGAGGTTAAATTAACATGCATATATAATCTACATGACTTTTGTATACTGGTTGCATGTAAATGTACATGTATGTGGATCATTATACTATTATTAAAGAATGCCAATCAGGATTAATGCTTTGCAAGTCCATGTTAAACTTTACAATTGAACAATAGAAAACTGTTACAAATGCCATTTTCGTACTGTAATGGTTTTCTATTGTTCAAGCTCGCAAAGCATTAATCCTGATTGGCAGTGCATGTAAAAGTCATAGTAAATGCAAAAGTGTAGCATTATAAATAGCCTTACCGTAACCACACTGTAACTTAGTGTACTACAATTATTTAATTGGATCAGAAAGACAAAACAATAGGGAAACCATTTCAATGTCACATACAGTAACTGTGCCTTAAAATTGAGCAGATTTCGTATGAGTAGGACAATGAATTAAACTACAGCATGTCCGTAGACTTACCGTAACCGTACTGTAACTGGGCTGTACCGCAACTCTCTAATTTGATTGGATCAGCAGGACAAAAACAATGGGAAACCATTTCTAAGTCATAGCATGCCATATACTGTAACCACGTGCTGCAGTCAGTGCCGTAGTTTCAATTCTGTCCCACTCACACAAAATCTGCTGTATATAGTTATTGCAGTAAATTGCCCACTCATACGAAATCTGTGCTAAAGTTTACATGTATCGACAGCTACACATACAATATAAACTTAAAGGGGCTACATATTGTATGTCATGGTACTTAACGCATACATGTATTATCTATAGTCAGTGTTTGACTGGTGGGTTAAAACAGTTAAACCCTCCTCCTTCAATGCTTGATTGCAAGTATTTTCATTATTTTACTTGAATACTGTATATTTAACACAGTTTATTAGTCATTTTTGAATATTTGCTTTGATTTTTACCATCTCACATGTGCATGAGGTTTGTCAGTTTATATGAGAATTGTTGACTATGACTGTGTCCAGCCTGGACATCTAAATTATGTAATGTTCTCTCACCATGACACAGCCCTTTAAGTAATGGTCTAGATAAGAACTGTAGTGTCTGCGGCAAGGAATGTTAAAAGGTGTTAATTTTCTATTATTCTTTCTCGTAATTTCATTGGTTGATACTTATAAATTCAATAGAAACCCATCGAAATAATGCATTTTCATTCGATATTATTTTGTAGTTTGAATTTATTTTTGTTCAAACTAACTATGGTTTAATTTCGAAGACTATCGTGCGTGGGGAAAGTTATCAAATTTGCAATTGAAAAATCCTTTGTTTTCTCTATATCCGATTGGCTGGATGGTGGCTTCTCTGCGTTTTCACAGAAAAAAGAGCCAATAGCATAACAAATACTTTATTTTCGAGATGTAGTTTGGACTGTAAATACATGTACCTCCTGCACTTAAGGCATATTCAAGCAAAATCGTATGTGGGAGAGGCTCATTGCCGCAGAACAATGGATTCTACTACAGTTCTTATCTGGACCATATATTACTTAATATACCTTTTTTATTAATTGCCCCATTTCAGATTATGTGTACCACTGAATTGTGTGTTGTGTGTTGTGTGTTGTTTCCTTTTCCGAAAGGAGTTGCAATGGCCACAACAAACAGATAAAGTAAAATGGTATTACTTATTTTTGAGCTCCAGGGCCCAGTTGTTCGAAGCCCAATTAGCACTAATCCTGGATTAAGTCTTAACCCATGGTTTTGGTTCTCTTGGTAGAAGGTATTTGTGTCCAAATCTAGCAAGACAAGTAGAAACTGCTTGTTATTTCTTCTCTAGGAATAAGTTTTAATAAACCTCAAATCTGTAGACAGCTAGTACACTGTAGTTCACAAGTTAGCAAATGGAACTAAAGATTGCCCTTAATCCTGGATTTAAGCTGAATCGGGCTTAGAACAACCAGACCCTAAACTACATGATTGTATAAGTATAATCACTCAATTAACATCTCACAATATGAACAGTCTTCAATACGTATATAGTACTTAATACACGATTGCCTTCGCCTTTGGTTCAATTCTTTCACGAATGCATACACAAGCACCACCTTCACCTTTTAGAACTGCTAATATTGTCTCCCTAGCCGTGTCTAATCTCAACTGTTTAGTTTGTGTTTATTTCATCGTTTGATGTCTTCAGAGTTAATATACCGGTAGGCGGTAACTATAAACTACTAAGTACTATACATCTGGATAAAACTTCCACAAAAACTTCAGCAAAATTATACTTGCAATTTCAACATAAAATTACGAAGTCTATCTCGTTCTAAAGACCGTTTAGTGAAGCCGCTTTAAAACAAGAACAAAATACTTACCAAATTAGAGTCTAGAGATGAAACACCACACAACCCTCGATCGACTGACAAAACCAAACAAAATGGCGGCAGGGCATGGAGAAATGGGCTTCCTGTGGTGAATGCATACCACAGGAGTCCCGGTATTTTCGTGAGTAGTATGCATTTTACCACAGGAAGCCCATTTCTCTGCTCTCTGTTTCGGTAATTATTTTGTCCTTGTTTTATATTTAGCATGTTTCACTATGGCCACTTTAGAAACGAAAAAAGGACTGGGTCGAGTTTGTAATATCAATTTCATTATAATTTAATCAAAAAATGAACTCTATCACAAGCCGCACACCGAAATTAGTAAGTTTGATGAGTTTGGTGACGTTTCATTCGATATTTACCCTGTGGCGAGCTTTCAAAAATCGCAAAAATAAGAGACGTTTGTATGGATTGGCCATGGAGGGACGCTTTTCACTTCCAGCCTCGTCTCTCCCTCGAGTTTGGATGTGCACGAACTAAGGTTTTTATTCTGCTCGGCCCGGTAGGATTGCGCTAAATCTGTAATTGTAATCTGTACAGTTTAACCTCGAGGTAGCGATTTAACCCCGGTGAAGCATTTACCCTGGCTTCTAACAACCGGACCCGGGAACGCAAAATGGCTGCTGCCTAATAAAAGTCTATTTAAGACTTCATTTATTCTATGAGATGTTAATAGGAGCACTATAACAGGGTTTTGGTTCCTACCCAATTTGGTTCAGCTTTTATCACTTTTGAAAAATGTAATTTCTAACTTTTGAGTGACGCAGGAACGATATAGTCTACGTCAGAAATTAATATTCTGCCGACACGGTAAAGAGGTTTGGACACGAGACGACAGCATTATGGGTAAGGCTTCTAGCATATAAAATGTCATTCAGAATGCATCCTTCCCTGTGTAAGTAAAGTGATGGAAAGAGGGAGATAGGTTTGTATTTGTCACTGAACCATGTGTTATGAATCTTACTTTCTAGCATTACCTTAGTTTAGTATAGTTTAGTTACAAGGACGTTTATTATTAGCTCGGGCTGCCTGTGGTTACGGGTCCACAAGGTGGTCAGCGGTTACGTACGAGACATTCTCTTGGCCGCCATGTTTGTTTAGTCGTTTTGAGTTCCGTAGCAAGAGATCTAGTTGTATAAAGCCCACATATGACTGGCACTCGTCACCTTAGTTCGACAACAATTTATACAACTATCTCCAATGGATAAAGTTCTACGACTGGAACGCCTGGAGACGGATCCTAATAGTAGCGTGGCCACGAAAGAGTGGCTTCATTGGAAACGAACCTTCGATAACTTTATAACGGTGTTACCACAAGAGGACCTCGATAAATTTGGCGTATTAACTAACTATGTGTCACCTACGGTCTTCCAATACATCGCGGAGTGTACCGGTTATGAAGCCGCTATTGAGGTATTGCAAACTCTCTTCGTGAAGCCAACCAACGAAATTTACGCCCGGCATGTACTGGCAACAAGACGTCAACAATCTACCGAGACACTCGACGAGTACCTCCAGGCTCTGAAGACACTCAGTAAAGACTGCAACTTCAAGTCTGTCACAGCCGCCCAGTACGGCGAGGAGAGTATCAGAGACGCATTTATTACTGGACTCCAATCTCACTCGATTCGCCAGACACTATTGGAGAACAAAACACTGGACTTAAAGACAATGTTTGACCAGGCTCGCGCCCTCGAGTCAGCTACATGTATGCGTAGCTCTGAATCCTATACGGCACCTCAACCATCTTTCAATGCAGCAGTTCCTCCTTCAGTCACCCTTGGGCAGTCCGACTCTAGCACTCTAGCCGCAGCACCTTCTGAAGGTCCGACGTGTTTCTTTTGTGGAAACAGTAAGCACCCCCGCTCTAGGTGCCCTGCCCGTGACGCAACCTGTCTTAAGTGCCAGAAAAAAGGCCATTTCTCAAAAGTCTGTCGAGGAAAGTCTACCAACCCTAAAAGTAATGTCTCAACCACCTCGGCTGCTCTCTGGTCTCCAATGCTTGCTACCATCCCGGAGGAGGCTACAGGATCCCTTCTGAAATCATCGGCAACAGTAGACATCAACGGACAGCAAGTTAAGGCCCTCTTTGACAGCGGAAGTAGTGAAAGTTTTATCCATCCCAACCTGGTGGAATCTGCTGGTCTACCCGTTCATCCTTCCTCTAGTACTGTATCTATGGCTACATCAGCATTCTCTACTAAAGTCGAAGGATTCTGCGAAATTAATCTCGCCTATCAGGGACGGACATATATATGAAGGTCTCCGTCTGTCAGTATTGCCGGGACTTTGTGCTGACCTTATACTAGGCCTTGATTTCCAATCACGACACGAAAGCATCATCTTCAAATACGGTGGCTCTGAACCCTCTCTGTCTGTCTGTGGCTTCACTACGCTGAACATAGATCCACCTGAACCTTTTGCAAATCTGACGGCAGACTGCAAACCAATCGCCACTAAGTCTCGACGGTACAGCCGAGAAGACTTAACATTCATCGATGAGGAAGTGGACAGGCTACTCAAAGAAGGCATAATAGAACCAAGTCGATCACCGTGGCGAGCTCAGGTCGTAGTAACAAAAGATGAAAACCACAAGAAGAGATTGGCTATAGACTACTCACAGACTATCAACCGGTTTACACTCCTTGATGCCTTCCCTTTGCCAAGAATCAACGAATTGGTCAACAAAATGGCCCAGTACAGAGTCTTCAGTACGATCGATCTCTGCAGCGCATATCATCAAGTGCCACTCAAGGACGAAGACAAGCCTTATACAGCTTTTGAAGCCCGAAACGGCCTTTATCAGTTCACACGCCTGCCTTTTGGTGTTACCAACGGTGTAGCCTGTTTCCAAAGGGAAATGATGAAATTCGTACAAGAGGAAAACTTAAAGGCAGTGTTCCCTTATCTCGATAACATAACCATCTGGAAAAAATCAAGACGAGCACGACACAAACCTGAAGTGTTTTCTTGAAGCTGCTAAGCGTAAGAACATTACCTACAATGATGACAAAAGCATCTTCTCAACCGAGTGCCTTCCAATCCTTGGATACGTCATTGAAGAAGGGAACATCCGTCCAGATCCTGAACGCTTACGACCCTTGCGAGAACTTCCCGTTCCACATGATGCAAAGTCTCTGAACAGATGCTTAGGCTTATTCTCCTACTACTCACAATGGATTCCTACATTCTCAGATCGCAAGAAGCCAATCACCAGCTGCAAGTCATTCCCACTATCGCAACAAGCTATTGAAGCTTTCAAAAGCCTCAAGAAGACGATAGAAGAAGCTGTCGTTACAGCCATCGATGAAAGTGCCCCATTCGAAGTTGAGACTGATGCTTCAGAGGTAGCACTCGCAGCCACCCTCAACCAAAATGGGAGACCTGTAGCTTTCTTTTCACGCACATTGCAAGGAAGTGAGCTCAAGCATGCGTCAATTGAGAAGGAAGCCCAAGCGATAGTTGAAGCTGTACGACATTGGAGGCATTTTCTGTCTGGTAGACATTTCAATCTAAAGACGGATCAAAAGTCAGTGTCCTATATGTTTGACAAGCAGCATAAGGGGAAAATCAAGAATGATAAGATCTTGCGTTGGAAACTTGAGCTCTCCTGCTATAGCTTTGATATCATTTATCGACCAGGGAAAGACAATATCCCACCGGACACACTATCTCGAGCCACCTGCGCTGCTACAACAGACGAAGCACTGTATAAGCTTCACGAGACACTCTGCCATCCAGGTATCACAAGATTTTGGCATTTTGTACGTGCCAAAAACCTCTCCTATTTACTTGAGGATGTAAAGAAAGTGACAAATGCATGCAATATCTGTCACGAGTGTAAGCCAATATTCCACCGCCCTAAAGAGGACCATCTCATCAAAGCTACTCAACCATTTGAGAGAATCAACATCGACTTTAAAGGTCCTTTGCCAACAACTAATAAGAACATGTACTTTCTCAACATAGTTGATGAATTCTCCAGGTTTCCTTTCGTGTTCCCATGCCCCGACGTCTCGACAACGACAGTGGTTAAGTGTCTCACTACGCTTTTCTCTCTCTTCGGGATGCCGGCGTATGTTCACTCAGACCGCGGAGCGTCCTTCATGAGCCAGGAGCTACGAGCCTTCCTAATAGAAAAAGGGGTAGCTATGAGCCGTACTACTAGCTACAATCCAGCCGGCAATGGTCAAGTTGAAAGGTATAACGGCACAGTCTGGAAAGCGATCACCACGTGCCTAAAATCAAAGAACCTCCAAGCAAAGCATTGGCAGGATGTTCTTCCGGATGTGTTGCACTCAATCCGTTCACTCTTGTGTACAGCGACGAATGAGACACCTCACGAGCGCTTCCTCGGCTTCTCACGAAGATCATCTTCTGGCTGTTCCGTCCCCTCATGGTTGGCTACTCCTGGACCAGTCTTTGTCAAGCGTCAGGTCCGCACCAGCAAATTTGACCCTCTGGTTGATGAAGTGGAGCTGCTTCAAGCAAACCCTCACTACGCTCATGTACGCTATCCAGATGGTCGGGAGACAACGGTATCAACGAAACACCTTGCTCCTCGAGGTCGGATGACGTCCCAACCCTTGCCGCAACCTGAACTCGGGTTAAATCCTGATTTGAGTCCGATATCAACCGAGGGACACGTGACGAATGACAACTCTGATGCAGGATCCCCTATCAGCCAAGTACCCAATGTACAGTTCACCCTGCCGAATGACAACTCTGATGCAGGATCCCCTATCAGCCAAGCACCTAATGTACAGTTCACCTTGCGACGCTCTGAGCGGGCTCGTCGTCCGGTTGATAGACTAAATCTTTAAACAGAGGGGTGAATGTTATGAATCTTACTTTCTAGCATTACCTTAGTTTAGTATAGTTTAGTTACAAGGACGTTTATTATTAGCTCGGGCTGCCTGTGGTTACGGGTCCACAAGGTGGTCAGCGGTTACGTACCAGACATTCTCTTGGCCGCCATGTTTGTTTAGTCGTTTTGAGTTCCGTAGCAAGATATCTAGTTGTATAAAGCCCACATATGACTGGCACTCGTCACCTTAGTTCGACAACACCATGTACATGTACTTCTCATCTTTTTTGTGACCCGGGGTAATATTCGCCTTTTTCATGGAAATGGTAAAGTATCTAGGGCTAGGGATTTATTAAATAATAGTAATAACGATAATAACAACAACAACAATAATAACAAGAGCCCATCTGGGCTTTCACTCGGGCCACATGAGATTGACTATGAAATACACTTTCATTTGAAATCCTCTTAGTAACAAGTCGTGCTTTAATTCGCCAGTGAGAACGTCATAAAAACGTCTGGTCTATTAATTGCTTTTATGACATGACTATGATAACGCAGGATTTGAACAACAGAATACTGGCAATTCAAGTGTATAAATGCAATACAATGACATATTCAGACTTTGAATTTGATTGAAAATAGATCAAAAACTCGGGGAAATGTCCGGCTAAAACTGTATGAATAAATGTGAAATGAAACATAAATTTCATAGCAAGAAAAAAATTGTAATTCCTAATGAGAAAGCTCTTCTAAGTCCGCTTTTCAAATTCACAGACTGTTTTACAAAAACATTTGCGCTTTATTAATATCGACACAAGAGTTCAGTTGACCTTTCAAATAATTTATTCTGAGATACGCATACTCTAAATCACAGAGATGTTAAATAAAGCGATAATTAGAAGAAAAAGTACATTAACAGACAAACTGAGAGGAAATTTATTCAAATCAAATAGAGTTTACTTACAGTACTTACGTAACTGAATCTTTCGTTTTGGATCTTTTGGTAGTGTTGTTGACACATCCCACCTTCGCGCACATATGCACTGAATCGGAATGAAAGTCGAAGCCTACCTCGAACTTAACTTTCAGCTAACCTGTTTCCTTTCATTCCACAATGAATAATAATCTCATAAAGTAAGCCCGTAGCTTTCAATAAATTTGCCAGTGTCTGAATGAAACAGCTAGATCTTTTCCAATTTCTCTCACGAGTCACGGCAGAAGACAGTCTCAAGCTACAAAACTTGAATTTTGATCCTCTTCACAGTAACGTAATGTACTAGTCAATTGAAACTCCGGCCCCCGGAACATAGCGGGGAATGTAACATTTATACAGTGTTACATTTTGACCTTTTCCCCGCCCATCGGGGGACAGTTGGCTGTTACAATACTCCGGCGCCCCTATGCCCCCGGCATATGCTTCAGAATTTTCAATTGGGACGAGGCATTGAGAAATTGAATATACATAAGCTTCAATCTGTTGTTCCATTATTTGAAAATATTACATTTTCTGAAGCACACTTTCTTATTGCTATCGTCGACATCGACCCGTTCGCCCCAGTCTTCGTCAAATCTTTGCAAAAACACCGCATGTGATACACCAAACGCTTGGCTTGCTTGGAACAAAAACTCACTTATAGTGGAATTTCTATCCACAACCACAACTTTCGTACGATCATTGTAATGAATAAGCACCTGATATGAGAAGTAAATACAAGTAAATACAACCGAAGTTCGTGAATAATGGCGACAGAGATGATTGAATATTTATAATTCATGTTGAAAACGAATTGCTACGGAAATAGAGAGCAAAAAATCGGGAAAATACAGTCACTAAGCATTAATAAACCAAGCGTTTAGGACTAAAAGTAGCGATGGGTAAAAAAGGGATGAACTTGCCTTTTCCAGCGTTGTTGATGCTCGGGCCCAGTCCCGCTCTGTCGTAGCTGGCGTTACAACCCGTTACTTTCCTCGCTCCACCGGAGAAATGCAGCGCTAAATGTGCGTTATTCCACGGCCATGTCACCGTTAATGCCCCGCTATGTCCCGGGGGTCGGGGAGCCGGGGTTTCAATTGACTAGTGCATGCATAATTTAACGTCTCAGATATTATATATATTCCCTACTTCAGCTAGCGCTGTGCATTTCAAGTACTTTTTCCTCTCTCTTTGCTGGCAGTTCATGCTTCTTGTTCGTGTAGTTGCCCCACTGAGCCGTAACCAGAAAACGAGCACAGCATTTCAGTTGGCATACACTGAAAACATCTGCTTAACTAAGATTTGTAAAAATCTTAGCGGATCAAAATATTCCGCTTGGTCAAAGTTCATTTTTTGTTTCAGTTTCCCCCATATTAGCAGACATGTATAATGTCTCGAGCTCCCAATCCAGTAGAAAGACTCTGGTTATTCTGTCGTAAAACGTGCCTTAGCTGTACAAGACCTGACTCAAATTTAGGTTGTTTTGCATAATTGCCCACGATGGAATAGAATTCTGACAATGACTCATTGAAATTGATATCTCCTTGTCTCGCCTTGTCTGAGAGCTTTGAAGTTTCTTATTACCCTGGTTGCCAGGGGTTCGAGTTCGAGGAGCGGAGCGAAGCGAAGCGACGAGAACTTGAGGAGCGAAGGTTGCCAGGGGTTCGAGTTCGAGGAGCGAAGCGAAGCTGCTAATCTCACTTTCATGTTGAGTATGCTAATGAGGGATTAAAATACCTCATCAAACCGGTTTCCTTGTTTTGATTCCGAACTTTCACGTGGAGCACTGAAGCGAGAAGGTGAAATGTCAAAACAGATGGATCCCAGAGAGAATACGTTAAATGCTCTAACTCCGGTGAAAAGGCTAACTTGTTCTCCCAACGTTTCGTTAAAGAAAATTTGTCAAACCTGCTCAATCAACATTCCAATTTCGGGTAGGGGAAGACACAACATATTCTAAGGCTCGAAGTCAGTTAAGGAAAAGCTTGGCGAGAGACTTTCCGGTGTTTTGAATATTTCCGTAGTCAAGGACTGAGATCAGTGTGCTCTCGATGTTCAAAGTGTAAGAGAGAGCTGGAGAAGCTGGAGAGGTCAATGGGTGATCTTCAGAGGTTTAAAGATCTGGCATTGAGCTCTGCCAACCGGCAAAGAAGTTTGTTCAAGAAGCACAGCCAGAACATCTCTTCGCTTTATGAAGCTTATGATAGCTTCTTCTTGCACTGCTAATGCCTTGACGTTGGGAAATGCTTTTAAAGCAGAAGGAATTGCATTCCTGCACTCTCGCATAAAGTTTGCTTCTTTGACTTCGCTCACCATTTTGATTTTGTCTGTCTCTTATTAGTAGAGAAAACCGGTTTTCAAACTAGAGAACCCGTTTGCTAAATCCAACCAATCGCGACCCTGTTAGCGTCATTGACCAATCAAATTAAGAGTACAGATTCTGTACTATTGAAAGTGAGATTCGTGCCTCGCGAGGCCAGAGGCTCGTTCAAATTACTTTCTTGCCCAGGCCCCTCTTAACTCTCTTTCGAGCCTCTGGAACCCAGGGTACTTTCTTATCTGAGCGCGCCTGACGAAATCTAACCTTTGATTATAATTCGATACCCGTTGATATCCAAACGTGTTTGGATATTGTATTTCGCTTACGTTTCTAAATGTACATTGGATCTGTCCAGACAGCGCTGATCGAATGTATTACGTTGTTCATGTATTTTTATGGTCAACAAGAGCGCCAGTTGAAATATCCTGAGCCTGTTGGAAGGCTTTCGCCCACGCGGGCCGACCATTTTGATTTACTGTATTCAATTATGTAAATAAATTAACCTGGCGAGTGTTACGTGACCAGCACAGTGCGATCTGATTGGTGGTGAACTTGACCTTTAACGCATACGCAGAAATTTTGCGACACCCAACAAAAAATAAATAAATAAATAACGACTTGCATTTTAAGACTCGGTGCTGCCACAGGCAGCCCGAGTAATAATAATAAGTGTCTTTATTCAAATGATAAAATACACATCAAACGTTACAAAAAGTCATAGTGTAGTAAAAGTTGATAACATAGGGCCCCTAAGGGCAACTCGTGGAAGGTCAGGGAGCTACTTTGGCATATACTAAAAATCACGTGATCGATGACATCATCGTTACGTCATCGCCACTAAGTGATTTGTGGGGACCCAATACCATGTCAGTCAGGTTTGAGCGTTCTGGCATTAGAAATGAGGGAGACATGGGCATGTACTTAAAATGACGTGACCGATGACGTCATCGTTACGTCATCAACACTAAGAAATTGATAAGGACCCACTACCACGTCTGTCCAGATTTGAAGTGTCTGGCATTAGAAGGGCACCGTCGATACATCTTCTCCAGCATGACCAAATTTGGACGCGTATCATAAGACTCCGTCAATATATATTCGAAAAATCGAACACTATTCGGACTATTCGGAGTTTCGGACAGCCAACGGAGAGTCCCCGATGTAGACAGAAAAAAACGAAGTACACACAATAACATAGTGCCCCAATGGCGAACTCGTGGATGTAAAGTGTATTTTAGTGTGTTCTCAAGAGTAAACACGTGGAAGTGTTCAAGTTGAAGTTATTTTTGCTGTTGTCTTAGCCTGTGTAGCCTGTAAAATCACGTAACCAATGACGTCATCCTTACCACATCACCACTAAGTGATTTATGGGGACCCAATACCATGTCTGTCAAAGTTTGAGCCGCCTGCCATTAGAAATGAGGGAGATATGGGCATGTACTCAAAATCACGTGACCGATGCAGGGTCTTAAAATAACTGAGTAGAAGGTAATGCCTTTACATTCGATTTACATAATCCAACAGCAAACGGTTAGACCTTCACGTCTTCTCGGGCAAGGACGTAAAATCGTAGGACTACGTCAACAGAGGACCATGTGGAAGACTATTGAGCTACATGTTAGCGGTAAGACATATTCACAAACGTGAAGTTTAACAAAGTTTCCATTGTTGGTATGGCTCAGTTACATAAGGAGGAGTTAAAGTGCCACTACGATCAAATTTTGACATCTAGATCTCAATGTTTTTGCATATTCATAAAGTAGAGTTGCTATGTTCTTAGCGGAGAGGAACGGTCTAGGGAGAAACGGCTAAAAATAACTAGGAGGGCAAGAGAAATGTGCAGAAAAACTAGGAAGGCAGGAGAATTTAGCATACAGGCAGGAGGGAGAAAATGGCATATACATTCATACTCTAGGGAGAAATGTTTAAAACTCACTAGGGAGGAGGGAGATTTCACTACCCCGTTCCCTCTCCACTCTATTATTACCAGTCCAAACCATTTTCCGATACGACGATGGGAAGTCATATTTTGAATTCCGAGTATATATTGAATCTAAACGTTCGCCATGACTGGAGGCCGTTCCCTTTGTTCAGCTTTATTCAGCGGAATTGATGCCATACACGCCACGCTCACCTGAACATTTTATATAGCGCAAATCTATATGAATATATTCAAATGTGCTTCACAAGGTTATTTTTGTGATAGGACTGCTATTGTGGCGCAATGTGCTGCCGTGCTGTTTACAATCGTGAGTGATTGTTAGTACCTCGGAATACCAGGCTGTTGTGTAGGATGACAATCCTCTACTCCTTTCTCGAAATAACAACGTCCCCCTCGTATAGATCAGAAGAGAAAGGAGACAAAGCCAACGACTTATACGTCCCCGCCCAAGGACGCGGCTGGGATTCGAACACCCGACCTCCAGCTCTCTAGAACGTGATCTACCAACTGAGCTAATCATTAAGGCGGTCACACAATGCCTGGGAGGCATATTTCTACTAAAAACTTCTTCGCGTACACAAGAAGAAAGTTATATTTATTCTTGAGAGGTTCGCGCGAAAAAAGTAGCCACACACATGAAAAGCAGCCACGATGGTTGTCGTATTGTGCGTATAACATCACTTCCGCTGAATAAAGGAATGGCTTCCAGTAATGGAAGATAGGATTTTACCGGGAAACCCTCCTAAATTTTTGTGGTTTAACTTGCTCATTTTGGGAGTATTTTTTACTAATTGGGATATTTCGGCTAGATTGCAGAAAGATCACTTGAAAAGCCTTAACAAATTGTGACTCGTTCTATGAATGATTTGGGGTTGAAAATGGGTAGGATTTTTTAAATTGCAGGGTTAGATTTTTAGAAGGTTCGTATGAGAATTTGAGAAAATGCATTATTATGAAAACAAGTGGTGGGGTATCTGCAATCGCATGTTTCTAACGCTGATTGACCTATTTATACTAAAAAGAGTGGCAAATCGAAATGGTAATTGTTCGTCGTGATAAGATGGAAATATATAAAAAAGGCGTATAGAGCATGACTGGAATCAACCATCGATTTTCATGAACACTTCCTACTTCTAATCCCTGCCACAACACTATCAGATATTGAAATGATAAATAAAAAATACCAATAAAAACTTTGGAATCAAACATTTATGCAATAAAATACCTGGTAAACAACACTTCCTAATGACCCGAGAATACGGCGGCCATGTTTAATCCAAGGAGAATAAAAACCTTTGTAAAAGCGAATTCGCGCGTGTGACAAGCTCTTTCCATCACTCATTCTTTATGTTAAAGTGCATATGAAGGCTGGCCAGTTAAACGTTTTTGAAAAGATTATACCTTGTACGTATCAGGAAAAATAATTTAAAAAATCTGAGAAAAAAACTTCGAGTCTGAAGAAAGTAAAAAAACTCAGAACTTGACTTTGTCTGGACTTTGTCTGGAGATGACTTTGTCTTTGAAGTCGAACGGTGGAGGTGATCTAGCTGTACCGTGTACGACTCGCACTCGCAGTTCAAGAACCATACGCAGATGAGCCAATTGCAGACGAAGAATGGATCCAGGAATATAATACGAGGCAACAGGAGAGACAGGACAGGGAAAGAGATTTCCAAAGGCGACAAGTGGGTACCGAAAACATTCGATCATGGTAAAATTGGGGCCGCTCCAAGTCCAAGCAAAAAGGGACCTTATCACACTTATGATATATTGCCGATTATTAGTTTTCACTTCAGCCTGTTCAGGGGCAGCTTGAAAATAGAAAACATGAGAGTAGTATAGGAGGGATGGAATTAGCCCCCCTTTTTTGCGGCGCTATGCTAATTTTTGCGGCGCTATTTTTTAAGGCGCTATGCTAATTTTTAAGGCGCGCTCTCATTAATTCAATGACGTCACGGTTCTATTGTCTTAGACTCATGAATAAAATGTGGCGCTCTCATGAATAAATTGCGGCGCTATGCTAATTTTTAAGGCGCTCATGAATAAAGTGTGGCGCTCTCATGAATAAAATGTGCCGCTCTCATGAATAAAATGCGGCGCGCTCATGAATATCTAGTGTACCTTTGGATGAGGTCATCGATCTATTCGGGCATGTTTGGGCAAAGCCTATTGTTTGGAGCAGCTATAAAACCAGGAGCCGTCGGCCCTGAATACATTAGAGAAATTGAGTAGCAACAAGAAGGAAGTCATCTAAAATCCATTCGAAGTTGAATGAAAAAAGTAAAACATATCTCGCAATATCTAAACCCCTTCGTAGCGTAAATAGTAAGAACAAACTACTCGTGATAAGCTCTAAACTGTCTTTATTATTTTCATTTACAGTTAATAACTCATAAGATAATTGTATACAAAATCGGTATGGTTCATTAGATCAACTCTGCTGTTGTATTTAGAGATTAGCGATAACTGAAGGGCCTATTGTTTTGAGGAAAACTCTTGTGATGCAAATTCATCTCTAAAACTGAACTATAATTACCATACGAATATAAACAAACCACAAGATAATTAACAAAGTTTATTCAATCTCAAAAACACCAATTTTAAAAACAGTTCGTTTTTCCTTATCCTCGCGGAGTTGATAACATTCTTATTTCTCAGTTCTTGGGTTGACATAATATACCATTACACTGATTTATGTTTCATTGATTTATTTCTTGTTGACAAATGCTACAGACAGTTGTGTTTTTACCGAGGAGAGGAAAATCAATGACCTAGGTAGTCTGGTCTAGGCCTAAAAACTCTACTTTAGCTATCATTTTTCTAGTCTAGAAATTGTATTATTTTCTAGTCTAGCCGTTCTAGATTACAAAGTATCTAGTCTATAAACTCTAGAAAGTCTAGCTAAACTAGACACAACACTCAACAACACCCGTCAACGCCCGTCAACGCCCGCCGCCCGCAACAACCTCCTCCTCCTCCTCCTCCTCCTCCTCCCTCCTCCTCCTCCTCCTCCTCCTCCTTCCTCCTCCTCCTCCTCCTCCCTCCTCCTCCCTCCTCCTCCTCCTCCTCCTCCTCCTCCTCCTCCTCCTCCTCCTCCTCCTCCCTCCTCCTCCCTCCTCCTCCCTCCTCCTCCTCCCTCCTCCTCCCTCCTCCTCCCTCCTCTCCCTCCTCCTCCTCCTCCTCCTCCGTCCTCCCTCCTTCTCCTCTCTCCTCCTCTCTCCTCCTCCTCCTCTTCCTGATTACTAGTCCAAAGCTTCCTTATGTTACACTTTCGGTTGTTCAGATATTTTCTGTAACATAAGTAAGCTTTGGACTAGTAATGAGGAGGAGGAGGAGGAGAGAGAGGAGGAGAGAGGAGGAGGAGGAAGGAGGCGGGAGGAGGAGGAGGGAGGAGGAGGGAGGAGGAGGAGGGAGGAGGAGGAGGGAGGCGGAGGAGGAGAGGGAGGAGGAGGAGGAGGAGGAGGAGGAGGAGGAGGAGGGAGGAGGGAGGAGGAGGAGGAGGAGGAGGGAGGGAGGAGGAGGAGGAGGAGGAGGGGAGGAGGAGGGAGGAGGAGGAGGAGGAGGAAGGGAGGAGGAGGAGGAGGGAGGAGGAGGGAGGAGGAGGAGGAGGAGGAGGACGGTGTTGCGGGCGGCGGGCGTTGACGGGCGTTGACGGGTGTTGTGAGTGTTGTGTCTAGTTTAGCTAGACTTTCTAGAGTTTATAGACTAGATACTTTGTAATCTAGAACGGCTAGACTAGAAAATAATACAATTTCTAGACTAGAAAAAATGATAGCTAAAGTAGAGTTTTTAGCCTAGACCAGACTACCTAGGTCATTGATTTTCCTCTCCTCGGTAAAAACACAACTGTCTGTAGCATTTGTCAACAAGAAATAAATCAATGAAACATAAATCAGTG
Source organism: Actinernus sp. WN-2022 (assembly GCA_030867875.1). Taxonomy (NCBI): domain Eukaryota; kingdom Metazoa; phylum Cnidaria; class Anthozoa; order Actiniaria; family Actinernidae; genus Actinernus; species Actinernus sp. WN-2022. The sequence continues at coordinate 74,380,484 of JAOWCC010000577.1, forward strand.
TAATGGTATATTATATCAACCCAAGAACTGAGAAATAAGAATGTTATCAACTCCGCGAGGATAAGGAAAACGAACTGTTTTTAAAATTGGTGTTTTTGAGATTGAATTAACTTTGTTAATTATCTTGTGGTTTGTTTATATTCGTATGGTAATTATAGTTCAGTTTTAGAGATGAATTTGCATCACAAGAGTTTTTCCTCAAAACAATAGGCCCTTCAGTTATCGCTAATCTCTAAATACAACAGCAGAGTTGATCTAATGAACCATACCGGATTTTGTATACAATTATCTTATGAGTTATTAACTGTAAATGAAAATAATAAAGACAGTTTAGAGCTTATCACGAGTAGTTTGTTCTTACTATTTACGCTACGAAGGGGTTTAGATATTGCGAGATATGTTTTACTTTTTTCATTCAACTTCGAATGGATTTTAGATGACTTCCATCTTGTTGCTACTCAATTTCTCGAATGTATTCAGGGCCGACGGCTCCTGGTTTTATAGCTGCTCCAAACAATTCTTGGTTTTCATGTGACGTCATCAAAAAACTAAAATTTAAACTATAAGTCCTACAACGCTGTTCTTTGTATATATTCTAGACATCGATAATAAAAGCCTACACAGAAAATTTCACGTCGATAGGGTGTATTGTTCCGGAGTAAATAAATTTTGAATTTTATGACAGAACAACCCAGCGTGTTTTCCGTAAGCCATAAAAAATCCATGTAATTGAGTCAAAACATTTTTTTTAACTCGATAAATCTTTAAAAGTTGCATTCAAAGAGTTTTGAAGTGAAACTCAATGATTTTGATGGGAAATTAAGCTTTATATGTATTTTCGTTTTATGGCCGCCATGTTGGTGCCCCAGAGATGGACACCAAGATGGCGGCCGCATACAAAGTACTGTAAAATTGTCGTACTTTCATTGACCCACAGCTCCGTTGAAAAATAAGCTAAAGTTCCTATATTTGGTTTATAAGGGTATTTTTGGTAGTTCTACAAGGACCAATATGTTTTATTTGATTTTTACTGAATGCAAACCAATTTGCGATCGCGTGTCATGACAATGAAAACCACCAATAGGCTTTGCCCAAACATGCCCGAATAGATCGATGACCTCATCCAAAGGAACAATAGATATTCATGAAGCGCGCCGCATTTTATTCATGAGAGCGGCACATTTTATTCATGAGAGCGCCACACTTTATTCATGAGCGCCTTAAAAATTAGCATAGCGCCGCAATTTATTCATGAGAGCGCCACATTTTATTCATGAGTCTAAGACAATAGAACCGTGACGTCATTGAATTAATGAGAGCGCGCCTTAAAAATTAGCATAGCGCCTTAAAAATAGCGCCGCAAAAATAGCATAGCGCCGCAAAAAAGGGGGCTAATTCCATCCCTCCTATACTACTCATGAGCTAAATGTAATATTTATAGCGATCTCGCCATCTTATCTCCGAATGAGTTGTTGTGTAACTTGAAAATTTATAGTAGAGAAAAATTAGTGTTAAAGGCTTTGTTTTCGAAAGCTGCTCGAAAACCTATTCTATAGGCATCGCTAACTCTTTCTGCCGACTCGCCTTCACCTCAAACTCATTCTCTGCAGCATTAAAAATTAGCAGTTTCTCACTTAAAAATTATCTTTCAAGAGTCCAACAATCGCCTTATCATCGTCTCATCTACATAGAAAGCCATATTAAACTCAGTGCAGTTGTTTAGCTCAATATTCAAGCCGATCAAAGTTGAACAACAGCAAACACTCAAACCAGTGCTTGCATCCTTTATTCTTTATATTTGAAAAGCCGTTAATCTTACGAAATGTCTTTTTAATGAATGACAACATGTGCTACTAATATTATTCTTCAACTTTTCTTTCATTTTGACCGTCTCAAACTGACAGATCATCTGTGAAAGTAATTTTGGTTATACTTTATATTATTTGGTAAACTGATTTGTTTTTGCGCCGTGTTTACAAAGTGGCGAGGATTCTCGAGTCTGCACTTCTGTCGACTGCAGTGTTGAAGTTGAAAGCGTGAAAACCTTTATGAGACTCAAACTTGACATTTTGAATGACATTCTTTGAAACTTCTGGTTTTTTAACTTAATAACTAATTTGCAATTACAGAGAGGTTTTAAAGCGGAATGAGAAGCTTTTGGACTTGTAAGAACAAACAAACGCCAAAATGACGGATAAAACCCACAGGCAGCCCAGACTCGACATATATTTCCCGCTTTTTGGGTTACCTGTAGTATGTTTCATTAGCGATCTCGGAAGAGTTTATATAATTGCTCCTTGTGAATTCTCTTTTCCGATTCCTACCAAATAGATCTTCAATAATAAAAAGATTGATACTTAATGAAGTTGTGTGAGTGGTTTTGGGGTGATTTGGGGACTTCTAAAGCAGTTTATTAGGCACCTCGAGGAGTGAACATCTCTGTGATGCTCCGCTTGAGTGCTCCCAACACACTGATTGCTAATCGCGCGAAATTCAAATCTTACTTACTTATCTTTATTTATACATGGAAAATCATCAGTTACATACATAGATAAAAAACACTAAAATATGAAACTGTTTTACACGAAAGCCATGTTGCAGGGGACGAATAAGAAAAATAGGAATGTCATATATAAGAAATATTTACATAAGGTTAAAATAACTCGATTTCGTAAGATTAAAAATGAAGTTATTTAAACTAGTTGATTGCCTTACATCCTCAGGCAGTTCATTCCATAACTTAGCCCCACTAAAGCGAAAAAGCCTTTTTTACCGAAATTGGTTCGTGGCCGTACGAGGGTTTAGTTTTGTTGATGAGCCCCTAAGATTGTATTTGTAGAGGCTGAACGTGGTATAAATTTTGAGGATAAATATTCAGGAGGACAGGTTATTTAAAGCCTTATAAATCATTATTGCTTTTTGTTTGATTCGTCGAATATATAGTCTGTCCCAATATAGAGTACTTAGGAGCTCATCAATCTTAGTATCAAAGGGTAAACCGGTTATTATTCTGGCAGCTCGGTTTTGCAACTTTTGTAGATTCTCGGCAAGTCCTTTGTTTAAATTTCCCATACAACACTGCAGTAATCTAAATGAGGGAGTATGAGAGTATCATAGACACTTAGCAGTGCTTTGGAGGGTATGAAAGGCTTTATACGTCTGAGTGCACCTAGACCTGAGGAGATTTTCTTCATGAGTTTGTTAATGTGGGTTTTCCAAGACAAATTTCATCTAGATGTACACCAAGATATTTTGTTGAGGTAACTCTTTCTATGACTTTACCATCAATGGTGAAAGATAAATCTTTCGGAAAATTTGTCAATTTCTGGTGGGAACCCACTAGCAACAATTCAGTTTTTGTTGCATTTAGGGTGAGTCTATTTGCACAAAGCCAATTTCTAACATTTTGGAGGTCATTTCGGACTCTCGCCGGTTACTGTTAAGTTTGTATCATCGGCGTACATCCGAGGAAAAGATTTTAATAGGCAGTTGGGTAGATCGTTGATGTAGAGTAAAAACAGAAGGGGCCTAGGATCGTTCCTTGAGGCACGCCGCAATGAGGGTTCTGGGACTAGATGTTTCATTATTTACCCTGCATCGTTGCTGCCTGTTACTAAGATACGAGTCAAACCAGTTCAAAGAGGCTTGATCTAATCCATATAATTTAAGTATTTCAAGAAGGATTTTGTGGTCGACAGTGTCAAACGCTTTTTTCAGATCCAGGATAACACAGCATTGACATGTCCTTTGTCATGCTGTAGTACCACTGGTCTGTGGCTTCTAGTAATGCTGTCACCGTAGAGTGGAGGGGTTCGAAATCCCGATTGGCTATTAGTAAGGATTTATGTTCTTGAAGATAATCGTAAAACTGATCAAATACCAGCCTTTCAAATAATTTTGCAAACAGCAGAGATAATTGAGATTGGTCTATAGTTATCTGGATCAAATTTAGTACCCTGTTTAAAGAGAGGAGTAACTCTTGCAAGCTTCCAATCTTGGGGGAAGATCTCTTTTGCTATAGATAAATTAAATAGTGAGGTTAGAGAGGGGCTAACAATTTCAGCTGCATCTCTTAGTAACCTGGAAGGGATATTATCTAATCATGTGGCTTTAGCTAAAGGGAGCTTCTTTAGTAATTTTGAGGACTTGCTTTCCTTCAATAGGTTTGATTTGAAATGAGGAATCTACTGTCTTTAGATAAGTTTTGAAAGACATATTATTATCGGAGATCTTTCCTGCTAATTTGGGGTCGATTTCGGCAAAATGCTGGTTCAAAGCCTCGGCGATCTCTTTTGGATCTTCGATCGTATTTCCCATAATGTTAATTTTGTTTAATATGGTTGTATTAACTTTATGGGACCTTAGCTCGTTAATAGCTTTCCACATTTTCTTCTGATCACCATTATTAGTTTTAATGGTGTCATGGAAGTAGTTTGCTTTAGCATTGCGGATATCATTATTCAATTTATTTCGGGTTTGTTTGTATCTTAACCAATCAGCTGAATTGTTTGTCTTAATTGCTGAAGCTTTCAGCCGATCCCTTTCAAACATTTTTCGTTTCAGGTCATGAGTGATCCAAGGAGATTGTTGGGGACGGATACGTTTTGATTTAAATGGAGCATGTTTATCAGCTACTTCTAGGAAGAGTGTTTTCCATAATTCCCACGTCTCGTTAGGATCGTTAATTTGGTCTAACTGTTCCCATGGTTGCTTCTGTAAGTCATTCTGAAAGGCTTCAGGGTTAAATTTAGAGAAATTCCGAAAAGTCAATAGTTTGTGTCCGGCATGCTTAGGATTTATTATTTTACGATAGGCATAAACCAAGCTATGGTCGCTAAAACTTGTGTGTAACACACCAGAGCAAATATTTTTTTCTGGATAATTAGTTACAACAACATCTATTAGACTACTTGTTGTTTCAGTAACCCGCGTTGGTTCCTTAATGAGTTGAGTTAACTCATATATAGTAAAGATATCCTTTAGTGTTGTAATTAGGTTATTGTCATTGGTTAAAAAGTTGCAGTTCAGGTCTCCCAGTACATAGAGCTCTTTCCCTTCAGCATCAATTAGTCCAATCAGATTTTCGAAATGCTTCATAGTATCAATAGGAGCACTGGGAGGCCTGTACCACGTGAGAATGATAAATGGTTTAAATCAAACAGAGTAAGGGCTGCAAAGTTCGCAAACTATAATAAAATACCGCCTAAAGTCTTTAATAAACAACTATCTTCTCTATGTTCACTTTTTGATATCTTGTTTGATTTTAAACCCTTAAAATGTCGCTTTTTAACAGGAGAGCCTACGTTCTTCACTCTGCAAATTTCGAGTTTGCCATGCGTGAAAAGAGGAAGGGGTAACCCTTTTATAGCGGAACTGGCTATGTTTCGGGTATATTGTTGCCGTCGTGTCGAAAAACCTGACCCTGAACAGCTACGAGCAAATAGTACAATGTGATGAGATGACAACTACGTGGAAAAGAAAAGCAAGCTAATGAAACACAATAACGTAACGTGGGCAGCTCTTACGTAACATTGTTAGTTGAAGAGAATGGCGATACACAAGAATGGAAAACGCGACATTCTTCTAACTTCTTGGGGATGCGACATTCTTCTAGGGAATTGTTTCCCGACCGAACTGCCTGGTATTCTGAGGTACTAACAATCACTCATGATTGTAAACTGCACAGCAGCACATTGCGCCACAATAGCAGTGCGTGTCACAAAAAAATAACCTTGTGAAGTGCATTTCAATATATTCATGTAGAATTTCGGCACTATATAAATGAATACCTTTAATTTTTTTATCGGGCAATTAAATACAACAACTTACTCCTTGTTCAAAACATCATTCTAATCATATGTTACGTAATCCTACTGGGATTAACGTTATGAACATGGCAAAAACGCCAGGTTTTAAGTAAACAGTACAGGTACAATAAGGACCATTAGTCAAGAACTCACGTAAAGTTTATTGGGACAGTTGTACGGCCGGGCTACGCTAAGGTAAGATCTTTAAAACGTTATCCTAATTGAGTATAAAATTGTCTGAAAAATGTATGGGTTTGTTTTACTGAGCCTGTTTTACGAAAGTTTTCTAGCAAAAGTAACTGTTACTGATAAGACCACGAGGTCACTGAAGTATTGGTTAAGCTAAGAGACTATTCACATGTGTATGTAAAATACTAGTATTCATTTCAAACTGCGATAGCTATCCTGCCCCAAAATACGGCGTTTCTTTCTTTCTCTCTTGTTGACAAATGCTGTTTACGGCAACGTTTTAATCTCTGCTTAAGCCACGGTGCACAGACAGGCTGTGGTGTAGTAGGACTGACCGTGATTGCAAAGATCGTTCCAGTATATTAACCTTTTTTCCTTTCCGTAGAGTTGCCGACCCACAATGACAGGAAAACTCCTTTTACTTGTTCTCTTCTTGCACGTGATTCAAGGTACGTTTCATTTGTTTGTTTTTATCGCTGGAGAAGCTATTAAGATTTGTTACTAAGTTCAATCAGAAATACTGTGCAGTAGTCTTTATTGTAAAGGCAAACCGAAAGTAAGGACTTGTTAATTCGGACTCTGCTAACAAATTCTGTTCGACTCTACACAGATTTCATTTAAATTCAGTAAATGTAAGTGTTAATAAATGTGTTCACACTTTCAAGAAAATATTATTCGTTACCGAGGCAGGAGCAATCTCGCATGTATAGCAGCTTTGTTTTTCTCCTGTTGTCGACATATTATTTTGAAGTAAAAGATTGGCGAAGTGCAAAAAGTCCCTTAATAATTTATTTTTAACCAGTGTGGTTTATCATATGCCACGGACGATATTTCACCACTGTTGCACGCTAAACTTGATCTATTAGTTCTGTCAGTTCAGGTCTCTTTGCAACTTTAAATACATTTGCTGTTGACGCAAATTAGACGTAGAAATAGAACAAATAACGGACTTTTCTCGTTAGATTCTCAAGCTGCGGTAGCGCCCGATTGCCTGACCGCTCTTGGCCTAGAGAAACATGTGATCACAGACCTACAGATGACCGCCTCCTCTGTATGGAATGCCAATCACGGAGCAGCTAATGGCAGACTGAATTTTATAGCTGGTGGAGGAAAGACTGGTGCCTGGTCTGCTAGGTACAACAACGCCCAACAATGGCTTCAGGTGGATTTTTTCCAGACTACTAAAATAACCCGCATAGCAACTCAAGGCCGACAGGACGCTAACCAATGGGTGAATAGCTACACTTTGGCATATAGTCGAGATGGAACCGTTTGGAAAACGTACCCTAAGAAAGTAAGAACTCGTTAACATGCAACTCAGAACTATTTCTGAACAAAACGAAAACTTATAGGCCCTTTTCATCTAACAGTATCGTGTTGATATAATACTTCTTTGATAATCAATGACTTGAGCTCGTGATCTTTATGGGAAAGGCGTTGCCATGGATGCTGGATGGCAAGCTATCTTTTAAAACGCAGTTTTGGAAAGATCGACAATCTATTGGAGGTGGAAAATAGCATTTACAAACGGGTTTTGCTAATAACACTACCGATCTCGTACAAGTGCCTTTCAATAGATGTTGTTGCCTCAAGTACAACCACGTGATCATATTACTGCAAAAGGCCCATAATCTGCACAATTTCAAACTCCCCCATGAAAATTAAAACAGGGGTTTGGCAACCTAACAACCATTGTTGCTTAATTAGCGTTATACGGCGAAGATCACAATTTATTTATCAAGCGATAATTAATGTGCATGATATCTTTTTAACAGATGTTTGCTGGTAATAGAGACCGCTCCACCGTGGTATCTCATGACTTCAGTCCAGCGATAATCGCACGATTTGTCCGCATTCAACCCAAGACCTGGCAGAGCCATATCTCGATGAGAGCGGAGTTCTATGGATGCACTTCTGGTAAGAGTAACAGTTAACTACATTTAAATCGTTTAATCTACCAATGCTCCAGCTGCAACTAAGCATAGCTTACACTTTAATCAACAGGATTCTGTGTTCCCAAGGAAATATGTGCTTCTGCACTCGGCATGATCGACGGACGAATTCCTAATTATCGCATCACTGCTTCTACTTCTTACAATGCAAATCTCCTACCTGCTCGTGCCAGGCTTCATCTTAGACGTCTAGGAAGGCTTCTTGGATCCTGGGCCGCTCGGGTGAATAATGTTGGTCAGTTTCTGCAAGTTGATCTCGGCAAAGTAACTAAAATCACACGCATAGCGACACAAGGAAGACATGACGCCAACCAGTGGGTCACCACATACCGTCTGCAGTCCAGCCTGAATGGAGGATATTTCGATTCGTATGCTAACAACAAAGTTTTGAAGGGCAACAAAGACAGGCATGGTGTTGTCGTTAATATACTTGAGCCAGTCATTATCGCTAGATACGTCCGGGTTCTTCCCAAGACGTGGTATGGACACATTTCCATGAGAGTAGAATTGTATGGATGTAAGGAAGGTATGACAACCTACTTTAACCATTAAAACCTATGTTTACGAACGAAATACGAACAGGAAAACACCTCATTCAATGCATTGTTTTGTAGGATTCCAGATACCAAAGATCCCAGAATGCCAGAGCAAACTTACCATGGCTGACAATCAGATGTCGGCCTCGTCAGAGTGGAACTCAGGCCACCGAGCAGCTAACGCTAGGTTACATTTCTACGCTGGCGGAGGGAGGACTGGGGCCTGGTCTGCTCGGGTCAACGACGTTTATCAGTTCCTTGAGATTGATTTTGGTAAAGCAACCCAGATAACACGTGTGTCTACACAAGGACGACAGGACGCCAGCCAATGGGTGAAGAGCTACACTCTGGAATACAGTGTCGACGGCGGGATTTTCACTCCCTACAGCGTTGGTGGGAAAGTTAAGGTAACGGCTATTAATAGAAAATTTTCCTTTTTGCTTCACACTCTAAATATAGATTTCCTATTGCATTTAATCAAATAGTTGAATTGTTAACAGACAACCGCCAAGACAGAGATTAGCAAAGTGAGTACACGTCATTTTACACTGTAGACCATTGTATTGTTTTACTTTTACAGGTATTAACTGGCAATAGCGACCGCTACGCTGTCGTTAGTCACGTGCTCGGCAATCCAATCATCACTCGCTATATCCGGGTACGTCCAAAGACCTGGTATGGACACATCTCCATGAGAGTAGAGTTCTACGGTTGTTATGAAGGTGAGAGATTTCAGATATCTTGGCTGTTGTCTTTTACTATCGTTCTTAGGCGAATTATTACTTCAACAACGTAATATCTGTTTATTTGCACTGCTGTAATAGCTAAATAAAGAATTGTACAATCTATATTTACTAAGTATAACTATTACATACATATACTGGTGTGACTGTTTTACAATATTTACAGATACTTTATACAATACATTTGACGATAACATTATTAGAAAGTAGATATGTATTTCACAGTAGATAGGAGTTGGAGTAACTATACGTTTTCTAAGCTAACTCCGTATAGTAGATAACATAAAAGAGGAAAATTATACAAACATGTTTATTATCTCAGGGTTCACCCCACCTAATGTCCCCCAGTGTGTATCCCCAATGGGTCTTAGAAGTGGTCTGGTCAAAGATGCCAAAATGTCCGCTTCGTCCCAGTGGAATTCTGGTCATAGAGCAGCCAACGCGAGACTACATTTCCATGCTGGCGGAGGAAGAACTGGTGCTTGGTCAGCTAGAGTAAACAACGATCAGCAATGGCTTCAAGTAGACTTTGATCAGGTGGTGAAAGTCAAAAGGGTGGCGACTCAAGGCCGACAGGACGCCAACCAATGGGTGAAAAGTTACTTACTTCAATTTAGTAGAGATGGAATCTTCTGGGAAGATTGCCAACAGGGGAAATATGTTGCTGTAAGTTGTACTCATCAGGAATGGGCTTTTTGCAGGACACAACCTAGTTTCCTGGATGGTATAACCTTTTTGCAATTGCTATAGCTATGAACCTCCGAAAAGTTGAGACTTCTGTGAAGAACGTTTTGGTTTACAGTGAATAGTTTGTTCTACGTTTGTTTGACATCGTGTACAGACGTCAACTCATTGGTGCATTATTCTCCATGGCGCCTTTTTTTTGAACATTTATTGAGCTATATATATATTTTATGTTTACAATAGATAGATGTAAAGTCGAAGCATAGAAAATATACAGTTTGTGAGTTGTTATTTCTTCAAATGATTGCAAAGCCGAATTAATGATGACGTCTACACTCTAATCGACCCAGGCTTTTACTTATGCGAACATGGGTCAGCAAAGGTCACATTTACACAATTTCAAACTAGCGTAGAACAAAGTTTTCACAGAAGTACTCAAACTTTTCGGAGGTTTATAGCTAAAAAAAATGCAAAAGGTTTTAGCCACATGATGTTGATCTTCCAGTTGTTTGCCATCAGTGAAGCCTTTCCCTTTTGAAGAGGTTCAGTATTACACGCACTATTCTAACCCAAGAAAGCAATTATTTCAGCATTGTGAAAACGAATCTTCGTTAATGATTTGTACAATACGCAATGAATACGGACAAAGATTTCTACACAATCTTACGAAACAATATACATATTATTTAGTATGATGCATTAACGAATTTTTATTATCTATCTAGGTTCTTTCCGGTAACGCTGATAGGTTTACCGTAGTTCTCCACGAACTACAGACCGCAATCATCGCACGATTTATCCGCATTAAACCCAAGACCTGGCACAGCCACATCTCGCTCAGAGCAGAGTTCTTTGGCTGTAGGAAGGGTATAGTATCATAGCAAGAATAATGTTAGAAAGCTTTAATGAGTATGCATCGCTATATGAGTTATTCAAACTTTGTTTTCCCTTCTCTTCCTTAGGATTCGTTATTCCACCTGTCCAATGTACTGCAGCCCTTGGAATGCAAACTAAGAAGATCCTTGATTCTAGACTCTCTGCTTCCTCCATGTGGAGTGCAACTCATTCACCTGCTCGTGCTAGACTTCACCTTCCTCGCCAAGGCAGTCTTATGGGTGCTTGGTCTGCTCGATTCAACCATCTAGGTCAGTGGTTACAGGTAGACATGACTCAGATCACTAAGGTTACTCGTATCGCCACACAAGGTCGCCAGGACGCCAACCAATGGATCACTAGTTACAGTCTGCAGTTCAGTATGGATGGAGGCCATTTTGAGCAATACATCCATTCCAAGATACTAAAGGGTAACAAGGACAGGAACAGTGTTGTTGGGCACATCTTGAAGCCTGCTATCATAGCGAGGTTTATTCGTGTCGCCCCACACACCTGGTATGGACACATTTCAATGAGACTCGAGCTCTACGGTTGCACAAAAGGTTTGTAAGCTTTATAATTTCTCCAGCCATTCTTGCCGAATTTCTCTTGCGCTATATGCTTTATGTTGATCTAGTCTGTTTTACTGAAATCAGTTTATTCCTCCCATCATAGGCTTCCAAGTACCAAATGTAAAAACATGTCGGGCTGCGATTAAATTGGCCGACAGTCAGATGTCGGCTTCGTCTGAATACAACGCGGCTCACAGAGCTGCTAACGCAAGATTACACTTCATGGCTGGGGGAGGAAGGACTGGGTCATGGTCTGCTAGAAGCAACGACGCCTTCCAGTACCTTGAGGTGCATTTTAATAAGGCAACACAGGTAACCCGTGTGTCTACACAAGGACGACAGGATGCCCACCAATGGGTGAAGAGTTACACTTTGGAATACAGTCTGGACGGCAGCATGTTTACGCCATACTCTCTTAGAGGAAGTGTGAAGGTTTGTTAATACAGCAAACTTTTAAAAGAGATATACGCTTCACAAACAGAATTCGTTCTCGTTTTTCAGGTTTTCACTGGCAACAATGATCGCCACAGGGTGGTTAGTCACTTGCTCGCTAATCCTATTATCACTCGCTACATCCGGGTACGTCCAAAGACCTGGCAGGGACACATTTCCATGAGAGTAGAGTTCTACGGTTGCACTGAAGGTAGATGAAATCTCTCATCATTGATATTTCCTTCTTTTTCCTGTCTTCTCTAACCTTCACAATACAATGTATTGTATCATTTCCAGGATTTGAGCCGCCTCCAAAACCAGAATGTGTAACTCCACTCGGTTGTCTGTCCATCAAAGATCACCAGTTCTCGGCATCATCAGAATACAACGCGGCACTCAAAGCAGCAAACGCCAGACTGCATTTGAACGCAAAGAAAGATGTAGGTGGAGGTTGGGCAGCTAAACAGAATAACGTCAATCAGTGGATTCAAATAGACTTTGAAGATTACAAAACAGTAACACGAATTGCTACCCAAGGCCGACAGGAAGCTAACCAATGGGTGACCAGTTATATGGTGCAGTACAGTATGGATGGGAAACCGTTTATTACCTACAAGAAGAATGGAAAAGACCAGGTGGGTGGCGTGACTCTTGTAAAACCAAAAAGGTATATCGTGCAGTAAAATGAAATCTTACATGATGAGTGGAACCTCAGTTGCTGTTCATTTTGATGCTTTCAGGTATTCCTTGGTAACAGAGACCGAGGTAGCGTTGTTCTCAATGAATTTGACCCTCCCATCCAAAACATTCGCTTTATCAGAGTTCTCCCCCGAAGTTGGCATGGTCACATCGCTATGCGCATGGAACTGTATGGCTGTGAAGGAGGTTTCTTTCTGACGCATTCAGAACTGCTTCATTTGATGTCGGTGTTAGGCCTGAGAGCGAGCCACACCAGGGGTTATGTTAACCCAGGATTTAGACCAAAGCGTAAACGACATATACTTGTCATTCCACAGGGATTCCAAAGCTGATCGCTCCGTGCAGTAAAGCTCTGGACCTGGGCGTCATCCTAGATCGTTCAGGTAGTGTTGGCTCCGCTAACTTCAAGAAGATCAAAAAGTTCCTCTCAATTCTGGTTACTCGCCTTGGCATTTCTTCATCCGGTAGCCGTCTTGGGATAATCGCCTACAGCTCTACAGCGACCCGCATCGTCAGCTTCGCATCTACTGCCTCGCAGAGGTTACCCGCTATGAAGGCTGTTATCGATCGTATTCCATTCACTGCAGGCGGGACTCGTACAGACATAGCATTGAGACTGGCCAATAGCGACCTGTTCTCACCGAGTGGAGGAGATCGACGTGATAAACCAGACGTGTTGATTGTGATGACAGATGGCAAGACCAACGCTGGCAGTGCTCCTTACTCCACTGTACTGAAACCCCTTCTGGTGAGTAAAACTTCATTTTCCGCACTGTTATCTATGAAACATTTTGGTTAAAAAAAAGAGAACAATATTGCTTCGAATCGTGCACTTCAGTAAGGTTTTCAAAATTACTATTTGTTGTCCTTCTCTGCAGGCCAAGCATGTTGATGTGATCGCCGTTGGTATTGGCTCCGGTATCAACAAAGCTGAACTCCTTCAGATCGCCAACAACAAGCAAAACAAATTCCTTCAAGTAGATAACTTTGATGCCCTCTCAAGCCAGCTGAATGCTATTCTGGCAATGTCTTGCAAACCAAAATAAGATCGTTAATGTCGGGATATCAAAGATGTACGATGTAGAAAGAGCTAGAAAAATAAAATAAAAATGAATGGAACAATATAACCTTTCTTATTTGTAGAAAACGATACAGCAAGTCTTAAGACTTAAAGGATACCCTGACCTCTTGAAATAAGTTGCCGTTAAATTGTTGGCAATATGGTCTAATTTGAAAATAGGGGGAAAAAGTATTTTAGTCTTTCACGGTAGTCCGTATTGTAAAGATGGCTACGCCCGCGACCAAAATGCCTCATACTAGACCATATTACCAACAATTTAACGACGGCTTGTCAATAATCCTGTACCGCTCGAGATCTGTATTCTGATTGCACTATTATACTATAGCTCTATTGTTAGGGTGTATTGTTGGTTAAGCCAATGCCGTGGCTCCTTTCGAGCGGTACAGGATGCCCTCAACTTGTTCCAACAGCCAGGGTTTCCTTTAAATAGGCACTCAGCAGTCAACCGAATTGAACCTGAAGTTTCTTAAATAATACTGAGCTTTTGTAAACCACTTGCTATTGTTTGAGAGGCTTATCCTTAAATACTTGAAAGAGTATCGCGCGTTTAAGGTGAACTTGGTAACTAGTACACCGTCTGAGTACGTACGGATTGTAGTACCATACAATTTCCAATTACATCTGATATAACTGATCTACAGTGTGAAATGTGGATGATAACACTTAGTTAGAATACTCTTTGCTGCCTTTCTAGTTTCTTTATTAATGCCGGAATAATCGACATGGTCCTTCTACTTTACATACTCTCTTACGTGTGTAGGTCCCGTCTAACTGACAACCGGTGTACGCACTAGTATCGGTACGTTTGTGCGTAGTTTTGGTGGGTTTTACAGCTGGCATGGCGCCTGTGACTCAATTCATAGTTTTCCATCATAAATAGACTATTCAGATTTGTGTATTGCATGTATGAGTAGCAGGCATGTTAACACGAAAGGGGTCTCCTTTCCAAAGCACTTCATGTTCGACTTGTAGAGTTTAAAGTGGCCACGTTTCTAGAAGTTGATATATTCAAAGCACTAAATAGCAAAATAAGTGGTCATCATTTACTTTCATACGAGCATGAATAAGGGCTACTTTAACAGAACATTAACCAAAAAAAAGAAATAAAGAAATAACTGTAGTGTGTCCAAAACAGTCTATGTAGTTTGTTATGATTCTTCTTTATTCGATAATGATACGTGGCTGTATATTGCACGAGTTACAGTGTAGAGGGAGCGAGGATTATATGTAATCATATTACTTATATACATCGGATTGTGTAATCATATATCAGTCATGTGGCTGTAACGCAATATCATGACATCCCCCTTTCCGTGGGATTAGATTCTTACTATATATAACTCAATTATAAATCATGTAATCACATTAACTTGAACTAGAAAGTCATTGTTCCTGATAATATCCATATATATATATCGTGTTCTGCAACAGTCTACAGGTTAAGACGATTTGGCGGTTTCACAGTTCTGCCACTTGTCACTCCTTGAGCGGGACGTTAGTCTGGTTTGTACAGCTTTTTGCGACATCAGGAGTGTTAGCATCAGTGGTAAGTGCTGGTGAGGTGGGGGGTATTGGAGGAGTCGTGATCTCTCGGATGTGCGCTCGATTTCGACGCAATTCTGCTCCCGTAGGTGTTGTGACTCTGTATGATCTTGGGGCAGATTCGTGTGCCTCTTTGATGACTGCAGGTTTCCACTTGAGCGTTCTTGGATCTTGGATGTTCACATGCTGGTCTGGTTGAAGAGCTGGGAGTGCTTTGGTGTGACGGTCGTAGTACTGCCTTTGTATTTTTTGTCGTTTCTCTAGCCTGCTGATGACTTCCTCGTCGTTATATCCCCGTTCGATTGATCGTGGTAGGTTATCTTGGAGCTTCCGTCCAAGCAGCAGTTCTGAAGGTGATGGCAACTGGCTGTCGATCGGTGTTGAACGGAGACACAGAAGAGCCATGTTGGGATCTGTATTTGGCTTCTTCGCCTTCTGGAGTGATGCCTTCACTGCCCTTACTTGGCTCTCTATGAAGCCATTACTGCGGGGATAGTGTGGAGAGCTTGTATCGTGATGGCATCCATATTCTCTGGAGAATTCCTTAAAGATATTGCTATCATAGTGTGGACCATTGTCTGACCTTACAATTTTCGGTACTCCTTGCTCGCTGAAGATCTGCTTCATCGCATCGATGACGGTTTTGCTGCTACTGTTTTCTTTTGGAATCTTCCTTACAAAGGGATATTTGGAGTAGTAGTCAGCGACTACTAGGTACTCGGAGTTGTCTAGGTAGAAGAGGTATGTACCAATAGTATGCCATGGTCTTGGTGGTACTTCGGTTAGCATAAGTGGTTCCTTGCGGTTGCTTGTTTGGAATTCCTGACAGGTGGTACATGATTTGGTGATTCTGTCGATGTCATTGTTTAACTTCCTCCAATAAACAGCGCTTCTTGCTCTTAGTTTGGTTTTCTCTGCGCCTTGGTGAGCTGCATGAAGCTTGGTCAGGGTTTCTTCCTGAAGTACGGAGGGTATGATGATTCTATGACCTTTCATCAGTATGCTGTCCTCTATGGATATCTCGTCGCGGTATGACCAGTAAGGTTTCACTATGTTTGGGACTTTGTTGATGGTTGACGGCCAGCCTTCGTATACGACTTCTTTCAAGGCGACGAGCTCGCTGTCGGTGCTGGTATGTGTCGTGATTCTCTCGATCATTTCGCTGCTGAATTGAGGGCAAACCTCGTGTATTTGCACATTCATGTCCTGGACTGGATCCTTTTCTTCGGGGGAAAGGCGGGATAGTGCATCAGCTAGCAGCATTTGCGTGCCTGGAATGTATTTGATAGAGAGGTCGTATTGCTGTAGTCTCAGCAGCATTCGCTGTAGACGTGGCGGTGCTGCCATCAGATGCTTCAAGTGGATACTCACGAGTGGTTTGTGATCACTTAGTACTGTAAATGGGCGGCCATAAAGGTATGTATGAAATCGTTCACAGCCATATACTACTGCCAATAACTCTCTCTCGATGTTAGCGTATCTCGTTTCAACTTCGGTTAAGGCTTTGCTTGCGAAAGCTACTGGCCTGCCGTCTTGCATCAGGGCTGCGCCGAGGCCCTTGGTCGATGCATCTACTTGGAGGGTCACTTCTTTGGTGTTGTCAAAGTACGTTAGCGTGATTTCTTCGCTAATGGACTTTTTTACGTTGTTGAACGCTGATTGGTAATTTGTGTTCCATGTGAACCGGTTGCCCTCCTTCAGTAGCTCTCTCAAGGGCGCTGTGAAGGAGCTCAGGTTCTGGATGAAGGGACCCATGTATGTGGCTAAGCCGAGGAACGTCTGGAGCTCCCGGCGGTCAGTTGGACTATTCATCTGCCTTAGTGCTGATACTTTGGCAGGATCTGGCTTCACGCCATCTTCGCTGCATATGACTCCGAAGAACTTGATTTGATTCTGCTTGATGAAGCATTTGTCTTCATTTAACTTCAGCCCTGTTTCTTCGCATCGTTTGATCATGCCGTGTCAGTGGCGATCATGTTCCTCGCTTGTCTTGCCGTAGACTGATGTCATCCGCTATGCCTACGACACCTTGGCATCCTTCGAATGTCTGGTCGATCTTCGACTGGAAGACGTCCTGAGACATCCTCAACCCAAACGCCATGCGCTTGAAGCAGTATCTGCCGAATGGCAAGTTAAAGGTGGTCAGGTAGCTGGACTCCCGGTCGAGGACCACATTCCAGTAACCGCTTCTGGCATCCAATATGGAGAAATATTTCGCGCCGCTTAGCTTCGGCAGTATTTCCTCTAGGGTGGGTGTCACGTGGTGATCTCTCTGGATGGCTGCATTCAGATCTTTAGGATCAAGGCATATCCTCAGCCGTCCGTTCGGTTTGCGTCTATATACTAGACTATTCACCCATGCAGTTGGTTCTCCTTCTCTTACTTTGGTTATGATATCCCGCGCTACCATGTCATCTAGTTCGCGTTTGATATCGTCTCTTAGGCTTATGGGCATGCGTCTGGGCGAGTGAATAATTGGTGGAACCGCTGGGTCTAAGGTTATGTGGTACTCGCCTTGGAACCTGCCGATTCCATCAAAACATGATGGATAATTGGTGCTTAGATGCTCTTTATCTCTTATCACATCATTCGGTTGCGCGTTTCCGGTAGTGCGTATTTGCGCATTGCTAGTGCGTGTTGGCGAGCTGCTAGTTTGTTCGGCGCTTTTCCCTACAGAACAGTTCATTGAAATAAGTTTCAGTTCTAGTGCGGTGGGCAAACCGATAATTGCAGGACCTTGGGCTTCTGTGATGTAAAATCTGGCGGTTGTGTTCTTCCCCTCATATGCGCATTGTATGTCGCACGGTTATCTTTGCCCCGCCGTATGCTGCTAAGACCGTGTTGGAGCCCCTCATCGTGCCTGGTTTTGGTTGCCCGTTCTCTTTGACGTTGTTAGGAAACATGCTGCGGTACAGGCTAAGCGCTAAAATATTTCCCTGTGCTCCGGTATCTAGTTTTGCTTTTAAGAGAGTGTTACTATTGCGCATGCTCGGCAACGTGACATCGACTTTTACAAATACTTCGTCTTTCTGTGTCTGGATTTGTGTGACGCTGTCAATGGTTATCGTCTCAAACATCAATGAGTCAAATTTCTCGTCTACATCATCGTATTCGTCATAGTCGTTCCTCTCTAGCGCGTGCACCCTTCTACCTGTGCGGTACCCCCGTGTGTTGAATGATCTGGGATTCGCTTGTTGTTTTGTAGGACCCGGCGTGTGTGCGTACTTGTCGGGATAGCTGTGCGCGTTCTTGCCCTCGATTGCTTTGAGGCGACATGCTTTGCTCCAGTGGTTTGGTTTTGAACAGTGGATACAAAGTGATCCAAATGCAGGAAATTGTTTTGGCTCGTGCTCACCTCCGCAGTTCCTGCATTTCTGCTTCCTGATTTTCCAATTGCGTGAATGTTGTTTTCTCCGTTCAGTTGCGCTACATGTGCGATTGTCGCTTCATATGTGCGCGCAAAGTCTACTGCCTTGTCTGGGGTTAGGTCTTCCCCTGCCTCTAGTATACGCTCTTGGGCTTTTTTGTGTTTTGTGCCGATACTTATTTGCTCGATTAGTCGCTCATTGATCTCGCGCTGGTCACGGAATTTGCATTTTGTGGCCTGATTTCGGCATTTGGTCATGAAATCATCGGTGGTTTCTTCATTCGTTTGTCTCAACTGTTGTAGTTGGAATCGGGCTAGTCGGTGGTTGGTTCTAGGAGCTAGGTGTTTGTCGAATTTCTCCCAGATGGATTTAGGTTTTGTTTTATCTTCGGGTTCTTCCCACGTGAAGCTGTTGTAGATATCTACCCCCGGGCGGCCAATCCAGAGTAAGATATACGAAGCTTTCTCGATGTCTGTTTTCTTCGAGAACGGCCCAACGAATACTAAGTTACAGTATTGCTTAAAACGCGCAAATTCGTCGGTTATATCGCTTGCTTGCCAGTTCATGACGGGTGGTGTAAAACCCGTGGCCATATTGTTTGACCCTGAGTTGATTTCACAATACTATTGTCACGGTTCTCGATTCTTTATTTCTTTTATGGAACGGACTTACCGGCGGTGTCGGCGTGCTCTCGTCTTTATTCCTTGTTCGTTAAATCCCACTTCTTGGCACCATGTTATGATTCTTCTTTATTCAATAATGATACGTGGCTGTATATTGCACGAGTTACTGTGTAGAGGGAGCGAGGATTACATGTGATCATATTACTTATATACATCAGATTGTTTAATCATATATCAGTCATGTGGCTGTAACGCAATATCATGACATAGTTGGGAGCGTGTGAGGAGTAAAAGCAGGCCCCACCAGCTATAATGAGCTGTTATCGCAGTTCGGCCATCTTGGATAAAACAATAGTTTTGGTCCCGGTAGCCCGCACTTGTTTGTTTCAGAATGAGTTTACCGGACGAAAACAAAGGTTTTTATTCTCCTGGCCGCCGTGCGATAAAAGCCCATACTCGGACTGGATGCTATAATATTTATTTTCAGCAGTCTTGAAAGAAAGTACGGAATAGAAATGTCAGAATGTCATTTGCTCTTTAATGATTCGTCATTTGCTATTTAATGATTCGCGTAAGAACTCTAGGAAAAGACTGTGGACGATTTTGCTTGAATGTGTCTTAAGTGCTGTGTCACACTCCAGACGTGGATTTTTATTTCCTTCTTTTCCTTTACTTCTCGCCATTCCTGTGATTGAATGCTTATTTAAATGCAAGTGTCTTGATCAGTGTTAGAACTAATCGGAGCAACCTTGCTGTGGCGTTCATTGGACATGCTCTGCCCCATCTTGTGGAAGTCACTAATATTCTTCAAAGTATATTCATCCAATGGTGAAAATGTATTTGGCCACATCATAGTTACTAGAATGGTTAGGAAACCCGACAAACTTCAAAGGGGCGAACAAAGGCTCGGATTTATGTTGGAAGGGGGTAATGCAAAAGATTGTGTACGGTCATAGTTCATTAGCGTCCCCTGGACGACTGAACCCACACGTTTCTATTAGATGATTGATTAACATTGGAATTTCTATTGTGTTTAATTTTGTGCAGGGTAATAGTTGAAAAAAGCGAACAAAGATATACAACAAAGAAGGTCGCTGGGTTTCATAACCATTCCACTCTAGCTAGTAACTATGGTCACATGCATGCATGGGTCTTGAAACCCGGTCAAACCCTTGTTCGAAGCTTCGTCAGGTGGATGCATCTTGACATCTAATGAAACACCAGTTCCAAATACACTAGTGTTTGATCAGATTTCCAACGAGTTATTGGGATGGCCGGGAGACATCGTGTCACTCACTCACTCACTATGGTGTTAGCAAATCGTTATCAGAACGCTATTCATATGTGATATATATATATAGTGTTAATCGATGATTCAATTCTGACAAACTATGGAAATTGACAATTGATGGAAATTATTACAAATATTTACGAATACTTGACGGTGCGAAATCTCCAAATCTCATAGTTATTCTTCCTATTCCTGGATCAGATCTTACATTATAACTGTTCCGGGGTCTAAATTTTAGTTAAAGAAAATTGATAGGATGTTGGTTACACTGCTTAAATTGAGAGAAAAGTAGTTTGCACAATTCGTGACATTTTGTAGCTAGTGTAGGGATTTCAGCTTTTAAGAGGGTATCATAGCTAAAAGAGAATATAGTGGGAAATGCTCTTTTTGGATACTCTCAAGTTTAAGTGATTAATACTTTGGGTTGTCTATGCACTGACATACTTTGGGATGTCTATGGATGGAGGATTGTAAGATAGGCCTAATGATACTAAGGTATTACATACCGTACATACATACATACATAGTTTACATACATACACATGGTTATTGAAGATGCAAACTGTATATAACATTGTAGATACAGTAAGAACAAGATCGGCAAAGTAAGAACGTACAGATAAACTAGAAAAGGCATCTTGAAAGTCTAGAGGTTAACCCAATTATAACACTAGAGAGGAACGATGCCCATCTTAAACGAGCAAGAACAAACTGGGGAAAGCATTGTTTTACATATCAGGCTTTGACGAGTGGAATTCCCTCCCATCCGAAATACGAGATTCGAACTCATTAGCCAATTTTAAAGAGCATTTTACTCTATAACATTTTAGATTTCTGATTGTACACACATTTTTATCAATTTTTACTAGGATAGTTACAAATAATTAATAACAATGATTATCTAAACTTTATTTTACTTTATAATATAAATTATGGGATCATCCTAAGAACGAGAGATTTGATTGGATACTCAGCGTGCTTGATTTTGTTATAAATGCACGCTCAAGACAAAATCAAGCACGCTGAGAATTCAATCGAAACAAAACGTATCGGTGATTGTTTTTCGCGAGTTTATATAGCTAACGGAGATAATTTCATAGACTGGGAAGAAAACATGTGCGACTTTGAGTTGTTAAGGTGTGTTGAAGAAGAGGAAAATAAAAGTCGCTTCCCAAAACTAAAAGAAAATGATCAGCGAGAGAATTTAGCACTGATCGGCTTCGTACACTTAAAGCGACCACAAACTGGGATGCTGAAACGTTTGAAGTTGAGAAAAGCAATGTCCAGATTCTAATGCAGTGTTACTCATTGAGAGTTTGATATAAAAAAAGATTGAATTTAAGAAAAATGTGTTTTTTCTAACAGTCTGGTGTATTATTAAAACGAGAGGAAAGTGACAGCACACAAAACAACAAAATGACTCACCAATAACTCGACGATAACTGTAATACGCCTGCTTTATACTGAAACATGAACAGTGAATTGCGAAGGTTACAATGGGATTTCTCTGGTTTCATGTAGAAATTCGTTTGAGAGGTTCTTGAATGTTCCTGAATGAATAACGGGCGATAAAACTTGCAGAGAACCCAGAACTGGCAGAATTTCAAAAGAGTAGATTGGCCATGCCAACGAAGAGAGCCTCAAAAGCTACGCAATACGGCCATCAGAGCAGCAGTTGCAACACTGTTCCTTGGGATAAAGAAAATATCCTTGTTCAGACCACAGAATCAGTAATCAGTGTCAACTATGCAGTTGTAGAAAATAGTCGGCAATCCTCAACTCACGTGTCCAACTCTGTGAGTGTGAATGCTTTTCCATCAGGCATTTTTAACGCATTGCACTATCACAATGTGCAGATAAACCTCTCCTGTGCTGGACAGAAATTGTAAAAAGAAAGCACTTTGTTTCTTGAAACAGTTTTGACCAGATGACAATATTACAACCCATTTCATTTGCCGGCTCTTGCAATTTCTGTCTTTCACTTTTATCGATTGACACGTTCTATTCTTAGCAGATTACTTCATCCAATAAGAAACGAGCTTTCAGATCGTCAATGTTAAGCTGTCACAATTGAACCAATCAGCGACGAAAAAAGCTGTAAACAAGTCAAGTACATTAAAATGGGTTTGCTTTTAGATTTTTACGCGGGTTCTAAAGATAGCTTTATTTCCTTCGTCTACATTGAAGTTTATATTATAAAACAAATAAAAGATGGTTCTCCTTGTTATATAACAAAATAATGCACTTTCGAGGTCTTGAAAAGCTGCTAAATGTACCCGCGTTCTGCTCGTGCATCCGCAGTTTTTCAAGACCTCGAGCGTGCAATATTTTTTTATAGAACAAGGAGAACCATCTTTTATTTGTTAATTATTGGTTATGTTACGCAGGGCCCCATTGAAAAAAATCTCCTCGGATATATGGGCACCCTGTCTAAACATAGTTGTTATTATATTATTATTATGTGGAAACTCTGACTTAAGAAAATACGAGTACAGTTAACGATTTGTATTGGTTATCAAATAGGGACGAGTGAAATTAGGGATAAATTTCACGCGTGTTTGTTAAAATCGAAGTAATTTCCCGAGCCGCTTCTGCGAGGGAAATTACGTAGATTTTGACAAACACAAGTGACATTTATCCCTAATTTGAAGAGTCACTATTTGATTACCATTAATATTATGGAGGGCAAATTACGATCCAGAAAAACATTATTTTAAGCGCGTTTAGACGGCGTTTGAAATTTCACATGTGAAATTACAAATTACGCGTGAAATGTCAAGTTTAAATTAGGGATTAATTTGTCCTTTATGGTATTAGACACGAAATGGAAATGGCCAGTTATATTAAACAGCGCCCAAATGGCGAACTCGTGGATGTAAAGTGTATTTTAGTGTGTTCTCAAGAGTAAACATGTGGAAGTGTTCAAAGTTCAACTGAGCCTGTCACCACTAAGTTATTGATGGAGACCCAATACCATGTCTGTCAAAGTTTGAGCCGCCTGCCATTAGAAATGAGGGAGATATCGGCATGTACTCAAACTCACGTGACCGATGCAGGGTCTTAAAATAACTGGTAGAAGGTAATGCCTTTACATTCGATTTACATAATCCAACAGCAAAAGGTTAGACCTTCACGTCTTCTTGGACAAGGACGTAAAATCGTAGGAGTAAACCAACAGAGGACCATGTGGAAGACTACTGAGCTACATGTTAGCGGTAAACGTGTTACCTTCTATAAATAGTGACGTGAAGTTTAACAAAGTTTCCATTGTTGGTATGGCTCAGTTACAATGTATAGAAGGAGAAGTTAAAGTGACACTACGATCAAATTTTGACATCTCAATGTTTTTGCATATTCATAAAGTAGAGTTGCTATGTTATTAGCGGAGAGGAACGGTTTAGGGAGAAACGGCTAAAAAATAACTAGGAGGGCAAGAGAAATGTGCAGAAAAACTAGGAAGGCAGGAGAATTTAGCATACAGGGAGGAAGGAGAAAATGGGATATACATTCATACTCTCGGGAGAAATGTTTAAAACTCACTAGGGAGGAGGGAGATTTTGAACTCCGAGTATATATTGAATCTAAACGTTCGCCATGACTGGAGGCCGTTCGCTTTGTTCAGCTTTATTCAGCGGAATTGATGCCATACACGCCACGCTCACCTGCACATTTATATAGCGAAAATCTATATGAATATATTCAATTGCGCTTCACAAGGTTATTTTTGTGATAGGACTGCTATTGTGACGCAATGTGCTGCCGTGCAGTTTACAATCATGAGTGATTGTTAGTACCTCAGAATACCAGGCTGTTGTGTCGAAAGACAATCCTCTACTCTTTCTCGAAATAACACGTCCCCTCGTATAGATTAGAAGAGAAAGGAGACAAAGCCAACGACTTATACGTCCCCGCCCAAGGACGCGGCTGGGATTCGAACATCCGACCTCCAGCACTCTAGACCGTGCTCTACCAACTGAGCTAATCATTAAGGCGGTCACACAATGACTGGGAGGCATATTTCTACTAAAAACCTCTTCGCGTACACAAGAGAAAGTTATATTTATTCTTGAGAGGTTCGCGCGAAAAAAGTAGCCACACACATGAAAATTAGTCACGATGGTTGTCGTGTTGCGCGTATAACATCACTTCCGCTGAATAAAGGAACGGCTTCCAGTAATGGAGGACAGGTTCTTCAAATTTATCTCCCTCCTCAAATTTTCTGGTTTAACTTGCTCATTTTGGGAGTATTTTTTACTAATTTGGATATTTCGGCTAGATTGCAGAATACCCCACCACTTCGAAAGATCACTTGAAAAGCCTTTACAAATTGTGAAAAATTAACCATTTAGCTAAAGTGTATTTAGTCAGACTTGTTCTATGAATGATTTGGGGTTGAAAATGGGTAGGAATGTTTTAATTGCCGGGTTAGGTTTTTAGAAGGTTTGTATGAAAATTTTAGAAAATGCATTATTAATGAACCAAGTGAGAGTATTCTGCAATCGCATATTTCTAACGCTGATTGACCTATTTATACTAAAAAGAGTGGCAAATCGAAATGGTAATTGTTCGTCGTAATAAGATGGAAATATATAAAAAAGCGTATGGAGTATGACTCGAATCAACCATCGATTTTCATTAACACTTCCAACTTCTAATCCCTCGGCACAACACTATCAGATATTGAAATGATAAAGAAAAAATACCAATAAGGATTTAATAAGAATTTACAGTGTTTACTGAAATGTTAAAATGACCTCCAGTTATATTTGCTCCCTCAAAGAATTTCAACATAGTTGGCATTGCAGTGTTTGGTGAGCTCGCGCCATGACTGAAAGTGCGTTTTTGCAGGGTTTTTGATTCGGTGCAACTCAGAATTTGTGACATGTTACGTTGTTGCTCTAGATTAACAGTACTGTAGTTATTAACACTTTGTAAGTTTTTATGGCCACTTAACTGCATAATATGCGTCGGAGGGATGTCATTATCGTTGAGTTTTTGCATCATGCGTTTGCGAGCACTGTGATTTGTAAGCCGCTCGTTGGAAAGATCAGCTTTCGCCGCCATTGTCTTCATAAGAGAATTCTGTTTATTAACTCCCATCGGGACTGACTTGAACCAGTTCTTGTTTGACATTTCCTGTTGGGAATTCCTCGTGTGATTAATCCCCAGATAGAACGGTGCATCGGCATCGAGCATATTTTCTGGTCGCTTTTGACGATAGATTTTGCATACAGCCACTGGATCACGCTCTGTTTCCGTCGAGAACATTTTCGGAGTCACTTTACGGTATTCTTCCCCTTTTGAATCCTGGCAAAGTTTTACACCTCCCCAGCACATTTCTCTGTGTTCTTGACAACCACGTAATCCGAAATGGACGGTATTGTTCAGCCACATTGTGTTCAACATTGACTCAGCTGATGAAACACCCAGGATATTTTTGTCGAAGAGAATATCAAGTTCACTGTCAGTTAACGGTACTGCGGCTTTATCTTTGTTCCCTTTGCCTGATTTTTTCAATTCTTTTTGCTTTGACTGCAAAGATTTTCAAGTGAGCTCAAATTCTCTATCGGTGATAATACTCGCAGGATAATTATTTCGCTTTAGGTGTCTCTCGAAACTCGCTATCAAACTTCTCAGGCTTGTTGGTTCGTATTCTGCTCCATCTTTACGCCTGACGGAACGAATAAACTCTGCTAGGTATCTATTGAGATCAAATGTCAAACCCACAACAACTTCAAATTACAATATAAGTTGTTTCTACTTGAAAACCAGACCTAATTTGCATTGTATTTGTAAATATTAAATGTAAATTTAGATTATCAGTATTACCAAATTTATTGTAAATTAATTCTTAGATTGGGTTTATTATACAAAGGTTTTTATATAAGTAATTTCCTATCTCTCTTATATATATCTAGCATGTTTTCACAAAAGGAGCCTTTGAACCTAACACCCCCTTTTGTGAAAACATGCTAGATCTTGTGTGCCTTTAAGCTTTAAAAGCCAGTAACTCGTGTTTTTGCCGTTTTCTTGAAAGGGCAAATGACAGTTGAAGACTTTTCTGGCCTTTCTATCCCATAATTGACTTGACTTAGCTCCATCCCATAATTTCTTTATTTGAGACCTAGAGGTTATGCTTAGGTTAGAAAAAGGCCATTTTCTGGTATTGTTACTCAAAATACAGGAAACTTCCATCCACTAAACGCAATCTACATTAAGAGAACGTTGTATTGCCGTATAGTGCATCGAAATCCATCAAAAGCTCGAGAAATGGCGCCACTTTGAAGATTTTAGGGTACACAAGTAACTTTGAGAGATTCAGGTTAGCTTACAAAAACCACATTTTCGGGTTTTCTACTCCAAATACGGCAAAACTGGCACGCTAGTCTTAAAGTACTGGAAGAGACCGTTGTTTTGACGTGTAGTACATCGAAATCCATCAAAAGCTCGAGAAATGGCGCCACTTTGAAAATTTTAGGGTACACAAGTAACTTTGAGAGATTCAGGTTAGCTTACAAAAACCACATTTTCGGGTTTTCTACTCCAAATACGGCAAAACTGGCACGCTAGTCTTAAAGTACTGGAAGAGACCGTTGTTTTGACGTGTAGTACATCGAAATCCATCAAAAGCTCGAGAAATGGCGCCACTTTGAAGATTTTAGGGTACACAAGTAACTTTGAGAGATTCAGGTTAGCTTACAAAAACCACATTTTCGGGTTTTCTACTCCAAATACGGCAAAACTGGCACGCTAGTCTTAAAGTACTGGAAGAGACCGTTGTTTTGACGTGTAGTACATCGAAATCCATCAAAAGCTCGAGAAATGGCGCCACTTTGAAGTTTGTAAGGTACACAAGAATTCTTGTGTGCCTTTAAGCTTTAAAAGCCAGTAACTCGTGTTTTTGCCGTTTTCTTGAAAGGGCAAATGACAGTTGAAGACTTTTCTGGCCTTTCTATCCCATAATTGACTTGACTTAGCTCCATCCCATAATTTCTTTATTTGAGACCTAGAGGTTATGCTTAGGTTAGAAAAAGGCCATTTTCTGGTATTGTTACTCAAAATACAGGAAACTTCCATCCACTAAACGCAATCTACATTAAGAGAACGTTGTATTGCCGTATAGTGCATCGAAATCCATCAAAAGCTCGAGAAATGGCGCCACTTTGAAGATTTTAGGGTACACAAGTAACTTTGAGAGATTCAGGTTAGCTTACAAAAACCACATTTTCGGGTTTTCTACTCCAAATACGGCAAAACTGGCACGCTAGTCTTAAAGTACTGGAAGAGACCGTTGTTTTGACGTGTAGTACATCGAAATCCATCAAAAGCTCGAGAAATGGCGCCACTTTGAAGATTTTAGGGTACACAAGTAACTTTGAGAGATTCAGGTTAGCTTACAAAAACCACATTTTCGGGTTTTCTACTCCAAATACGGCAAAACTGGCACGCTAGTCTTAAAGTACTGGAAGAGACCGTTGTTTTGACGTGTAGTACATCGAAATCCATCCATCAAAAGCTCGAGAAATGGCGCCACTTTGAAGTTTGTAAGGTACACAAGATCTAGCATGTTTTCACAAAAGGAGCCTTTGAACCTAACACCCCCTTTTGTGAAAACATGCTAGATCTTGTGTGCCTTTAAGCTTTAAAAGCCAGTAACTCGTGTTTTTGCCGTTTTCTTGAAAGGGCAAATGACAGTTGAAGACTTTTCTGGCCTTTCTATCCCATAATTGACTTGACTTAGCTCCATCCCATAATTTCTTTATTTGAGACCTAGAGGTTATGCTTAGGTTAGAAAAAGGCCATTTTCTGGTATTGTTACTCAAAATACAGGAAACTTCCATCCACTAAACGCAATCTACATTAAGAGAACGTTGTATTGCCGTATAGTGCATCGAAATCCATCAAAAGCTCGAGAAATGGCGCCACTTTGAAGATTTTAGGGTACACAAGTAACTTTGAGAGATTCAGGTTAGCTTACAAAAACCACATTTTCGGGTTTTCTACTCCAAATACGGCAAAACTGGCACGCTAGTCTTAAAGTACTGGAAGAGACCGTTGTTTTGACGTGTAGTACATCGAAATCCATCAAAAGCTCGAGAAATGGCGCCACTTTGAAGATTTTAGGGTACACAAGTAACTTTGAGAGATTCAGGTTAGCTTACAAAAACCACATTTTCGGGTTTTCTACTCCAAATACGGCAAAACTGGCACGCTAGTCTTAAAGTACTGGAAGAGACCGTTGTTTTGACGTGTAGTACATCGAAATCCATCAAAAGCTCGAGAAATGGCGCCACTTTGAAGATTTTAGGGTACACAAGTAACTTTGAGAGATTCAGGTTAGCTTACAAAAACCACATTTTCGGGTTTTCTACTCCAAATACGGCAAAACTGGCACGCTAGTCTTAAAGTACTGGAAGAGACCGTTGTTTTGACGTGTAGTACATCGAAATCCATCCATCAAAAGCTCGAGAAATGGCGCCACTTTGAAGTTTGTAAGGTACACAAGATCTAGCATGTTTTCACAAAAGGAGCCTTTGAACCTAACACCCCCTTTTGTGAAAACATGCTAGATCTTGTGTGCCTTTAAGCTTTAAAAGCCAGTAACTCGTGTTTTTGCCGTTTTCTTGAAAGGGCAAATGACAGTTGAAGACTTTTCTGGCCTTTCTATCCCATAATTGACTTGACTTAGCTCCATCCCATAATTTCTTTATTTGAGACCTAGAGGTTATGCTTAGGTTAGAAAAAGGCCATTTTCTGGTATTGTTACTCAAAATACAGGAAACTTCCATCCACTAAACGCAATCTACATTAAGAGAACGTTGTATTGCCGTATAGTGCATCGAAATCCATCAAAAGCTCGAGAAATGGCGCCACTTTGAAGATTTTAGGGTACACAAGTAACTTTGAGAGATTCAGGTTAGCTTACAAAAACCACATTTTCGGGTTTTCTACTCCAAATACGGCAAAACTGGCACGCTAGTCTTAAAGTACTGGAAGAGACCGTTGTTTTGACGTGTAGTACATCGAAATCCATCAAAAGCTCGAGAAATGGCGCCACTTTGAAGATTTTAGGGTACACAAGTAACTTTGAGAGATTCAGGTTAGCTTACAAAAACCACATTTTCGGGTTTTCTACTCCAAATACGGCAAAACTGGCACGCTAGTCTTAAAGTACTGGAAGAGACCGTTGTTTTGACGTGTAGTACATCGAAATCCATCAAAAGCTCGAGAAATGGCGCCACTTTGAAGATTTTAGGGTACACAAGTAACTTTGAGAGATTCAGGTTAGCTTACAAAAACCACATTTTCGGGTTTTCTACTCCAAATACGGCAAAACTGGCACGCTAGTCTTAAAGTACTGGAAGAGACCGTTGTTTTGACGTGTAGTACATCGAAATCCATCCATCAAAAGCTCGAGAAATGGCGCCACTTTGAAGTTTGTAAGGTACACAAGATCTAGCATGTTTTCACAAAAGGAGCCTTTGAACCTAACACCCCCTTTTGTGAAAACATGCTAGATCTTGTGTGCCTTTAAGCTTTAAAAGCCAGTAACTCGTGTTTTTGCCGTTTTCTTGAAAGGGCAAATGACAGTTGAAGACTTTTCTGGCCTTTCTATCCCATAATTGACTTGACTTAGCTCCATCCCATAATTTCTTTATTTGAGACCTAGAGGTTATGCTTAGGTTAGAAAAAGGCCATTTTCTGGTATTGTTACTCAAAATACAGGAAACTTCCATCCACTAAACGCAATCTACATTAAGAGAACGTTGTATTGCCGTATAGTGCATCGAAATCCATCAAAAGCTCGAGAAATGGCGCCACTTTGAAGATTTTAGGGTACACAAGTAACTTTGAGAGATTCAGGTTAGCTTACAAAAACCACATTTTCGGGTTTTCTACTCCAAATACGGCAAAACTGGCACGCTAGTCTTAAAGTACTGGAAGAGACCGTTGTTTTGACGTGTAGTACATCGAAATCCATCAAAAGCTCGAGAAATGGCGCCACTTTGAAGATTTTAGGGTACACAAGTAACTTTGAGAGATTCAGGTTAGCTTACAAAAACCACATTTTCGGGTTTTCTACTCCAAATACGGCAAAACTGGCACGCTAGTCTTAAAGTACTGGAAGAGACCGTTGTTTTGACGTGTAGTACATCGAAATCCATCCATCAAAAGCTCGAGAAATGGCGCCACTTTGAAGTTTGTAAGGTACACAAGATCTAGCATGTTTTCACAAAAGGAGCCTTTGAACCTAACACCCCCTTTTGTGAAAACATGCTAGATCTTGTGTGCCTTTAAGCTTTAAAAGCCAGTAACTCGTGTTTTTGCCGTTTTCTTGAAAGGGCAAATGACAGTTGAAGACTTTTCTGGCCTTTCTATCCCATAATTGACTTGACTTAGCTCCATCCCATAATTTCTTTATTTGAGACCTAGAGGTTATGCTTAGGTTAGAAAAAGGCCATTTTCTGGTATTGTTACTCAAAATACAGGAAACTTCCATCCACTAAACGCAATCTACATTAAGAGAACGTTGTATTGCCGTATAGTGCATCGAAATCCATCAAAAGCTCGAGAAATGGCGCCACTTTGAAGATTTTAGGGTACACAAGTAACTTTGAGAGATTCAGGTTAGCTTACAAAAACCACATTTTCGGGTTTTCTACTCCAAATACGGCAAAACTGGCACGCTAGTCTTAAAGTACTGGAAGAGACCGTTGTTTTGACGTGTAGTACATCGAAATCCATCAAAAGCTCGAGAAATGGCGCCACTTTGAAGATTTTAGGGTACACAAGTAACTTTGAGAGATTCAGGTTAGCTTACAAAAACCACATTTTCGGGTTTTCTACTCCAAATACGGCAAAACTGGCACGCTAGTCTTAAAGTACTGGAAGAGACCGTTGTTTTGACGTGTAGTACATCGAAATCCATCAAAAGCTCGAGAAATGGCGCCACTTTGAAGTTTGTAAGGTACACAAGATCTAGCATGTTTTCACAAAAGGAGCCTTTGAACCTAACACCCCCTTTTGTGAAAACATGCTAGATATACATATATATATATATTTTTCCCACTCCATTTTTTTGTTCCTTTTCTCAACCATGTTTAAACTCACTTTCAATCATATATGTATTTAAAAAAAATTAAGTGACTGCAACATTTGGTAATTCTCCTCATTTAGTTTCTTCATGGTAGTGGCCAACTCGAAAGCTTTTGCTCCTTTGGCCACTACGCACATTTCCTGGAAATTGTAACCTTGAATACCTATTTTATTTTTTCTCCACTCTTTCCTACTAATTGTTAAAACTGAACTTGTAAATAGTGCAAAATAAAATTAAACTTGAACTTGAACTTCAGCTCTTGCGGGGTTATTTCGTGGAGTTCTCGTTCTTCGTTTTGAGATGTCAAAAACTTTTTAAGTAATCTTACGTCTCGCTCCGTTTTTTCCTTCGTGTTTCTGTTTTCAAGGCTATTCACGTAATCTTCCACGGAAATATCGAAGTTGGCGAATCGATTCTCTTCCATTTTTCCGAATTTTAGGTCACTTTTGGTAGAGAAAAACTTATCTTTGGTCAAACAAACAACTCCTCCATTCTCGTTGAATGAATGAATGAAGCGAGGCGCCGCTGCTGAGACACAGCACAGACAGCGGGAAACCCCCTGGCACTGGAGAAACATCGTTCGCGAATTCTGATTGGACGAACGATTTTTGTCACACGTGAAAAATGTCGTTCGAGGCCTCTGATTGGCTAGAACCCATTTCCGTACTAACATTTACAGCATGGCTTTTCAGTGAGTATGTCTCAGTATGTATATAATAAACAACACTTCCTAATGACCCGAGAATACGGCGGCCATGTTTAATCCAAGGAGAATAAAAACCTTTGTTTTAGACCCGTGAACTCGTTCTGAAACTGCTCAGTACGAGGCTACGCGTGGGAAATCTATTGTTTCAAGCCAACATGGCCGCCATATGATAAAAGCTAATTCGCGCGTGTGACAAGCTCTTTCCATCACTCATTCTTTATGTTAATCAGGAATTCGAAATACCTCGAAAACGAACCCCTAATAAACACTTGAATTCCTGTTTGAAATAGTGCTTCAAGGCCGTGATCGACCTTCAGCACATGGGAGAATTATATTCTATATAAAATATACGTTCGTTGTGCACCAGATCAGAAATTGCAGGAATCTCTCAGCCAAATGTCAAATGATTAGCGTCGTATGGGCTACTAAGTTTTGGAATTAAAGTGATCAACATGATTCAACACTCTTATCCGTGAGTCACCCATGGGCACGTATGATTAAACATGACGATCGGGTATAAAGGCCATGGCCAGACCACAGACACCTTCAGTTGTCACTCAGTTGTCTTTGTGGAGTGAACATCTCTGTGATGCTCTGCTTGAGTGCTCCCGACACACTGATTGCTAATCGCGCGAAATTCAAATCAAACAGAGTAAGGGCTGCAAAGTTCGCAAACTATAATAAAATATCGCCTAAAGTCTTTAATAAACAACTATCTTCTCTATGTTCACTTTTTGATATCTTATTTGATTTTAAACCCTTAAAATTTCGCTTTTTAACAGGAGAGCCTACGTTCTTCACTCTGCAAATTTTGAGTTTGCCATGCGTGAAAAGAGGAAGGGGTAACCCTTTTATAGCGGAACTGGCTATGTTTCGGGTATATTGTTGCCGTCGTGTCGAAAAACCTGACCCTGAACAGCTACAAGCAAGTAGTACAATGTGATGAGATGACAACTACGTGGAAAAGAGAAGCAAGCTAATGATACACAATAACGTAACGTGGGCAGCTCTTACAGTAACATTGTTAGTTGAAGAGAATGGTGATACACAAGAATGGAAAAACGCGACATTCTTCTAACTTGTAGGGATGCGACATTCTTCTAGGGGATTGTTTCCCGACCGAACAGCCTGGTATTCTGAGGTACTAACAATCACTCATGATTGTAAACTGCACAGCAGCACATTGCGCCACAATAGCAGTGCGTATCACAAAAAAACAACCTTGTGAAGTGCATTTCAATATATTCATGTAGAATTTCGGCACTATATAAATGAATACCTTTATTTTTTTTAACGGGCAATTAAATACAACAACTTACTCCTTGTTCAAAACATCATTCTAATCATATGTTACGTAATCCTACTGGGATTAACGTTATGAACATGGCAAAAACGCCAGGTTTTAAGTAAACAGTACAGGTACAATAAGGACTATTAGTCAAGAACTCACGTACAGAAGTTTATTGGGACAGTTGTACGGCCGGGTTACGCTAAGGTAAGATCTTTAAAACGTTATCCTAATTGAGTATAAAATTGTCTTTAAAATGTAGGGGTTTGTTTTAATGAGCCTGTTTTACGTAAGTTTTCTAGCAAAAGTAACGGTTACTGCATGATA
Organism: Actinernus sp. WN-2022; assembly: GCA_030867875.1. Classification (NCBI taxonomy): domain Eukaryota; kingdom Metazoa; phylum Cnidaria; class Anthozoa; order Actiniaria; family Actinernidae; genus Actinernus; species Actinernus sp. WN-2022. Next base: position 74,414,295 of record JAOWCC010000577.1, read on the forward strand.
AGACCACGAGGTCACTGAAGTATTGGTTAAGCTAAGAGACAATTCACATGTGTGTTTCAAATACTAGTATTCATTTCAAACTGCGATAGCTATATCCTGCCCCAAAATACGGCGTTTCTTTCTTTCTCTGTTGTTGACAAATGCTGTCGACGGCAACGTTTTAATCTCCGTTTAGCCATGGTGCACAGAGAGGCTGTGGTGTAGTATGACTGACCGTGATTGCAAAGATCGTTTCAGTATATTAACCTTTTTTCGTTTCCGTAGAGTTGCCGACCCACAATGACAGGAAAACTCCTGTTACTTGTTCTATTCTTGCACGTGCTTCATATTCAAGGTAAGTTTCATTTGTTTGTTTTCATCGCCGGAGAAGCTATTAAGATTTGTTACTAAGTTCAATCAGAAATACTGTCCAGGGCCGGGTTGTTCAAAGCCCGATTATTGTTAATCCTGGATTAACTCTGCACAAAACCTATTGGTTGTCATGGAAATTTAACCCTGGATTAGCACTAATTGGGCTTTGAACAACCCGGCCCAGTAAGGCCAGTAGTCTTTCTTGTAAAGGCAAACCAAACCGAAAGTAAGGACTTGTTAATTCGCATTCTGCTAACAAATTCTGTTCGACTCTACGTACACGTACGCACGGCGGGCACAAATGATCGCAAAAACGGCGGGTTTTATATATAGTTTTCGACATAGAAGAATAAATTTTGGTAGGTGTATAAAGGAGTGTAAACAAAACATAGTCTGATAAGTTAAGCTAATATAGCAATCATTATGACGTCACAATGACGTCATATATCCTTCTCTGATAGGTTTCTTATATCTTTTTATTACCTCTAAAAACGTTTTCCTATCTTTTTAAAATCTCTTGTTCATGAAAATGAAATAATCGAAAACCCGATCTCGATCGGTTGAAGCAAACGAAAGTTATTAAAGTTTGAATTTTGGTAATTTTCTCGCCAAAAATTGGCGGGAAATAGCATAAAACCATTTATGAAAATGTCGCTTGTTTTAACTTTTACAGTTTGAAATACTGGTGCATCATATTTTGCACAATAATAGAGCTCTTTAGTAATAACAACGTGTTCTTTTTAGAATTTTCATTTTTTGAGTATAACAGCCTATAATTGAGGCCCCATTTTTTGGATACGTCATTATGACGTCATACATATATTTGTGTACCCTCAGAAAATAGCCAGTTCAATTTTTTAGGAATTTTATCAATGAAAGGCATTTGGCTAACACTCACAAGTCATAGTATTCTCTTTAATAATATTTTTATAGTCTGAAATCTTATTTAAGCTTGAAGTATGACGTCACTAATAATGACGTAAAAAAAACCCAGTAAATCGCCAACATTTCGTCAAATTTAGAGTAGTAGTAAGGAAATGGCGTTACATTTACGTTTTCTGTTACACTAAACCCCGCCGTTTTTACGGTTATGACAGCTCAGTATCAAGTTCAAAAATACATGCCAATGTAAATTTTCTTCATTGTACCTGAAGAAGGCTGGTGTGGCCAGCCGAAATATTGTACCACTAAATTCAAAATTCTACGTTGTATCGGTCTTTGCTTCTTCATAGTTATTTTTTATTTGATTGCCGATTAGATCACTAGTTTGATCCAACGTACACCAGCAGGATTGTCGTTCACGGTTGCTTGCTTGAACAATTAGTAAATGTGTTCACACTTTCAAGAAAATATTATTCGTTACCGAGGCAGGGGCAATCTCGCATGTAGCAGCTTTGTTTTTCTCCTGTCGTTGACAGATTATTTTGAAGTGAGAGATTGGCGAAGTGCAAAAAGGCCCTTAATAATTCAATTTTAACCAGTGCGGTTTATCATCTGCCACGGACGATATTTCACCACTATTGCACGCTAAACTTGATCTATTAGTTCTGTCAGTTCAGGTCTCTTTGCAACTTTTAATAAATTTGCTGTTGACGCAAATTAGACGTAGAAATAGTACAAATAACGGACTTTTCTCGTTAGATTCTCAAGCTGCGGTAGCGCCCGATTGCCTGACCGCTCTTGGCCTAGAGAAACATGTGATCACAGACCCACAGATGACCGCCTCCTCTGTATGGAATGCCAATCACGGAGCAGCCAATGGCAGACTGAATTTTATAGCTGGTGGAGGAAAGACTGGTGCCTGGTCTGCTAGGTACAACAATGCCCAACAATGGCTTCAGGTGGATTTTTTCCAGACGACTAAAATAACCCGCATAGCAACTCAAGGCCGACAGGACGCCAACCAATGGGTGAATAGCTACACTTTGGCATATAGTCGAGATGGAACCGTTTGGAAAACGTACCCTAAGAAAGTAAGAACTCGTTTACATGCAACTCGGACCTATTTCTGAACAAAACGAAAACTAATAGGCCCTTTTCATCTAACAGTCTCGTGTTGATATAATAATACTTCATTAATAATGAATGACTTGAGCTCGTGATCTTCATGGCAAAGGCGTTGCCATGGATGCTGGATGGCAAGCTGTCTTTTAAAATGCAGTTTTGGAAAGATCGACAATCTATTGGAGGTGGAAAATAGCATTTACAAACGGGTTTTGCTAATAACACTACCGATCTCGTACAAGTGCCTTTCAATAGATGTTGTTGCCTCTAGTACAACCACGTGTTTATATTACTGCAAAAGGCCCATAATCTGCACAATTTCAAACTCCCCCATGAAAATTAAATTGTGACCATTACATTGTTCGAATACTTGAAGTAAAACGAGCTCAAAGTGCTCATACTCCAAAACGTACGTTGCAGTCAAATAAAACAGGGGTTTGGCAACCTAACAACCATTGTTGCTTAATTAGCGTTATACGGCGAAGTTCAAAATATATATTTATAAAGGGATAATTAATGTGCATGATATCTTTTTAACAGATGTTTGCTGGTAATAGAGACCGCTCCACCGTGGTATCTCATGACATCAGTCCAGCGATAATCGCACGATTTGTCCGCATTCAACCCAAGACCTGGCAGAGCCATATCTCGATGAGAGCGGAGTTCTATGGATGCACTTCTGGGAAGCCTAACTCAACATTATTTCTTCAGTTCACTATATTTAAATCATCTACATCTACCAATGCTAAAGCTGCAAATCAGCATAGCTTTCACTTTAATCAACAGGATTCTGTGTTCCCAAGGAAATATGTGCTTCTGCACTCGGCATGATCGACGGGCGAATTCCTAATTCTCGCATCACTGCTTCTACTTCTTACAATGCAAATCTCCTACCTGCTCGTGCCAGGCTTCATCTTCGACGTCAAGTAAGGCTTCTTGGATCCTGGGCCGCTCGGGTGAATAATGTTGGTCAGTTTCTGCAAGTTGATCTCGGCAAAGTAACTAAAATCACACGCATAGCGACACAAGGAAGACAAGACGCCAACCAGTGGGTCACCACATACCGTCTGCAGTCCAGCCTGAATGGAGGATATTTCGACTCGTATGCTAACAACAAAGTTTTGAAGGGCAACAAAGACAGGCATGGTGTTATCGTTAATATACTTGAGCCAGTCATTATCGCTAGATACATCCGGGTTCTTCCCAAGACGTGGTATGGACACATTTCCATGAGAGTGGAATTGTATGGATGTAAGGAAGGTATGACAACTTACTTTAACCATTAATAGGAGCCTATTACCAGGAGCGTCCATATATACTATACCCGTGAGTCAACGTATGACCGGTTTGAGCAATTTTTAGAACATGTTTCCCGGGTAACTGCCTTCTGACTCTGAGGCGATCGTGCATATGCTTGCCGTAATTATCGAGATTAAGAATGATCTATTGTTCTTTGAGGTGATTTTACTAACGCTGCACTGTCCTGACTATGGTTTGATTGGATTCCCAAAGTGTGTGCACGTGAACCCCCGTGAGATCTGTTCTATATAAATATAGCTCAATCCGGTCATACGTTGACTCACAGACTTAGTATGGGAGATGGACGCTCCTGGTAATGGGCTCCTGCCATTGAAACCTATGTTTACATACGAACAGGAAAACACCTCATTCAATGCATTGTTTTGTAGGATTCCAGATACCAAAGATCCCAGAATGCCAGAGCAAACTTACCATGGCGGACAATCAGATGTCGGCCTCGTCAGAGTGGAACTCAGGCCACCGAGCAGCTAACGCCAGGTTACATTTCTACTCTGGTGGAGGGAGGACTGGGGCCTGGTCTGCTCGGGTCAACGACGTTTATCAGTTCCTTGAGATTGATTTTGGTAAAGCAACCCAGATAACACGTGTGTCTACACAAGGACGACAGGACGCCAGCCAATGGGTGAAGAGCTACACTCTGGAATACAGTGTCGACGGCGGGATTTTCACTCCCTACAGCGTTGGTGGGAAAGTGAAGGTAACGTCTCTTAATAGAAATATTTTCCTTTTTGCTTCACAATCTAAATATTGATTTCCTATTGCATTTAATCAAATAGTTGAATTGTTAACAGACAACACCCAAGACAGAGATTAGCAAAGTGAGAACACGTAATTTTACACTGTAGACCATTGTATTGTTTTACTTTTACAGGTATTAACTGGCAATAGCGACCGCTACGCTGTCGTTAGTCGCGTGCTCTGCAATCCAGTCATCACTCTCTATATCCGGGTACGTCCAAAGACCTGGTATGGACACATCTCCATGAGAGTAGAGTTCTACGGTTGTTATGAAGGTGAGAGATTTCAGATATATTGGCTGTTGTCTTTTAACTATCGTTCTTAGGCGAATTATTACTTCAACTCTTTCTTGTCAACAACGTAATATGTTTATTTGCACTGCTGTAATAGCTAAATAAAGAATTTTACAATCTATATTTACAACAAATAGACTATTTCATACATATACTGGTGTGACTGTTACAATATTTACAGATATTATATACAATACATTTGACGATAACATTATTAGAAAGTAGATAATGTATTTTACAGTAGATAGGAGTTGGAGTAACTACGTTTTCTAAGCTAACTCCGTATAGTAGATAACATAAAAGAGGACAAATATACAAACATGTTTATTATCTCAGGGTTCACCCCACCTAATGTCCCCCAGTGTGTTTCCCCAATGGGTCTTAGAAGTGGTCTGGTCAAAGATGCCAAAATGTCTGCTTCGTCCCAGTGGAATTCAGGTCACAGAGCAGCCAACGCGAGACTACATTTCCATGCTGGCGGAGGAAGAACTGGTGCTTGGTCAGCTAGAGTAAACGACGATCAGCAATGGCTTCAAGTAGACTTTGATCAGGTGGTGAAAGTCAAAAGGGTGGCGACTCAAGGCCGACAGGACGCCAACCAATGGGTGAAAAGTTACTTACTTCAATTTAGTCGAGATGGAATCTTCTGGGAAGATTGCCAACAGGGGAAATATGTTGCTGTAAGTTGTACTCATCAGGAATGTTTTTTTTGCAGGACACAATCTAGTGTCCTGGATGGTCTAACCTTTTTGAAATTATTATTGCTATGAACCTCCGACAAGTACTGTGAAGAAAGTTTTGGTTTACAGTGAATAGTTTGTTCTACCCTTGATTGAAATCGTGTACAGACGTCATCTCATTGGTGCATTATTCTCCATGGCGCCTTTCTATCACAACAACATCGATGCATAGAAAATATACAGTTTGTGAGTTGTTAGTAAAGAAAAGTCATTTTAGTCAACATTTTAAGTATTTATTCAAATGATTGCAAAGCCGAATTAATTTTGACGTGAAGATGACGTCTATACAGGGTCACATTTACACAATTTCAAACAAGCGTAGAACAAAGTCTTCACAGAAGTACTCAAACTTTTCGGAGGTTTATAGCTAAAAAAGGTTGTAGGCACATATATGATGTTGATCTTCTAGTTGTTTGCCATCAGTGCAGCCTTTCCCACGGGATCACTGAGCTACCGCTGATGTACGATACGGGAAAATTTGCACTAAATTGAGCAACTAGCTTTATCAGCGGAGAATCTGTTATTTTGTCTGAGACGCGCAACACAGAAATACATATCACAACCTATTTCTTTCGAATACATCTTTTGTATAGTCGTCGTGTTGATTTTAGATTTCAGTTCCCCTTTGAAGAGGTTCAGTATTACATGCACTATTCTAACCCAAGAAAGCAATCCATTTCAACATTGTGAAAACGAATCTTCGTTAATGTTTTGTACAATCTTACGAAACCATATATATTATTTTTATTATCTATCTAGGTTCTTTCCGGTAACGCCGATAGGTTTACCGTAGTTCTCCACGAACTACAGACCGCAATCATCGCACGATTTATCCGCATTAAACCCAAGACCTGGCATAGCCACATCTCGCTCAGAGCAGAGTTCTTTGGCTGTAGGAAGGGTATAGTATCATAGCAAGAATAATGTTAGAAAGCTTTAATGAGTATGCATTGCTATAAGAGTTATTCAAACTTTGTTTTCCCTTCTCTTCCTTAGGATTCCTTATTCCACCTGTCCAATGTGCTGCAGCCCTTGGAATGCAAACTAAGAAGATCCTTGATTCTAGACTCTCTGCTTCCTCCATGTGGAGTGCAACTCATTCACCTGCTCGTGCTAGACTTCACCTTCCTCGCCAAGGCAGTCTTATGGGTGCTTGGTCTGCTCGATTCAACCATCTCGGTCAGTGGTTACAGGTAGACATGACTCAGATCACAAAGGTTACTCGTATCGCCACACAAGGTCGCCAGGACGCCAACCAATGGATCACTAGTTACAGTCTGCAGTTCAGTATGGATGGAGGCCATTTTGAGCCATACATCAATTCCAAGATACTAAAGGGTAACAAGGACAGAAACAGTGTTGTTGGGCATATCTTGAAGCCAGCTATCATAGCGAGGTTCATTCGCGTCGCCCCACACACCTGGTATGGTCACATTTCAATGAGACTCGAGCTCTACGGTTGCATAAAAGGTTTGTAAGCTTTACAATTTCTCCAGCTATCCTTGCCGAATTTCTCTTTCGCTATATGCTTTATGTTGATCTAGTCTGTTTTACTGAAATCAGTTTCTTCCTCCCATCATAGGCTTCCAAGTACCAAATGTAAAAACATGTCGGGCTGCGATTAAATTGGCCGACAGTCAGATGTCTGCTTCTTCGGAATACAACGCGGCTCACAGAGCAGCTAACGCAAGATTACACTTCATGGCTGGGGGAGGAAGAACTGGGTCATGGTCTGCTAGAAGCAACGACGCCTTCCAGTTCCTTGAGGTGCATTTTAATAAGGCGACAAAGGTAACCCGTGTGTCTACACAAGGACGACAGGATGCCCACCAATGGGTGAAGAGTTACACTTTGGAATACAGTCTGGACGGCAGCATGTTTACGCCATACTCTGTTAGAGGAAGTGTGAAGGTTTGTTAATACAGCAAACTATTTAAAATAGATATACGCTTGACAAACAGATTTCGTTCGTTTTTCAGGTTTTCACTGGCAACAATGATCGCCACAAGGTAGTTAGTCACTTGCTCGCTAATCCAATTATCACTCGCTACATCCGGGTACGTCCAAAGACCTGGCAGGGACACATTTCCATGAGAGTAGAGTTCTACGGTTGCACTGAAGGTAGATGAAATCTCTTATCATTGATATTTCCTTCTTATTCCTGTCTTCTCCAACCTTCAATGTATTGTATCATTTCCAGGATTTGAGCCGCCTCCAAAACCAGAATGTGTAACTCCACTCGGTTGTCTGTCCATCAAAGATCACCAGTTCTCGGCATCATCACAATACAACGCGGCCCTCAAAGCATCAAACGCCAGACTGCATTTGAACGCAAAGAAAGATGTAGGTGGAGGTTGGGCAGCTAGACAGAATAACGTCAATCAGTGGATTCAAATAGACTTTGAAGATTACAAAACAGTAACACGAATTGCTACCCAAGGCCGACAGGAAGCGAACCAATGGGTGACCAGTTATATGGTGCAGTACAGTATGGATGGGAAACAGTTTATTACCTACAAGAAGAATGGAAAAGACCAGGTGGGTGGCGTGCCTCTTGTAAAACCAAAAAGGTCTATCGTGCAGTAAAATGAAATCTTACTTTAATTACTGTTATTAATACATTAGTATTTAGTAAGTTGCTTTACTGCTCGAATGTATGGGCAAATGCATCTAATAGAAACATACGTAAGCTACAATCATGTCAAAACTATGCCTGTCGTATTGTTAGCGGGGCCAAAAAGTATAACCATATTACACCTATACTAAAAGAGCTAAATTGGCTCCCAGTAGATAAGCTAGTGTATTTTAGAAGTGCCACTCTGGCATTCAAATGTATGACTAATTCCACACCAGGTTATTTAATATCTAAATTCACGAAGCGCTTCAATATTAGTGGTCGTGAAACTCGAAACTCGCAATTATTACAAATCCCCTTATTCAAATCTGCGAGTGGTCAGAAGTTTTTATTACAGAACAGTAAAAATATGGAACTCACTAGATAATGAACTGAAATTAAGTTTCAAGCGAAAGCTGAAGAGCAAATTATATCAAACATCAAAATAGGTTAAATTAATAGGGTAATTAAAATTATCATGTACACTGTAGTTGTATTGTATTTGTATTTTGTCTTTGAAAAGCCTTTTTAAGGAAAGATAAATAAAGTATGAAGTATGGGTGAAACCTCAGCTGCTGTTCATTTTGATGCTTTCAGGTATTCCTTGGTAACAGAGACAGAGGTAGCGTTGTTCTCAATGAATTTGACCCTCCCATCCAAAACATTCGCTTTATCAGAGTTCTCCCCCGAAGTTGGCATGGTCACATCGCTATGCGCATGGAACTGTATGGCTGTGAAGCAGGTTTGTTTCTTTCTGACCGCATTCAGAACTGCTTCATTTGATGTCGGTGTTAGGCCTGAGAGCGAGCCACACCAGGGGTTATGTTAACCCAGGATTTAGACCAAAGCGTAAACGACATATACTTGTCATTCCACAGGGATTCCAAAGCTGATCGCTCCGTGCAGTAAAGCTCTGGACCTGGGCGTCATCCTAGATCGTTCAGGTAGTGTTGGCTCCGCTAACTTCAAGAAGATCAAAAAGTTCCTCTCAATTCTGGTTACTCGCCTTGGCATTTCTTCATCCGGTAGCCGTCTTGGGATAATCGCCTACAGCTCTACAGCGACCCGCATCGTCAGCTTCGCATCTACTGCCTCGCAGAGGTTACCCGCTATGAAGGCTGTTATCGATCGTATTCCATTCACTGCAGGCGGGACTCGTACAGACATAGCATTGAGACTGGCCAATAGCGACCTGTTCTCACCGAGTGGAGGAGATCGACGTGATAAACCAGACGTGTTGATTGTGATGACAGATGGCAAGACCAACGCTGGCAGTGCTCCTTACTCCACTGTACTGAAACCCCTTCTGGTGAGTAAAACTTCATTTTCCGCACTAGAAATATGTTGGGTTACAAAAAAGAACACTATTGCTTCGAATCGTGCACTTCAGTAAGGTTTTCAAAATGATCATTTGTTGTCCTTCTCTGCAGGCCAAGCATGTTGATGTGATCGCCGTCGGTATTGGCTCCGGTATCAACAAAGCTGAACTCCTTCAGATCGCCAACAACAAACAAAACAAAGTCCTTCAAGTAGATAACTTTGATGCCCTCTCAAGCCAGCTGAATGCCGTTCTGGCAATGTCTTGCAAACCAAAATAAAATCGTTCATGTCGGGATATCAAAGATGTACGATGTAGAAAAAGAGCTAGAAAAATTAAAAAAAATGAATGGAACAATATAACCTTTGTTATTTGTAGAAAACGATACAGCAAGTCTTAAGACTTAAAGGAAACCCTGTACATTAGTGGTACGGTTGTCTAATGCTGAAAGAAAATAGTGCTGTTTCTAGGGACGAACCATAATATTTTGGGAGGGGGGGGGGTGAGAAATATTGCCCTGCAAACAATCTTGAACAAATGTTTGAGCTCCATTGCTAATGCTTATACATACTCGTTTCCAGCAAATACCTAAAGTTATACAACATCAAAATAGTCTCCTCCATCACTTAATTCGTGCTCAAAGTTGTTAGTATAAATACGATTTGGTTAGACTACAAAATGCTTTTTTATCATATAGCTACCAATATAAATTTGTATACTACAGCCAACGTTTCTGCAAACAAGTTGCGTATACTCCATTTAAGATTAACCCATCCGGTGTCGCGGTGCTCGCTACAAAATGATAGAAAGGAGTACATATAGGGCTCGTCTGCTGATGCAAGTATAGGGCATACATTGTAGCACATATAATATCCAGTAGGAGTAGATGGCTTATTGCTGCAATACCTTAGTTATGTTCCTCTCTTATTGTGCTCCCACAATCCATCCTATTTGTACTACCCCGCCTGTGATAGGCAATGACGCAGGAAGGCACATTGATGATTTGAAATAGCCGCTGAATTCCCATAGGTGACTCCAAATAACTTATATAATGTTAGTGACCCATCTATGGTGATCTGATGGTTATCATTAAGATCGCTGACTGGTGAAATATACCCTGCATTTCTTGTCAAGGTTGACAGGTGAAATTAGGGGTGCACCTTCAAGGAATATCCATCTACTTAGGGACTTCGAGCCTTGGCACAGTAAGCTGCCGTTGGTTGGCTTACTATGCAAGCACTACCGCGAGGATCAGTGTTATCAAGTGTAGCCAATTGGAAAAAACGTAAGCTCAAATAAATGGCATTATCGATCACAGTACCCCGTTAACTTTCTGTATGAATTATTATATAGTTTTTATAATATGTTAATAGGACTACGGATTATCAATGTTGTATTTCACAAATGTTTTTATTCAAAATATTAATGCCAGGAAGCTAATTTTAACATACTGCTTATTAAGATCTAATTTTAAGCTTTAACTGAGATTTTCTTTATTAATTTTGATATATTAATAACATGATTGAGCTTACAAATACACTGTTCAATGAATGCATCTCTTCAATCCAAATCTGCAAAGATTTTTTTTCTAGGATACACTCTTTGCAAACCATTATTTTTTGTTCAGGCTCTGCAAACAATTTTTTTCACTTTCTCACCCCCCCCCCCCCCCCCCCAACTCCAAAAAAATTATGGTTCTTCCCTAAATACAGCGTGGATGCAGCTTCCACCTGTGAGGTATGCAGAGTTATTAAAGAGAGTACAAAGTGATGGGGCAAGTTCTGATACACATTCTCTTGAGACCCTAGGCGAAAGCCCAACAGCCTTAGAGATACCCAGCTTCTGTAAAATCTCTCTAACCTCTAGGACCGAAATATGAACGGAGCTAGTAAGCTGTGTTAACAAAAAAGCAACTAGATTCACATACGTATCGTTACCAATCAATATGTCGTTGTAAAGAAGACAAAGTGAACTCGTTGATATCAGCATATACAAAGAACGTGCCTGCTCAAACAACAACTACAGCTGGTCATCAGTCGTGTTTACTTTCTCGCTATAAATGACTGCGGTATATACGGTCGAACTTGCTTGAGCGTTAGCATACAGGGCCTAAAGTAGTAGGAGAGGGATGGAATTAGCCTTTTTTTTAGAAGGAAAACATAATTAGGAAAAACAAGAAATTATTTTCAGTGACGTCATGGGTCTATTGTCTTTCCGCATGAACAAACTGCGGGGAATAAAATATCTTTTGAGAGGGAATAAGTTATCTTTTGCATTGACGTCACAATAGGGGAATTAGTCTCTTTTGTTTTCATGGACGTCACATTGACGTCACAATAGGGGAATTAGTCTCTTTTGTTTTCATGAACGTCACATTGACGTCACAATAGGGGAATTAGTCTCTTTTGTTTTCATGGACATCACATTGACGTTACAGCGATGACTTTTTTTCGGGGCATTAACGTTACAGCGACGTTCTATTTTTGGCGACCTTGTGTTCTTCCTTTGCGGGGGAATACTAATTTTTGTGGAGGATTGCATTATCTATTGTCTTTCCGCATGAACAAAGTGAGGGGGCATAAATTATCTATTGTCTCGTATGAACAAATGAGGTGGTTTTCATTATCTATTGTTTCTGTGGATGAGGTGATGGTTCTATTTTTGGAGCGTATTGTTTGGAGCGGCTATTAAGCCAGACCAGGCCGCCTTCCGCAGCCATTCGAAGTTGAGCAGCAACAAGATGGAAGTCATCTACAAGCTACTTGAGATGCAAATTCTTCTCTCAAACTAAACTATAATTAACATACGAATAAAAACAAATCCACTAGATAAATTAAGCAAAGTTTATTCAATCGAAGAAACACCTATTTACAGTTCGTTTTCCTTATCCTCGCGGAGTTGATAAATTTCTTCTTTCTCAGTTCTTGGATTGATATGATGTGCCGTGTTACAAGATTACACTGCTTTTTGATTAGTTTGATTGAATGATTTTGACTTGTTGACAAATGCTACAGGCAGTTGTGTTTTACCGAGGAGAGGAAAGTTCATTAATGACGTATGTAGTCTAGTCAAGTCTAAAAAGTCTAGTCTAGCTAACATTTTCTATAGTCTAGTCTAAAAATTGTATTATTTTCTAGTCTAGGCTTTCTAGAGTTTCTACTCATGAGAGAATTCAAAATGTTTATATTACCGTTTACTGATTATTCAAATCAGCGGAGATAAAAGTAATAGAAGTGGCCGCTTTGTTTTTGTTTGGAAATTTAATGAGACACAAATTACTTAACTTAGAACACGAGAAAGTGTACTGACGGCGCTAATTGTTCTTAGTATAAACCAACTAGTGGACTATTACAAATCCTACATTCTGATTGGCTACCCTACTATAGGTCTATTTGTGATAGCCCATGATAGAGAAAAACCGCACGCATTTTCACGAAATAATAAAAAAAAATCCACTTCAATTTGTTTCTTTCTATTATTTTCTACTGTCCGACTAATTAGTTTATACTAAAACAATTCGACCTCTCGCCCATATGCGAAGTAAAGAAAAACTAACTACGATGGTAAACAAATTCGTAAGAGAATTCGAAATGAAACTATTATTCACTCCGCTATATTGTTCTTAGGGATTAGCGATAAAAGTAGAGCAAGCAGCACAATCTGTAGTAAAACAATAGCCTATTGTTCGGAAGGTAAAACCTAATTAGTAGCAAATTCTTATGAAAACTACCACAATTAACATACGGGTAAAAACAAATCTAAAAATACTCGGAACAAGTACGTTTTATTGATTCAAAACAAAGGTTAGCTTTACACTTCATTTTCCCCCTCAGCGAGGTCATAAAACTCCTCTCTCTATTCTTGGGTTGATATGTTAATACCGTTGTGCCGTGTTACAATAATTAGACCGCTTTATGATTTGTTTCACTGGATGTGAAACCTCTTGTCGACAAATGCATCGCTTCATGCACTTCTCGAAAATGACCACCTTATTGAATGGCTTCCTCTTAATAACTTTCTTTAAAGTACAATGATAAATAACTCTTTTGATGGATAAATACCTCTTGGATTCGCTATCATGCATATTCCTCTCAATCTTCTTTAGCGGAGGACTTGGAACTCTCTTGATGGATAAATTCCTCTTGGATTCACTATCGTACATATTCTTATTAATATTTCTTCAAGGAATTGTTAGGAAATACTGTCCTGAGAACGTTCTAACTCGATCTCCTCTTGAAATGTTTCCGCGGAGCAATATAATAGTTTCACGTACGACTCAATGATAGAATGATGAACACCAATCATGCATTCGCACCTTTTACAATACCTACGGTCACTAAGACAAGACCTAGTTTTTTAGCGGTAGTGTTGAAATAAACGTTTTCAGACTAAAATCCGATTTTTATCTCACTTTAAGGGAACTCTGAGTTTCAAACACAACCTCGAAAGAGTCATGGCTAACCCATCTTAGATGCAAATACTTATCAAAATTTTCACAGTTAACATAGTCCACAAAATATAACGAAATACTCGGAATAAGATTTTATTGATTCAGACCATCAGCGAGATTTACAATTCATTTTACCCCTCACTGAGTTCATAAGACTTCACTTTCTCAGTTATTGTGTAGTATGAAGAAATATTAATGAGAATATGCATGTCAAACACACTAGTACAGTTATTGTGTAGTATGAAAAAAATATTAAGAAGAATATGCATGTCAAACACACTAGTACAAATGAAACAGCTTGATAGTGAATCCAAGAGGAATTTATCCATCAATAGATAATGTAATCCTCCACATAAATTAGTTTTCCCCCGCAAAGGAAGAACAAAAAGGGCGCCAAAAATAGAACGTCGCAGTAACGTCATTTAATGAGATTTTTCCGGAAAAAAAACGTCCTCGCTGTAACGTCCATGAAAACAGAAGACTAATTTCCCTATTGTGACGTCAATGTGACGTTAATGAAAACAAGAGATTAATTCCCCTATTGTGACGTCATTGAAAATAATTTATTCCCCCCCCCAAAAAAAAGGATAATTCCATCCCTATACTACTAATACTGCAGCCATAACTGGCTACAGGCTGCAATATTAATAATATTGCAGTCTGCATGCAATATTCAACAGCCTTTGCCTTAAACTCAGGCACTCTCAAACTGCCAGTGATAACTGCAATGACCACGTAAGAGCTGAAATACAAAGCTTTCACTCACTCACTTTATGCCTACACAGACGTCTAACAATTACGGGACCTCATTTTCTGCACTGTACACCACTTGCGCATGTTAGTGACACATCTGTATTTTAAATTTCAAGCTCTAACGGCGTGAAAAGGAAAACAACAACTTGAATTAACTGATTAACCTTTATTTACAACAAAGTAAGAGGAATAGGAGTGGATGCAAACATATACAATACCGCAAATTTCATTGGTTCATACATTTCAACACAATAGATGGTTTGCACTCAATCCCCAGATATTCAAATGACAAAGGGCACGGCGGCCATGTTGGTGTACAGAACAAAAGAAGCTAATGAAGAATCCATTGTTAACTGTACACCAACATGGCGGCTATGACGTAACGTGCAAAGGGTCTATAGAAATCGTGGCTTAAATCGTCAATATTGTGCAAGAGAGAGAATATGGAGTTTTGAGGAGGGTCAGTAATTATAATAGATAATTACTTCGGCACACATCATTGTTGGGTATAATGCAGCTGCCTGCATTATACCCAATAATGCTGTGTGCCGAAGTAATTATCTATTAAGGACTTGGCACGGGAAATACAATACAATAAAATTAACAAACAAACCCAAGCCGGGCACCGTATTGACTTATGTTTACAGTGTTTTGTGACTGGCTATTAATTAGAGCGAGGCCCAGTGTGCAAAATGGAGAAAGGGGCACACTTTTCCTGCAGCGAAAAAGGCAGTATGGGGATATTGGGTCACCAAAAATTGAGCAAGGTAATTTACATTTGCACCGGAAACCCCCTCTAATAAATTACGAGTACCTGTCTATATTATTTCAAAAAAGGACGAATTTTGCTGCCACAGCGAACTTGATGTCCGTAAAGTGGGTGGTGAAACAGAAAGATTCAAACTACAGATTCAGTGAAACACTGTAAACAAAAACAGGAAGGAAGCGAATATTAAGGCAGTCAGGTGAAAGTTAATTTCGGTTATTTGTGTGGAAAATTTGGAGACAAAAATACTTATAGGCCTCTCTCCAGAGTGTATTCGAACATGCTTAGTTAGGTCACTAAAATCCCTGCAGCACTTTCCTCACTGCTTAAACTTAAATGGCGTCTGTCCAGAGTGTTACCTATCCAGGGTGTGTTCGATTATGTTTAAGTAGGGTGTTAGAATGCCTGAAGCACTCTTCGCACTGCTTACATTTATACGGCTTTTCTCCAGTGTGTATCCGCAAATGTTTAGTTAGGCTATCGGCAGTCGATAAGAATTTACTACATAGTTCACATTGAAATGGCTTCGCTCCCGTGTGTGATCGAACATGTTTAGTTCGGTTACTAGGATCACTGAAGCTCTTTCCACACTGCTTACATTTATATGGCTTCTCTCCAGAGTGTATTCGAACATGCTTAGTTAAGTCACAAGTATCCCTGCAGCACTTTCCACACTGCTTACATTTAAATGGCGGCTGTCCAGAGTGTTTTAAAAGATGTTTAGTTAGGTTACTTGCATCACTGAACCACTGTCCACAATGCTTACATTTACGTGGCGTCTCTCCAGAGTGTTCTCGAATATGTTCAGTTAAGTGACTGCGGCTCCTAAAGCATTTTGAGCACTCCTTGCATAGACATGGCTTTTCTTTATTGCATGTTCTAACTTTATATTCTAGGATAGCTGACTCGCTGTTACTCTTTCTCTGTGTGCAATGAAATACTTTTTCATTCGTTTGCATCCGTTCTTGGGAAGTAAGAGGGCTTTCAAAGCTGGTAGCTGTGTTGTTTGTTCTATGTAGTTCACTCCGTGTGTCACAATTCTTTAACTGGTTGACAGCACCAATACCTCCTTCACTATCTATGTTAATTTCTTTGAACGATAATATATCTGATGTCTTGGTCCTATCCTCTTTTTCCAAAGTAAATGATGGACTCCTGCAGTTTCTGTTGAGCAATCTCTTGTTTTCGAGATTTATATTTTCACAACCAACTACGTCGACGACTGGTTGAATAACTTCACCTCCTTCTACTATACAAGGTGCTGATTCTAAGTCGTTGTTGTCCTCTAGTTCTTGTACTTCATTCCCGTCCTTATCTTCAAGGCCATGTTCATCAGGTGGTGCTAGTTCAGCCTTATCAGGTACACGTTCTTGCTCCTGTGTATTAGGTATCAGTATATATACAGTCAATGTAGAAAATGTTGCCTAGAAACGTATACTGCATACCCATTATCTAACTACACTCAGTAGAGTCCAAGTAACACCCGAGAGATCCTGAGACGAGTACAAATATCCAGCGATCCGATACATTAGATATTTGTACTCTGTTATGGGCGCTGACAAAAACGTGGCTACTGGCGTGGGCTGACGTTTCGAGCGTTAGCCATTCGTTAGGGCAAAAGAGGGAATTGTGGGTAGGGAAATGGCAGTTTCGGAACAAGGATCAAAGGAAACTGCGCCATGAGTGGACATGCTAATAATTATCATTGTGAAATTCATTAATAATTCATAAGGGTACTAGCCAATCCCATGTGCTGAATGACACCACACGATCGCCTCTGTATACCCCCGTACAAACCAGGGCCGGGTTGTTCAAAGCCCGATTAGTGCTAATCCAGGGTTAATTTCCATGACAACCAATAGGTTTTGTGCAGAGTTAATCCAGGATTAACACTAATCCGGCTTTGAACAACCCGGCCCTGATTAATAAAACATCAGGTTCTGTATCGAGATACAGACCCCATGGTCCGCGATACAGACACCATGGTCCGTGATACAGACCCCATGGTCCGTTATAGCTCTAGTAGTATTCTGTATCAGGTACAGAATACTAGCTAAGTTAGTGAGGGAAGTCTCACGACCGATCACGGACTACCCCTATCCCGGGACGGGTGAAATGACAAAGTACATCTGCTCTCTTGTTATGTACACACCATCTATTCCATGTGGGACCTGTTTTTCTGCACGCTACGCTCTGCTCTCTTATTGCATACACACTGTCTCTTCGATGTGGGATGTTTTTGTGAGAAAATAATTCATCCCACATCGATACCAAGGTGAGAGAAATCAAAGGTTAACATTTTATGTCGTGCATATCAATGGGTTTTAGCTATCTATTCATTTCAAAGTAACATAAAATATTCGCGTCCGATCGCCGAAGCGGCTCGCCATTGTAAATGCCCATACAGATCTCCCGCTCATATTTTATCTACTACTTAAAAACGATAATACCATGATCACCTCGGTTTTCTTTGTTTGTTCACGGACATTATTTGATCTCTAAATTCCCTCATCAGCATGCATACTTGTTCTAATTTTCCCTCATTAACAAGCAAGAAACTTAGAAGGGGATGCATGCTGATGAGGGGAACATTGGACAGTCCCTTGGTTTACTGGGTTATGGCTCAATGCCTGTTAACCCTGTACCCTATCTATTTTATGGCCCAAGAAAGTTCTTCATTTCTCAAACCCGCTTCTTCCATGTGGAACCATAAACCTGACGTAATTAAACTCCATGCATGCTCTTTGAATATTTAGTTAACCGTATTTGCTGCGCAGCGAGCGAGCCTGAAGCGAGCGAGCAAGCAGCAATACTAATCTGTGTAGTGGGGCCGAATTTCTCAATTTATTCCAGCGCATTGCATTGTGGTCCTGCGCAAGGACGCAAAAATTGAATGCGCAAGGACCAGATGCAGGATCATCATCCTTTTGGAGAATCTTCCTTTTTCGTTTGGACTTCTTCAAGTGTAGAGCTCGAGATTGGTATCATTTAAATACACTGCTGTTCATTGTGCTTTTTCACGTGTGTATTATTTCATTCAGTGAGTGAGTATTTATTATTGTGCTTCGGCAATTGAAACTGTGAAACATTAATTCGATGTCTACTCGCTCTCTAGTTTATAATGCTCGGTCCTCGGTTTAATCTACTCGTATCACTTCACTTCTTACTGTGTTTCTATTACCACTGACT